>JADKXX010007428.1:0-407417 GCA_017310255.1 Butorides virescens
GGGGGGGGGGGGGGGGGGGGGGGCGGTGTTCAACCCGTGAGGGGAACCCGCCGCCCCACACGGGCAGCTCCTCGCCGGGAGGGCGACGGGGCCCGCCACCGCCTTCCCCGCCCCTCCCCGGCCCTCGCAACTTTCTGCGGCCCGCGGAGGGACGCGCCGCCGAGCCCCTCCTCCCCGCCCGCCTCACCCGCCGGACGGACGGACAGACTTCTGGCTCCCGCCCCCCCCCGGACACCCGCCGCCGCCGGCCGCCCGGGCAGCCCGCCGGGACGCCGCAGCCCCCCCGGCCCAGGGCAGGGGAGGCGGAGCGGGGGCGGGCCGGCGCCGCGCGGCTGAGGGGGTTGAGGATGGAGGGCGGCGCGGGCGGGCAGTCCCCGCCGCCAAGCGTCGGGGCAGCCCCGGGGAGGGCGACGGGAGGAGGCGGCCGGGGCGCTCGGAGGGGGCACGGGGCGGAGTTCGGCGGGGAAGGGAGTCCCCGTCCCTGTCGCGAGGGGAGCGGCGGGCGCCCCCGGCTCCCTCACGGGGTGGAAGGGCGCGCTGGTGGGGGGGGGGGGGGGGGGGGGAAGGGGCAGCCCCCGGCGCCGCTCCGCGCCCCCTCCCCCGGGACGGCGGCGGAGTTGCGGCTGCCGAGGCGCCCGCCGCCCTCGCTGCCTCCTACCTGGAAACTCGGAGCGAAGTGGGCAGCCCCGCGCCGCCCGGCCCGGCCCGGCCCCGCCGCGCTCCCAGCGCCGCGGCCCCCTCCGAGACGACGACAGCCCCGCGAGCGGCGGCGGCTGAGCGCGGCCCCGCTCCACCCCCTCCAGCCCGGACTCGCACCGAGTCACCAGCGGCGAGCCCAATAACAAGCTGTTGAGCAGAATCTGTCCTGCCTGAACTCCCATTGGCCCCCTCCTGACGCCCCGGGGGCTCTGCCCCGCCCGGATTGGGCGCCGCGGACAGCACCCCCATTGGTCACAGGGCGGCCGGCAGAGAGCATTGGCCAGCCGTCGACGCAGGTAGCGTCAGAAAGACTTTTGATTGGTGCTCCTTCGAAACGCCAGGCGATTGGTGGAGGTTGAAGCGAAGTCGGCGTCCCCCCGCGGCCGATTGGCAGAAGCTGGATCCGGATGTAGCTCTGGGCGCGGTGGTTGGCCACGACCGGGGGCCAGGAAGAGGAACGGCGCGATGTGGTTGGTGAGAGCCGCCTCTCGGCGACGCGGTGGGGCGGGGACGGGAGGGAGGGAGGGGGGCGGCGGGGGGCGGGGACGGCGTCCTGCGGCGGCGGCGGCTCGGGGCGGGCAGGGCGCATGCGCCGCGGTCAGCCTCCCGGCGCCATTTTGTGTGCGGCTCTTTCCCATTTTAGGCCGCGGGAGGAAGGGAGCGGGAGTGGTCGGCGCCTCTCCCGCGGGGGGGAGGTGGGGGAGCTGCGGGGCCGTGCCCTGGCGGCGGTCGCGGGCAGCGGCGGAGGCGGTGGGCTCGCCGGGAATCCTCCTCTTCCGAAGAGGCCGCACCTCGCTTCTTCCCCGCGGCCCACCCCCGCGTTGGATGGTGGCGGCGGCTGGCGCGTCGCCCCCGTCTCCCACTCGGCGGCGATGGCGCAGGAGCGGGCCCGGCCGGACCCGGAAGTGGAGCGGCGGCCATGGAGGGGCGGCGGCGGCGCCTCTGGCGGAACCGCCCGCCGAGAGGGCGCGGAGGAGCCGGCGGCCCAGCGGCGGCCTGGTGAGGCGCGGACCCGCAGCGGCCGCTCCCCGCCGGAGTCGCGCGGAGGCGGCCCGCCCGCCGCGGCCGCTGCCGAGCGCCCCAGCAGAGACACCGCCGGGGCTGCAGGTAGGGGCTGCAGGCGCCGCCCGTGCCGCTTTCTCCGCCGCCGGTGCGGGCGGGGCACGGGGGGGCCGCGCCTCCCTCGGAGGAAGGCGCTGCTCCGTCGCCATTAATGATCCCCTGCCGGCCGTGACGCATGTGGGGTGAAGCCCGGGGAGGGGGACGTGACCGTCTCTGGCTGCCCGGTCGCTTCCGCACATGGTGCTGGCGGTCGTGAGGGCTGCCTGGCCTCCTGCCGGGCGGCTGAGGTCATCGCTTCGCAGGAAGACGCAGCAAGGACGGGGGAAGGCAGGTGCTGGCGGGGCTGAGTGCTTGCTGGGGGGTGTGGGGGCAGCGTAGGCTTGGCCCGTCCTTCTGTACCTGTGGTGGATGCTCTCTGCAGGCGCAGCCTCACAGGCCGGGATATCTGCACCTGTCAAGGGTCCTCTAAGAAAATTTGGTCTTAGAGCTAGCTTTGACACTACAAAGTAGGAGTTGCTAACTGAAGCCTGGAATAAAAGTATATATTTTTAACATTAGTTTCACACTTTGGCTTCTTATATAAAATGTGCTCCCTGATTGACTGTAATGCAGATCGGTTATTTTTCCACAGAGTAACAAGCATCTGTGTGACAGCGCTCACTCTCAGCTACGAGACATCCCTTAGGTTTATCTAAAGCAACAGCAGAGGGACCTATCAATATAGTTAAGAGATCCATTGTGCTAATTTGACAGAAATGGATTCTTAATTTAGGTGTAGTTTCCATGTAAATTCTGGTTTGAAGGTAGGTTTTGTAGGGGCTTTTTTTTTAAATTAAATCTGATGCTTTGGAAAGCAGTAAGGAAAGGGACTGTTCTCTAGGGAGTTTAATGAGCAGTGGTGTGTGGCATAGATCAGCTCTGAAGGCTTAGTAAGGTGTAATGCACACAAGGCATGTTTAGAATTGACTGCAAGGAGATGTCTAACATGGGGGAAGGGTAGCTCTAGAGTTCTGGTGCTTGGATCCAGGTTGTAAATGTAAAGATGCTTCAGGATGTATACAAAATGTATAAAGGTTTGAGGCATTTGTTTTAGTGCTGAGGGAACCTTGATTCTGTGCTGTAGTTCCACTTCATGCAGTGGATAAACTGAAGAGCAAATTATTGTTTAGAATATATTAAATCTAACCTAAATGTTAACAAAAGTTCAAAAACTCACTTTGAATGTGAACTTCTGATTTCTCTCTGGAATGTATTGGCCAAATCATGACTTAGACTGTGAGCTTTTTCTGAGGCACAATTTGTATCTCTGTACTAAGTATAGTACCATTCAATAAATAACAGTTTGTGGCAAAACTAATCAGTCTCGTTTCTGATTTCTAGCAGAAAGATCCTGTCCACCTGGATGTATCTGGTACAGCTGGCATGCTTAGGAAGTTCACGGCACATCACCCATCTAGCTGTTGTGAGCAAAAGGACTCTATATAGCCAGTCAGCCGGAGAGGTGACTTGTTCTTTTATGGCATTTGAATCACCTAAGAATGCCTAGCTAGGCAGCTCAACAAAGAGTGTAAACGTTCTCACACAACTTAGGGATGATGTCTAGTGTAATGGAATGAAAAAGCTGTGCTTTTGGCAAGCCAGAGAAAGGGTCTAATTTTGGTTTAAAATAACTTTTCATTGGAATATGAACTTCGGGACTCAGAGTTACGCCACGATACTGAAATTTTACATCCTAAATGTATGCCAGTGTTCACTAGCCCCGAGACTTCCAGATAGCTTGCCTATACTGGATCCTTGTAGCTATGCCCTATCCCCCAGTGTGATCCCTTATAGGGAAACAGTTGAAATGAGTGGAAGAAATGAGCAGCAGACTCGTCTGTCATGACCCGCTCTGTGAACTTTACACAGTTAACACTTCAGAAGCTCTAGAATGAGACAATTGTAGTAGGTCTTTTTAAGTATCTAATCTTTCTCTAGACATGCTGTAAGGTAGAAAAATTTTTAACATCATTGTTCAAAGCAGCAGTACTTGTACTATGTGTGTACTTTGTTAGTACCAAAGGTCTTGTAGCTGCAGTACAAGAGCTTCACCTTGGGGATATGTATCTTGGTCTTAGCTTGTGCAAATCAGCACAAGGCTGCTTAATTTGCAGTTAACACTAAAGCATTGAGGCATTCTAAGCATGGCACTGGTCTCTGGTAATACATCATTCTAGAGTTTAGGTGGTGGCTGTAAGTAAATTAGGAAAAATAATCCACTTTAAAATGTGTTTGGTGTATTAGTTGCAGAATGTAGAGGAATTTTGCCCAAAGTCTTTCATAGATGTGGTACTCGATAGGAAAAGGCAAGTACAGAAATGTCCGTATCTTGCAGTATTCTCTGTAAGAATAGCAGAGCAAGTGGCAGCCAAATAAAACTGCTGAGTGTATTGTGTGGCTTCCTTGAAGAGAGACAAAATAATGAGAGATTTCTGGGATAAGTAACATGTTTTAATTGTGTTCCAGTAGTTGCATATGGCTGTTGACATACTGCTTATATACTGTTGACATTTACACGTAGATAAAAATGTGGAATATACATACGATCACAGCTAACACATTCTAGAAATACTAAAAATACTGATTTTTCTTGTAATACTGAGCTGCTTTGTGTGTAATGAAATACTATGCTACTCTATGTCAGACTTTGCAGATGTTGAGGAGACTTTTAGCTTCTTTTATTTTTGTCTCAAGTGTTTAGTTCTGCTTTTTTTTTTTTTAATGCTCTTCCCCTTGGTGTTTCTATTCTGTAAGTAAATAGGCAACATTTTTTCCAGTGGTGGTTGAGCAAGCATCTGCCTTGCGGTTCAGAACCCCTGTCTGTGTGGAACTGCTGTATTTCTGTACAAACGAAGGTCAGATGCTTCCTGCAAAGCTTTACTATCTAAGTGATTGCAAACTGCGCAGACAAGAGCATGGTAAGAAGTTGTGAAGTACTTAGTATGCAGGTACAAAGGAAGAAATCCCAACAAATGTTGAAGTTGACAACAGAAAATTTCAGTCAGTAATGTAGGTGGATTAGAAAAATTAAAGGTCAAACCTTCTTTCCTAGTCATGGAGAAAATTGTGCTTTACTGTTAACTATCAGCAGTTAAGTTCCTTCCTATTTATTATTGTGTGTGTGTGAGTGAGAGAGAGAAAAAGGAAAAAAAAAAAAAAAACCAAACAAAACCACTTGGTAATGTTAAATGTCTACTTACAGTTTCCCCAGCTCTGGCATGTTCCTGTCCCCATGTTGAGAAAAATGGATATTTAGTTATTCAAACATAACTGTGCATGCTGTTTTGCATCATTTCCTTGTGAGTGTTGCTGCTGGAGAAGACACGAAGTTTAGCAACCCTTAGGAAGCCTGAAACAGTGCATTATATCCACTGAAGTTTAATGGTGGCTTCTTGAATCTGGTATGGGTATGTTTTGAAGCAGTGCAGTATCTCCTCTGGATATGAATAATCATGAAAATATTTACAACACAGAGTACTCTGTCGTAAATATTTGTGTGAGAAAAATCTCAGAATTGGGTTTCCTGTCAGCTCTACAGCTAACAATAACACTCGCTTTGTAGTTGCTTTTTTCCAGTAACGCCAGTAAACTGATGTTACGTGCTCAGCCTGTCAGAGTAGCTCTTGTTAACGGCTTCAGAGATCTCCAGGGAGAAGTAGTCCTATTTCTACTGAATAAACGATGTCCAGACTTTGTTGTGCTTTGCGGCTGCAGATCTCAACTGCAATCCCATGTGTTGTAAAATGTGTGCAGAAACCAGTGATGCATTAACTGATGTGTGTTATTAAGCAGCCCAGGACTGAGAGAAGAGGGATGAGTTCTCAACTGATGTAACTGCTGCTTTCATCCTAGCCTGTTAGCTGTGCGGGGGTGTTCTGGCATGTATCATGCAATCTTTTAATTCCAAACATAAAATGTTCCTTTTTTTAAGACTGATTTGGTAATCTTATGTTTGGACAGAGTAAGAGCTGTATTGTAAGAGACTATTTTTATTCTTTCTGGTATGTAATTTTCTATTACGATAGCTAGCATATTTGTATCAACATTAGCTAATTTAGCAACTATGGAAGAAGGGTGCCCGTTGCCAGGGTTTACTTAAGATTGGCTTCTAAAGCCAGTTTTTGCATGTTTTGGCATGTGCTATTAAATTATCCAAATATAGGTGTTTAATTTCTCTTCTGTTGCCTAGCAAAGGGATGCAAGATAGGGAATTTGATTACAAATCCACTTAATTTCTTGTATTACTTCTAAGGACTACAGGTTCACGTCAGTGACAACAGTGAGGCTATTACAGCTACGCTGGGGAAGTCGTGCAGTGTTGCAGAACAATAGCGCACAGTCCTACGGAGAAGCTGGAGATTTACAGCAGCTTTAATTTAGATGTGGCAAAGGACTTCGGTTGTCGTCATCTGCAATCGAGTGATGAGTCTCTCTTTCAAAACTTGAAGTAGATGCCTGAAGTCAAACGTGAGTGTAGTTACTGTTCTGGGTAGTAATGTTACTCCACACGGCTGCCGAAGGAGAGCATCCTTACATATTTTTCAAAATAACAGTTTGTCTGTGAATGCCAGCTGTAAAGGCGAAGGATTAGATCTACCTGTCATTCAGTGAGTAATCAAACCTTCTGTTTCAGGCTTTATGAATAACTTTTTTTTTTTGACAGGCACAAGACATAGTTAGCACTAGAAATGTATCTTATGCATGTGCACATATGGGCTATGTCAGTGCATCCGCTATTCCAGTGTTGTAAAATTTAGGTTTTAAAACTCTCTGAACTTCTAAACTGGCTTCCAAATTACCTCTACAGCATGTGGCTTTTTTTCTCCTGGCTTCCAAGCTGTAGACGTTATTACTGATGTGAACATTTTTATCTGTGGAAGTTTTGCTCTTTCAAGGTGAGAAGAGACTGTTTTTCTACAGGATTAGGGGAGTGGTTTTCTGTGTAAATATAGTCAGTCGGCAGTCTACAGAGCAAATACAGTTTTAGTGTTCCTGAAATAAACTTAAGTTGAAAACATTTAAACTTGCATCTGAGTCTCTAAACTGTCTTTGAGTAACCTTCCATCTAAATCAAACATACAGGGAGAAACCTGAATGCAAAACCCGTGTGCTTTTGGGAGTGGCAATTACATATTTCAGCGCTATGAAAACTAACAGGAGGAAAGTCTTTAAAGTTTTAACGTTTACATGAGGTTGCATGTTGTATTTGAAGAACTCTACTGCAATCTTTTGAATTAGTTAAGCTTCTGAAATAGAAGGTATTCCCCTTAAATATTTAACTTCTGAGATCTACTTTGGAGCAATGCCATGGTCCCTTTTTCAGCCTTTTGTGATACCAAACTGGGAGTAAATGTATACCGAATAGGTGTATAATGCTATCCATATCTCAGATGTAGACTGCTGCTGACATTAGAAAGCTGAAATATGTTGCTGTTTCACTTTGGCAAAGAGTAACAAACTTTGGTTGGATTAATTTCTCAATACCTGTGTTAGTAGATTCAGGGTTGTCTTGTTTTTCAGTAGTTTTGAGTGATCTGTCACGGCCAATCTGGAGTACAAATCTTCCTCATTTATGCTCCCTGTTGTTAGTTTATATCTTGGAAGGCTTCCCCTCCCATAAGACTTCTTGCTGCAGAAGTAGCCGTGTTTAAAAAGTACAAGAAGGAAATAAAGCTCTTAAGAGCTAGGTTCTCAAATACACAAGCTTTTTCACTTAGCCACCGCTAAGTGGCTTATCAGTCTGGATTTTTACTCAAATATATCCATTGATACTTGCAGTGATTAAAAAAAAGGTTTCTAACACTGATGGCAAGTCCTTGGAGGTGGTCCACCTGCCAGCATAGTGTCACTCTCAAGCTTGTCAGCACTGACAAACTGTTGATTAAAATAACGGATCGTTAACAGATGCAGGTCGTAGAGCGTCGTGATCTGACGGAATCGGGACTGTGGATGCGTGGCTTTTACGTGTAACCAGTGTGTACGCAGCCTAGCACAAAGGTTGTGCAAAGCATGGTTGCTCCGCAAAAGCAAGCTTGTGAGGGCACTGGTTATGTGGCCTTTCTTCTAGGGCTTTTGCTTCTCCAAATTAATCACTTAGGGTTAACTTACTTTTCAGCCTCAGCTAACAAGACTGGTCAGTGTGGATTCTTTTCTAAAAGTATTAATGCCCTCAGTCTTTCAAATTAAATGTTTTTAGCTGTAAGTAGCTGCTGTTAGTGAGAATCTACAGTTTGGCCAGTGATTTACTTCTGAATTTTTTCCTACTTAGCCACCCTTTTCCAAAGATAGTTTTTATTTGTCTGTATTGTTTGGAGGATATTATTACGGTAGCTAATTTACAGCTGGCCAGGGAGTTAGCTGACCAATCAACACTGTGTAATACACACTTAACCTGTGAATTAATTGCAAGACTATACTGTCTGCAGAAGGGTTGTGCCTTCAGGGATGTGCCTTCCTCTGCAGTGCTGCTGTGTAGTCTGTCAGCCCATTAGTTACACCAGTACAGCTGTAAACAGCACCACTGAAATAAGCTGTGTTGTGTGACATCCAGAACTCTGAAGGAACAAAATACCTGTCTTTTTGGAGAGTTTAATTATTCTGGATCAAGCAGCACAACGGGGGACAAACTGGTATGAGCGCAGAAACAAGCATTTGGCTGGGGGAAGTAGCTGCTTGTTAAACTGACTGACAGGAAAGACATTAAGCTACATGTTGATTCTGCCTCCTAAAACAGTATTTCAGATTTTTTTTTTCTGTTGCTGATGTATATAGAAAATTATTTGGGAAAAATAGTCTCTGGAGTGGTGTGCTTTGTAGAGTGTGGAAACACCTAGAATTAGAGCTGAAATGGAGGTTTATGTAAGCACTCTGTTAAAGTCATCTAGTGCTTCCTCTGCTGCTCTTGACACCTGTTAATGCACTCTAATGTAATAGGTCTCTGTCCTTCCTGAAATAATGAAAGTAGCAGATTCCTGCTTGTCTAAAAACCCTGCGAACAAGATAAATTTCACTTTCAAAAACTTGGGCATCACTTGGGTGGGATTTTGGGTTTTGTGTGTGTGTGTTTGGAATGTATCAGCTTCTGGGTAAACTTACTGTAACTGAACCTACTATTAATCTGCTGAAACTGGAACCTTAACGAATATATTTTGGATATGCAGACAGTACATATATACCAAATGATATCTATCTTTATGCAGCAATAAAGCACCCCATGTTCTTTCTAAACCCTTACTTGGGTGGTTTTACCTAAAATGGTATTTTCAGTGGGTGGTTCTTATGCTCTCTTTAGGGGAGACTTCAGTTTTTCCTCTATCTGATTATATGCACGTTTGGACTATAAACTGTGTGATGCTGCTGCCTGCTTCATTCTAGTTGTCCATTTTTGGTTGGCACAGCAACTTGTAAGAACCATTTTTAAACAACTGTTCCAGAGTCCTTTAATAGCAATGTACCGAAGATGAAAGAGCACTGCATGGTGGTTGCGTAGTCCATCTGGAAATACAAGACTTGGTTTGAGCCTGGTTGTAGATCCCATCTTCTCAAATGCCAGAATGTATTTACTGGACAAGCAGTAAGGCTACACTCTTACCTCTTCTACCACCAGTTTTCTGCAACTCTGTATAATTAGCCATAATAGGTAGCAAGAGCTTTTATGATGGAAAGATACAAGCAGTTGGTGTCTCAAAATAGCTCTGGATTCTTCAGTAAAAGTAACTTCCTTGCTGCATGTAACTTGAAAAACTGGTGGGTGGAGGAAAAGCTAGTCCTTGTCTTGCCGGCATACGCCACTGAAGGAAGAGAATGAAGGGGAGAAAACAGTCTCCATACTGTGTTTCTGGTGCTATTACAGTCTCAAAATTTTCATGACAACTAATACTATTTTTCTCTTCAGAATCTTGAAACTGTGCACTGTATTTAAGGTCACGATTACCTTCCAGCTGATAAATAATGCTTAAGATGCATTGCTGAATTCACTGGTTTGCATTCCCTTCTGTGGTTACAGTTTTATCTTGAGGAAGAGACTTGCAAAACAGCGTATGTAGTTATTCTAAATCTTCCTTAAGGGTCACTCGCTCTGTGTAGCCCAACAGCATCTCAAGCAGGATTGCGTCCCTCGTGACAGTCACACTTCCAGCATGCGGAGCTCTTACCCTCAGGCCATCAAGCTCTTTTTGTCCATGAGAAGGAAGCAACAAATAACCTGGTGCTTGGCATGCTTCAGATCTGCATGAGACAAAGTCTGTTCAAAACATTTCCTTTCTGAGTGCCAGCACCAAATACAGATCAGTAGTATTTCTTTTAGAGATGCCCTGTTCTTCTGTGAGCTTCTAACAGCTCAATCCTACCATAATTTCACCAGCAGTACTGGTCAGTTTTAATGAAGGTATTATCCAAACCAGTAATTTTTATGGCCATGTAAAGGTAGTACAAACAATTTAAATCAATTACTCTGATGCAATAGCTGAAGCTTGATTTTTGAACTCTGCAAATCTAGTTGCATATTCTAAAATCTGTCCTGGTGCAGCCATGGAGATGTATGTAAGTAAACCAAATAGTAGAGCAATTTTTTTCTTTTTAATTTGTCATCTACAGTTCACCGTAGTCCCCTTTTTAATTCTTTAACAAGGCTTCTGCGTGTGAACTTGCTGACTAAATAATTGTAACGGGGAATGTGACGCATCCAGTCCTATTAAATATCACAGTAGTGATTCATCAGGTGCTGAGTAACAGTCAGTGGATGTATGAGACTTAAAGGGAGAGGAAGTGTCTTACTGTACTTCCTGCTCTTGTGTCATTGTTGGTTCTACATATTCTTAAAATACTCCTCGGTGGAGGGATGACTTTAAGCTAAGAGATGAGTCGGTCTGTACAGCCTTACTTTCTGGTGTTTTGTTAAAGTCTGTGCTTTGGGTCTTAAGCAACAGCATATGCCATTAAAACTCTGAAGGTAAAATGTTTCAGCATGGCAAGAACTGCAGTTATGCATTCCAAGTGGGTATTTGACTTTCTGCTTTATTATGTATTCCCATAAATGGCCAGTCTGGACTAAGTAGGTTACTTGTGGAGCCTGAAGCAAGAAGTCCTGCTTGGTATGGGCTAATTATGCTTTTTCTGGTATCTTCAGAACTGAAACTTCCCAGTGCTTGGGCAGAAACAATCCAAGCGAGACTGTTAAGAATCACCTCTTGCTCAAGTCTCTGATTCACAAACTTTTACCCTGCCCATTTGTTAGCCTTGCAATGCATTTTCACATTTCAGTGTTACACTGAAGTTCTCACTGACCATTGTCAAACCAATTAGGAAAGCTAATTTTCATTTTCGGGAAGGGGATCTAAGCCCTATTGTTGTGGGAAAGTGTGCTGCCCCTGCTGCTGAAGGCTGGTTCTGGGAGCCTTTGGAGGTCACTGTCACAGACCACCGCAGGTAGGTCCATCCTGTTGGCTTGCATGTGTTGCAAGGAGCTCTGAATTGAGCCAGCCAGCCAGGCGGCCCGAGTCCCTTGGCATGTTAGGAGACTCGCTGCTCTCACAGTGAGCTTACTCAAAAGTAGTAGGATTTAAGTAGGAGCACATGCTAGCCTTTGTCTCAAGGAACATCTCTTCTGGAGCTTCAGCTCTGCAGACTCTGAGCATACATGCTTTTTCCAGACATGCCCCACAGCTGAAGCCACAGGAGACTGGTGGAAGCTTTCAAATCTTTGGTTTAGCTACCTGATTGGCAGTTGTTCTCTTGGGCTTAAATCAAACTCTTCCCCTAGATACTGTTTAAGCCTGGAGGGTAAGACAGCATCTACAATACAGCTAGACTTCCCTCCCCAGTCCTGTACTTAAAACAGAGCCTCTGCTAAAAGTAAGCTTTTTTGAGATTTAGTATTCTTTTCTCTTGTTCTGTAACAGATCTAGTCCTCCCTTTAATAATCTCAGATCCAGCTTGAGTCCTCCCGGAGCTTAGTGTGCACAGTGATTTCCCTCAGACAGCTCTATATATTTAAAAAAAACCCCACATGGTCTTCAACATTTAATCAAAGTTTAATGATGCTGTGCTGTCCCCCTGCATTTTTAAAGTCTTTATGTGGTCAGTGTTGCCATGAGTAGCCACTTCCTTCTTTTTGGAAGATTTCTTCCTGTGCTCAACTTCCATTGTTTGACACAGCAACAAGTAAATACTAATTCTCAGTAGCAAAATTCATTAAAGTTGGCATTTAGCTTATCAGGTGTGGACTGTATTAGTGAAACATTATGATGGCTACTGCACAACTGTGTAATTAAGCATTCTTAAGTAACTAGCTTCAAATTAGTAAGGAAGTTACTTGTTAAATGCAATGTGGTTGTCTCATTGGTTATCCCAGTTGGACCTGCAGCTAGGTTAAGGCTACAAAAATAGCTGTAATGGGGAGTTTGCAGCAGTAGTTTTTTTCTGCTGAAATGAGTCCTTCTGGACTAGAACTCTATTCTAATATTCCTTGGGCCTTATTGTTAAAAGGTAGCAATGCTTAATTTCAGATCAAATAAAGCTAGCAGGCTTCTCTGTTTCTACAGTTAAGGGATACTTAATACTAAAATAGCTTATTCAATATTTTCCTGCTTTTTTCCTTCTTGACACCCCCCCCCCCCCCCCGAATAAATGCAAGTATTTTTTTCCCACCTTCTAATGCTCACTTTTTTCCTCTTTCCCCATCTGCAGTCAACAGAAATAGAAGTAATAGATTTTTTTTTTCCCTTATCATAGATGAAGATCAATTCTCATGAACAGGTTGAGCCTATACTCTGCTAATTTAGTGATTTAATTTGGAAGAAAACCTGACAGCAATGATCACCTTGGTATTGTTTAACTCAATGTTGCCATGACAGGCAAGGCTGCGGTGCAGCACTTTGTATGTACTGCTATCCACCACAAAAGGCATGTGCTCTTGAATTGAATTCTCATTGGGCTTTACTATATAGACAGCCTTCCAAAACAAGCAAAAAACCAGAGCATGTTCTTCAGAGGAGCTTTTTAGATAGCTACTTACTAGAGAGCATGGCAGCTTGGAAATTCTGAATAAGCAAGTAGATGGCTCTCTTCCTACCTATACCTTTTCACATACTGTAGAACATCTTCCTTCCACTTTATCTTGTAAATACATAGAACTGATCCTGCTCTTCCCACTTAGCCCTGAAACCTGACTTGCAGAACTGCTGTTACACTCCCTGTCCCTCATTCTGAATGGCTGTCACTGGAAGGAGTGGATGGATGCATGTAAGAACATGTAAGGAGGGCTCTTAACTTCCATTTAGCAGTGAGTCAGCAACACTGTAGGTATAGAATAAAGCCAAAGTGAAGAAAATAGAGTCATCCCGCTGTCATATACAGCGAGTAGAAGATCAGCCCTCAGCTAATGCTTTAGAGTGCTGATCAGAGTTTCCTGGCTGGCACTTGCTAATGAATCCAACAGCTGAATCAGCAGTAAACTTCAGTAGTAAATTCAGTTTGGAGAAACACAACACAGAGCTAAAGGCTGACACGGTGTAACAGCTATACTGTCACCTCAGGAAAAGACACCAAAGGAGGCTGTTGGCCATGGTCATGATTAATGACACTCAGGCAGGCCTGATCAAGTATTCTGGCAGCCCTAGAAAGCTATGCCTAGCTGGAGAGGCAAGAGTTTGGGTAGCTTGACTGGGTCTAGCTACAGCTTCAGCCCAAGACAGTCATGAAGTATCTGTCAAGGCCAACCTTTCTCTCTCTATTGACTTTTTCCCTTGCCACAAAAAGGAAATAGAACCTGAATCTTGTAATCCCATTAGAAGAGAGACCATAGGCAGCCAGGTGTTTTTCAAAAGGAAAAAACACACCTATATTAAAAAATAAACCTGTAAGGGAAAGCCTTTGTTTTAAGGGCTGGTGATTATTACTGTGTAGTACTAAAGCTGAGGAGTTTGATTCATTAGAAAACTATACATTTTAGATTAAGTTGACCATTAAAATTTTAACTGCATGTACAAATATGACTTCAATTTTAACTGAGGTTTAAGGTGGTGAACCGAGCAGTTTGTTACCTTGCCTTTCAGGACTTTGAAGTGCCAAGAATAGACAGTCTTTTTTTTCTAGAAGTTGGAAAAGAAAGCAGGAAAACTTGTTTTCAACTTCTGGGAAGGTCAACAATTGATAAAGCCAATTCAGAAGTGATTTAAGAAACTACAGCTGAATGAAACTGTTTAAAAATAGTTTAACTCCTCAAGCATTAATTCCACTTACATTGCTTAATAGATCTCACAGCTTTAGAACTTAAACACAAGCACTATTTTAAATTTAATTACTTTTTAATTTCTCCTACTCTTCAAATAAGCCTAGGCTTAATATTTCAGATTAAAACTCCTTTTCCTGAACTCTCGCTTGTTATGTAGGCTGGTTGGAGTGGTCAGCTGTGCACATCACCTTAGCCTGTATCCAGCTGTTCTAGTTAGGTGTGTGCTCATCTCTTCTGCCAAGAGCAATCACGGACTGCGGCTATGAATGAATGTCAAATCATGATACTGGTTAATCAAGGAATAACCAAGTACTAGTATTTAATCTTAAACTAGGCAGTATAAATAAGAGATTGTTTTTCTGTACCTAGCCTGGCTCAAATAGAGCGCTGCAGTAAGAGGAAGCAACACCAGCCTGATAATACCTTTCCTTCTTAATGGCTGTTTTGATCCAGGTGATGCTGGCCTCTACTCTTTTGAAATAAAAGCTAACAGACAGTAAAATGGAAAATTTATTAGTGCAAGTTGGTCACTCGGTTTCTTCCAACAAGTACATAATAGCATCCCATGCTTAATACATTATAAACAAACCTGTTCTAAGTTAAGAAAAGTTGAACTTGTCTTGAAGTAACAATGTGTTACATATTGTCATCATCTGATTCATCTTCCTCTTTCAAAGATTCCTGTTTTTAAAAAAAAAAGTTTAATTAAAAAAATAGTTTAACAGTTGTTTTATAATTCAGCCTATAATAAGCAAAATGAGTTTTGCTGTAGTTTCACAATCCTCTCCACCTGTCCAAAGCCTTGCATTCAGCAGGCTAGTTCTTATCTTTAGGAAGCAATACGGAGCACCACTTTTAGAACAAAAGCCAAGCTGTTGAATGCTGGAAGCCCAGCTTCCTCCAGCTGGTTGTCTTTAAGAACTGTTCTAGCCAACATGACTTACTACCTCTCCTGCTCCCTTACACCATTGTTGGAGAGTTCATACATCTCCTTGCAATTGAGAAACATGCCACCTGTGCAAGCCTGCTGAATTACACTGGGTTTGAAAGTAAGAACTATCCCTGGATTACACTGAAAACTTCACTGTTCTCCCTTCAGAATAACATCAGCCAACACTGAGGGGATGTGTGGGGTAACTATACGTTCTCCAGCCATCACGACAGGAGAAGCCTAACCTTCAGTTAGCTCCTTCTACTCCAGACTCGTTTGTCAAGTGAAGCACAGAGATGACACCGAACTCAGACCTTACCTTGGCATATTTTTCTGCTTCTTCCCTGATGTCTTTGGGAACAATTTCATGTTTTCCATTGGTTACTGCCAATAAAAAGAGCACAACTTAAGTAGAATTCACACAAAGATCTTGACATACAGAGAAAACTTAAAATGCAGGTTTTTTACTTTAGTTACAGAAAGTTACAAGTTTTCTATAGTGTTTATAAAAATTACAGAAATGCATTACTTTCTCCAACCCAGCTGAGTTCCAGCTCAAAAGCTTTATCCTTTACTTCATCGTGAACTATGTAGATTCTGGAAGGAACAGACAAAGTACAGATTAGAACAGATTGATCAGTTGGCTAAATATACTTTCTTCCTTTCACAAATTTCTGCTGAAGTACTCTTTTTAGGGTTAATAGAAGCTCTCCCCATGCTTTCTCCTCTGTCCTCCCTTCTCCCCGCAAAAAACAACATCAGAGAATTTTCCAAGCTTAATTGCTAGTGTAACAATACATTAAATTATTACAGCTAAGATGCGTGTTGAGATGTTGAAGTTATCATAATTAGAATAAACATTAAGATTCAAATACTGCAGAACCAAGGCTATGTCACCATTGCCTGCTCCTGCTATAATATATAATACAGTTAGGAGTGTCTGGTATTTCCCCTGTAAATCTTATTTTAGTTTACACTTAAGACTAAATCCCAACACCACAGTATCTTGTGTCTAATTAGAAGCCATACATTGATCTCCATATAGACTGCCATGCTTATGGCAAACACAACAGTATTCAGAATTTAAACTACAAGCGGTATTACAGCACAGCCAGTACCATCCAGACTAGTAAAATCACTCCTCAGTCTGTGGGATAAAAATGTTGCACTCTAATAGCAATATTGATTTGACTGCATCACGGTATTCAGTCCTCAGTGGCAAAACATTTAAGTGAACTGTAACAGCCCTGAGCTGAGACATACACTCAGCACAACAGCAGAGCTTACAGTAACCTGGGGCTTCACTTGTTGAGAAGGCTGTATTCTTTAGTTAGTTTCAGAAAGCATTAATAAGTCAAAAGCTGAAAAATACCAGCTATTTCTGTCCAGCACAGAACGCTGGGAGATAGCGGAGGAAGGAAGAATACCTTCAACACCACACCAAGTACTTCCAATTAAAGTCAGATAAAAGTGTGGTGGAACAAATACAAAGAACAATGTTAACACTGGTGTCCAGGGAAGTATCACTGTATGCTTGCGTTCTTCTGACACCCTTCTGTCACTGTTGGACTGGACCCAATCATCGCCTAAGATGATCTGAAGGCCTTTCCTAGGTGTTCAGTTGGTTACAAGCCTTTTCATTACAAGCTCTTGAAGAAATCATTCTTCTAGGCTCTGGCTAGTATTTTAGGGTTAAAACAAATGATTAAAATCTTTGCTATCTTGCTAAATGCTACTAAGGGGCTGAAAAACAGAACTCTGTCTAGAGCTGCTGTTAAGTTTTCAGCTGAGGCAGAATTAAAGAACAGAAGTCTTTTCGCTATTTGAAAATCCATGCTATTTTAGAACCACTTTGAAGTCCTTGCTAGGTTTTAAAGAACAGAGATCCCACAAATTCTTTCCTCTAGCTGCTGCCATGACAGCCTCAGACACAAACTCTGAAGTAAGCTCACATGCTGCAACACCAATGATAGAGGCATATTTATTACTTCTTTATAAGCTTCGAAGCAATGGTCGTAAAATGCTGGAGATTACAGTTTTGCAGCTGCAGATTATTAAATTTGTGACAAGTGCAGGACATCACTAAAGCATTAAAATTAAGTGTTGTGGATACCTGAAAGGGCATTTGTTTGAAGAGATACTAATTCACAAAGTAATTTCAATATAGTTTACCACTGGCCAGTTCATGCTCTACCTAGCAGAAAGTCATCTCTCCTCCTGGTATCTTTTTTCCCCCCTCGCTAATACGTGACTTACTGAATGGTCCCTTTTTTCCCCCTGTGAATATGCTATCCTCACATAGAGTTTGTGGGATGGCATTAGTGACTGCAGGCGATTCTATCACCAACACGTTGTCCTAAATTGCATCAGTAAATAGCAAACAAAGTATTTCCAGTCTTTTCATGTGGTACCAAGCTTTATCATTAAATGAGACCAGCTATACCCTATATACACCTTTAAACAAGGAGTTATACTTTGCTTCTTCCCTAAGCATTTGAGTCTGACCCAGCCCTCCTACTTGCCTGAAAAACAGAGACCTCAGCTTCATTTCTGGACCGCTGAAAGCAGTCTGAAGCATCAGTTCATTGTCCCATCTGCGTAACAACGCATTTCTTCAGACTCAGGACGCTGAGGAGTTTCCCCCTAACTGTCACCTGCTTTATATATTTTAAAACCAGTGACTATATTCCACTGCTGCTACAAGTTGCACCTATAAAATGCAGCATGCAAAAGGCATACTTTTTACATCCTTCAGCATGTTTCAGTACCAAGTAGCATATCCCACCTCACAAGAAGAGAAAAAAAAAATTAATAGAAGATACTAGAGTCAGCACAAGCACTTATCTAGTAGAAATGAAACCTGGTACCCAATTTAAAAGGAATAGTTTCAGTGTGAAACCATGGCAAGCTCACCGGGTACAGATTTTTGTTGAGTTGGAAAGACAGGTTGGAGACTTACATTTTTGCAACCTCTTTAACAACATCACGGCAGGTCATTTCCTTCATCTGTAGACAAAAAATACACAGCTTAAGAGAATATACTGTTTTCCATTTCCACAAGGCCAGAACATGAGTGGCTGTGCACATGCCTAATTAGCTTACTCTTCAGCAGTGACAGAAAGTTAAGACTGGAACCAAATTTACTCTCTATGATCAGTCTTTCCGCCTGCTATATGCAAGTCATTCTTCCAGTGAAGAATTCTACAGCTGAAAGATTCCATGAAAGAAAACTGTTATGTGGCAACTTCCCCAGTTTGAAGCACTCATCAGCTAGAAGCTTAGAAGCTGAATAGATAACCTTAGCATTGCAGAAGCTTGACTTGTTCTTAGACACTTTATGGTCAACTGACATAAAGTAACCACATGTACGGTACAGGGGAGGCACCATCTTTTCATGTATAATGTTCACGTGCTTTCTAGGTAGTAAAGCAATGCTTTCCGTCTTACCAACGTTTATATTCAAGCATTTTTGACTTTTAAGTAATGCCCTGAGAGGAGAATATTGTGCCAGTGTTAACAACCAACTGCATGCCTGAGCAAGGTATCAGCATCTGATTCTATGTTTTCTCACCATTATGTCACAGTCTCTGACAGTTTCACAGTTAATCAAAACAAAGCCTGTGCCAATTTCCATGACATAATAAACTTATGTTTTGTAGGTCAAATCTCTTGCCAGTTAACTCTTCTGGACAACAAAGCAGTACTATATTCCACTATATTTCATTAATTCAGGGTTGAAACAAGATTAGCTTCATTTCCCTTCTCAAGGTTTCATTTGCACAAACCAGACAGACGTCACCTTCGATAGTGCTGCACTCACAGGAACGCCCCTGTCATTATTCGCTGGAACCAACGGGCCATTGGACACAAAATACAGTCCCATACCTCACACATCTTACTGACGCTGCCCCTAGCATAAAGTGATTCTCAAGTTCAAAATCGCTTCTTCCTTCCCTATTATTGACACTGAGCTCAGAATGCAACACATTAATTATATATATTTGACCATCTCTGTCCGATTCTCAAAATGTTTTCAAAACTGCAGCACGGAAGCTATTTTTAAGACCTTAATAAAGGAATTAAGATGACAACAGTCCTTTGTTCACAATGAGTGCCCCGGCACTTTCTGGGGTGACACACGCTCACCCACGGAAGCAACGGGCCACAGGAGAAATGCCCACGCCTGGTTAGACACACACCATCACAGTCCCACCACAAGAAGTTTCCTAAACAGAGACAGACCCACAGCCCCAGCCCTTGCATTTGTAAACCTCGATCCCTAACACACATACAGCACTGGCTGCTGTGTACAAATAACTGTGTCATACAAACATTTAAATTATTAGGTGTATTTATGCATATAAAGTTAGTAGTGAAATAGGAACACCTAAAGGTCTGCTACCATCATGCATATTTACAAGAGTGAAAACTGAAGTAAATTTTTTGCCATTATCCTTTTCCCATCCCAGGTGTGTTAATTCTGCAAACAGTAAGAGTAAACACTGTACGAGTTTATCACAGGAGTTAATTACGATTATGTCCATATATGAAAACGTTGTACATAGCATCGGAGCTGCATGAGAAGCACTGTAGAAGACACCACAAGATTCAAGTCCTCTCCACACAACTACAAGTTTTCCCACAGCTGAAGATATCAGACATTTGCATAAGATGCGACAGATCTGATCAATGCAGTGTCTTCTGCTTGCGCCCTCAGCTAGACAGGAGGGTTTCGCATACTACATCCCCTCCCCATACAGAATCTGCTCTGCAGTACCTGTAAGATGGGTTTGAAGTTTTGACTACCTGCTTGCCTCTTACTTTCCACCTGTAGTCATCTCTTCCACAGGAACAAATCTTAGCTGACAGGCTACTGTAGCCAGTGTCACCCCACAACAGCTTTTCTGTCTTCTTCCCATTTTCAGTTTTGACAAACTTAATCTCATCAAAATTAACTCTGACCTGGAAACCCGCCCAGTCTACAGTTAACAAAAAGCATCGGCATGCAAGACTGGGCTTGCTTCACATTGCTGTGACAAGATCATACGCATTACTGAAGACATTCTGCAAACAAGCCTTTAAATAAATAAATGCAGTTAGGCCATATGGCACACCGCTGTTCCCACATACTAAATTTTACAGGCTTTACTGTAAAGTTCAAGCAATCCACACGCTTCTTAGTTGTACAAAAACTCAGTCAATAAAACAGAAGTTTTTGAAAATCCTAGGACTGCAAAGAAAATGAATTTTTTTGGGGGGGCAGATTATATGTTACCCAACATATCGTTATCTTTCTGTGAATCTGCACACATGGAAATTGCAATTATGATTTCCCAGATGCCACAATTCCAGTATCAAGATCAGATGTTTTTGTAGGCTTCTGACCTTTAATTTGGTGTTCAAGCATCTGACCAGACTCAAGGCTGAATGAAGCAAGTCTGGAACACTGCAATTTTTCCTGTAATTGTTCAGTTATGATGTTACAGCACCATATACAGACTATTCTTAAGTATAACCACCATATGAACTCAACCATTCCATGAGCAGCTGTGATGCACACCTGCAGATCGAAACCACAAATAAGATGCAAGCAGAGTATAAAGCAAGAATTAGGTAAGACAGATCAGGAGTAGGATTTTGTCCCACCTTAATTGTCTCCAATTCCAAGGGTGTCAGATATTGGAACGCAAGAGGAGGACAGAAGTCTTTTAGGATTCTAACATAGCTCTAAATCAGCTTAAGGCATGCATTGGTACACTTCAGTAGTCTTCCCTCCACAGACTCGTTTTACACAGCCAGCTGCTTGCACGCTCATTCAGAAGGCTACAAAACAACTTCCCAGCGTGCACTCGCAGAACCTTGAACATTTGAGAAGTTACAGTATTGTGCAAGCGGAAATGCTGAACAGAAACAGCTCTTTTTGGTATCGGTGATGGTGTGCCATACAGTTGTACTCTTCCTAGTGTTCACAGCACTGAAGCCCTTTTCATCAGACATGTAAAGATGTTTTGAAAGGTGTATTACAGTCAGCAACAACAGGCTCCTTGGGCACATCTTTTGTAAAAAGGCAGTAACTCAACATTAGCCAGCTGGGAAACACTGTCTTACCTGGCAAGGATTTTATTTTTCTCCAATATATTTTCAGAGTCATAATATTCCAGCATTCAGTATTCTGTAGTTCCACTCATTGCCCTTAACAAGACCAGCTTTTTTCAACTTTTTAAACAAAAGGATCATCTGAAACCTTTGGAAAAAAATAGACTTACCACCCTGTACAATGCTGCCCTAAGGTTTTCATTCACAACTAAAAACTTTCATATTCACTCAATTACTTTGCTTGCTGGCATGATGCACAGGAGCGTGTGTTTATGCTTCCTGTTTGAAGCATGTACACACCCTACGGACTACCCATTGCCCAGGGGCAAGGCTTGAGAAATACTGCTATTACAGAGGCTAAAACATCTCCTGGAACATACAAGGAAATATTCCATCTGCTTCTCTTGTATTTTATATATTTTAGGCATCCAAAAACGTAAGCTAGGAACATTTGTCTTGAAACAGCACAACAAAACTGTAACATCATACCTGAAGTTTTTCTATCTCTGTTTTTGCAGCCTGCCTGGCTTTACCGATGGCACACCCCCAATAACCCTAAAAAAAAAAAAAAGAAAAAGAAACAAAAATATGCACATTTCATTAAATACTAAGCCCTCTACAGTTCTTACTGTCACTTACCATATGAGGAGGGGGGTTGCCATACAATGAGAGGCTAATATACAGTAAGCCTTGGTATCTTCTCTCAGGGCACATTCCCCAATTGTTGACTAGAACCCAATTACTAGATTAAGTACTACCACTCTTGATAGAAAACAGAAGAGCTCAGTAGTTCCTGGACAGAAACGTATCTGCTCTATTTCTTGCAGTAGATTGGCTTTTTTTTTTTAATTATTGTTATTACAGTAAACGGAAGAGCAAACTAGAATTAGGGAAGTTCTACAGGATCAAAACAAACCAAACCCACCTACCATGAAAGCCTACTGAAGTAGAAGCAAATAAAAATTAAGCACTTCTATATTTCCCTCAACAGCTGTGGTATTGGATACACTGAAAGAAAATCTTGAAAAAATCGGAGCAGTATGAGCATGTATCATCCCGTGTGTCACACGCGGCTGAAGAGGCAGGACATTTAACAAAAGCATCTATTTTGATTTGACTTGCTGTCAGCAGCCAGCGTCAGAGTAGCAGCCCTCTCTCATCTGAAGCTTTATTTCACCTGAAATACTCTGTGGATGGGACATCACTACAATACTTGCCCTTTTGGGGCAGCGCATGGGATGCTTCACTGGATATAGCCAGGTGGAAAGAAATCCCAGATTTCAGAGAGACAAGCTTTAAAACTACTTTCATGGAGACTGTGCTCGTAAGAAACACACAGCGTGTGTTTAACAAGGACGTGCAAATGAGCAACAACCAGCAATGTTCATTTAAGCAGCATTTCACCAGAGATCTTCCCAGGCAAAAAGAGAAAAAATTAACAGCTCTTTTGGAATGGCACTTACTTTTTTCCTAACTAAGAACTTTAAAAAGCAGAACTTGAGCCAAGATGGAAATATATTTGACACACTCACGTATGAAACTCCTGATGGATCAATCATGTATAGTTGTGCACCATCATCATCATCATAGGACCCCAACATGAAACTGGAGGGGAAGAGTGAGATTAGAAACGTTTCTTCCACGCACCCACACAGAATTACAGAGACTACACCAAGTCAGGTTTCCTACGTTCTTCTTGGAGCAAAATTCCTCCTATCCTGCTACATTCTGTTAAGCAATCTGGCTTTACAGTTTAGTGCTACCATGACAGCCCAGCACCCGCAATTTGCCAGAAACATTTTACTTATCTGTAACTAAACAGCAGATCTCAGTTTATCACTCCCTTTGTACTAGAACTGCGTACCAGTTGTAATCTACCCTTCGGGTATCAGGGCAGGATGACTGCAGAGGGAAGTTCTGCTTTTGTCGCTGTCACAGACTTAATAGCATCAACTCTCCAAGTTTAAAATTCAGGGACAAACTGGCAAGCTATGTAGAAGCTTGGCATACTGTTACACAAATCTGAATTCTTCACTTAAGGTTTTACACACACACAAAAAGAAACGGGAAGGGAATCTGTTTATGAGATGAATTCTAGGTTACTAATTCCAAGTTTAAAAAAAAAAAAAAACAACCTTAGACAATCTAAATGGTTCCAGCAATTGTGAAAAGAAAGATCCTTACGAACAGTATACATTTCAAAGACTTACCTGCAACCAAAAGGTCTGACAGCACTGTATAGTGTGTATGCATGCACATACATAGCCACTCTGTCTGCAAGATGCTAACCAGAAAAAGAAAAAAAAAAACAACCAAAACAAGCCTTTATTTACAGAAATAAGTAAACCTCAAGTCATAAAATTTCATTCTCTGTGTTATAGAATCATTTAGGTTGGAAAAGACCATTAAGATCATCAAGCCCAACTGTAAACCTGACACTGCCAAGCCCACCACTAAACCATGTCCCCAAGCACCACGTCTACACAACTTTTAAATCCCTCCAGGGATGGGGACTCAACCACCGCCCTGGGCAGCCCCTTCCAATGCTTGACAGCCCTTTCAGTGAAAAAATTTTTCCTAATGTCCAACCTAAACCTCCCCTGGATCAACTTGAGGCTGTTTCCTGGGAGCAGAGACCAACACACACGCCCCCCCGGCTCCCCCCTCCTCTCAGGCAGTTGTAGGGAGCGATGAGGGCTCCCCTCAGCCTCCTCTGCTCCAGGCTGAACACCCCCAGCTCCCCCAGCCGCTCCCCAGCAGCCTTGGGCTCCAGACCCCTCCCCAGCTCCACTGCCCTTCTCTGGACACGCTCCAGCCCCTCCAGGTCCTTCTGGGAGCGAGGGGCCCAACACTGACCCCAGCATTCAAGGGGCAGCCTCACCGGTGCTGAGTACAGGGGCACAATCCCTTGCCCTGCTCCTGCTGGCCACACTATTCCTGATACAAGCCAGGATGCTGTTGGCCCTCTTGGCCACCTGGGCACCCTGCTGGCTCCTATTCAGCCGCCTGTCAACCAACACCCCCAGGGCCTTTTCCACCGGTCAGCTTTCCAGCCCCTCTGCCCCACACCTGTAGTGTTGTGTGGGGTTGTTATGACCCAGGTGCAGGCCCCAGCACTTGGCCTTGTTAAACCTCTCACAATCGGCCTCAGCCCATGGATCCAGCCTGTCCAGATCCCTCTCTACAGCCTTCCTACCCTCCAGCAGATCAACACTCCCACCCGACTTGGTGTCACCTGCAAACTTACTGAGGGTGCACTCAATCCCATCATGAGATCATTGATACAGATGTTAAACAGAACTGGCCCCAACACTGAGCTCTGAGGAACATCGCTGCCAAGTGGATTTAACTCCACTCACCATAACTCTCTGGGCCCATCACCCAGCCATTTTTTTTACCTAGTGAAGGACATGCCCGTTCCAGCCATGAGCAGACAGTTTCTCAAGCAGAATGCTGTGGGAAACGGTGTCAAAGGCTTTACTGAAGTCAGGTACGCTGAATCCACAGCCTTTCCCTCATCCACTAAGCAGGTCACCTTGTCACAGAAGGAGATCAGGTCACTCAAGCAGGACCTGCCTTTCATAAACCCATGCTGACTGGGATTGAGTGCCTGGCTGTCCTGTCAAAATGAAGAAAGCCAGAAAACCAGAGTGAACTACACCAATTTCTTACCTTCAGTGGAATATCGTAGCCGTAGTTAGACCTAAAGTTAGAAGCCTCTTCTCTAGCTATGTCCGCCAAAGAACGAGCATCTGCCAGAAGCCCTGCTACTGCCTGAAATGAGAATTGCCATCAGCAATAGGCCAAACATACCTCGCAATAACTTATTAATAAAATCTATGTACAAAAGTCGAGTTATATGACTTAACTATGATCTTTACTGAATTCTATGTACAAGTGAATTCAGTCAAGCTATTCATCTGCTAGCAGGCTCAAAACATGTCAATAGTAATATATATTAATATAACATTAATATAAGTATATATTTTTTTCTCTAGGAAAAGTCAATAACCAAAATTACCTTCATGTTAAATAGTCTTACGATTTGCCACCACTACAGTAATTCAAACAATATTTCGTATTATAAATATTTATAATAGATATTATAAATATTATATATGAAGTATTGCTTATTAGAATACTTCATCTAATACTTCAAAAAAAGACAACCATAGCAATATACTATTTTTTTCCCTGGTTTGTATGACTGCTTGGATTAGAAGCAAACCAAACTCTGCCCAATACTGGCGATGTTACCAGCAGATAGGATGCAGGCATTTCTGTCACACAATCACAATTACTTGATATCATCATGACATCACTACTATGGATTAGCCAGTAATCTATACGCCAGTCTTTACAAAATTGAGCTGACTCCCACACAGTTGAGAAGAGAATCTTCTGGGAGTTGGACTCGATGATCCCTATCGGTCCCTTCCAACTTGAGACATTCTATGATTCTACAATCTTGTACGCAGCACGTTTTCCCCCCAACACAACCTGTTTGTTAGCTGCATAAAAAAGGACAACTTTAACATTTATGTTTATATTTGCATTCATTTTTGAACAACTGGAGTTCTGAAAAACATTTTTAAAAAATTTAAGACAGTCTCAAAATACGTACACATCTTCTATTTTAAATTTGGGCTTAACTTCTATGCGTCTATGCAATAAATTACAGAAAACAGTAAAAAAAAAATCCACTGGCATTTCCAACTATGTACACAAAACCATTAACATTACTTTCTTAATCTATTTCTTATTGATTCTGTGATACATAGATTTCTGCTTTTGAGGGCAGTCCCCTTCAAATTATCATAGAATCATTGAACTGTTTAGGTTGGAAAAGACCTTCAAGATCATCAAGCCCAACTGTAAACCTAACCTTGCCATCCCACCACTAAACCATGTCCCTAAGCACCTCGTCTGCCTGGCTTTTAAATCCCTGCGGGGATGGGGACTCGACCCCTTCTCTGGGGTCTCCCTTCCAGTGCTTGACAGCCTTTTCGGGGAAGAAATTTTCCCTAATGTCCAACCTAAACCTGCCCTGGCACAACTTGAGGCCATTTCCCCTCATCCCATCGCCCGTTCCCTGGGAGCAGAGCCTGACCCCCACCTCGCTACAGCCTCCTGTCAGGCAGTTGTAGAGAGTGATAAGGGCTCCCCTCAGCCTCCTCTTCTCCAGGCTAAGGACTATGAAAAACTAAAAGAGCACCTTACCATTCCAACATGTCGATCGACATTAAAGAGACGTTTATTGGAACCCTCTTCATAAAGCTTGGACAGAACTAGTTTTTCTACTCCGAAGACAACACCGTCTTTGCATCTTATCCCAATTGCTGTACTGAAAGACGAGATAAATGTAAGTTTCTCACACAGAACTGTAGTATAAAGTATGTAACAAAAAATTAACAAAATACAAGAAACGACAACATAATTTCCCCGGAAGCAGATTTGTTACAACTCCACTTTAGCATTAAAGACAAGGTGGGGGGAAAAGGCCAAAGCTCACTAAACCTGCAAACATTTTCTTAAATCAAGGAGGAGGGGGCTGCCAAAAGTCCCCACCCAAACAGTTCTGGACAGACTATACGCAGTGGCAGCACTGTTTGGAGCAACTGCACAGCCACTGCCTCTCCCTGAGCTGAGCAACACCAATATGAAAGCCATGGATTGTTTAACCTCCCCTTTTGGTAAATTCACTGTTGATCAAGATGTGACAGCTCCTTCTCTAACCCTCAAAAAGCGCATCACCAGGTATAAGTTACCAACCATGGCATGAACAGCCACACAAAATGCTTTCTCTGATGTGTATGTGGCAGCCTGCAGCCACAATCAGACACTTGGGTGACCCAGCCCGTGCCTTGCTCACCAATCATCACACTGCTGCTAGAGCACAGCTGGGATTTTCGCTTTACAGCCTTCTTTTGCCTCTACTCGAGGGGAGAGAGACACTCTCTGAGAAGCTGATGGAGCTTTAGCAGAACTTGGATGTCCTCAGCTTCCTGAGGAATGCACATGAAGTTGCAAGCGTACCAGGTCCTGAGCACATCAGTCTTTCAGTGCCTCAATTCACATCCATAAAATGGGCTTTTAGATACTGCTACAGCAGCTCTACTACCGTAACAGCAAAGCACTTCACACATATTAAGGAGACCTGTGATCAGCTTTTGCCCCACAGCATAAAATTTTTATCACCCTTAACACACATGAGTAAGTTTACTGATTGCCTTCGCATTCTCCACAACATACATGTTTCTAGCAAGCGTGAAAAAGTGATTTCCAGCAAGCAAAAGTGATTATACTACTTTTACACTTCAATCTGAAGCCTCCGAAAACGAACCTAGGGACCTCGGTTGCTCAGAACTAGTTTTAACAACACCATTTTATCTGCAGTGCCACCATGCTTGTCTAGTCCAGTCGCACTGCTTTAAAAAAGGGCATCAAGCAGACAGAGATGCAGATAACTGTATCTTACCTGCTATTCTCCACAGCTTTCATAGCATACTCGACTTGAAATACTCTGCCATCTGGAGAAAACGTGGAAGCTGACAGGTCGTACTGAAGAAGAAAACATACTACTCAGAAAAAAAAAATAAAAATGTATACCCCAGTATTTTCAGAAGAAGTTTTTTTTTTTATGTAAAAACGTAAGACTGTCTCCCGCATGCCAGGAATGACTCTGCGGTACCAGAAGCAGGCTGCACACCGGCAGAAGCAAACGCACACCGGCAGCCGCCAGGAACGGCTGCATCGGTGCACACAGCCTTCGGATGCCGACAACGCACAGCTCTGCAGTCACCGGGCGTTGTGCAACACCTGAAACCCAGGGGAACCTCCCGCGTGCCTTTTGCTCCCTGGGTTTTGGGAAACAATCAGCTGCTTACCACCGGCGTCTGTCTGAACTGCTCGGGGGCGCAGGCTCGGCCCCACGCGAGGGCAGAGCCGTGGGCCGGCACCGAAGGCGGCAGAGCGCGGGAGCCCCGCCGCCGCCGAGCCCGCCCGGCAGCCCCGCTATGCTCCTGCCGAAACGGCCGCGGCGGCAGGCGGGGGGAGGCGCGGCCAGGCCCCTCCGGCCCCGGGAGGCCTGTGCGGGACCCGTGCGGGACCCCCGGGGCGGAACAACGCGGCCCCTCCGCCGCAGCCCCGGCCGAGCCGCGGCCGCCCCCCGCCCCAGCGCCGGCAGACCCCTGCGGGCCCGCTTCACCCCCGCCCCGCCGGAGCCCCACGGAGGGGAGACCCGACCCCCGGCGGCCCCGCCCTCCGCCTTCGGTTCCCTCGGCCTGACGGGCCGCGGTGACTCAGCACCGGCTCCGGCCCGGGCTCCGCTGCGGCGAGGCGGCCGAGCTGACAGACAGACAGACAGCCCGCCAGACAGCCCGCCCGCACCCCGACAGCCCCCGCGGCGGCCGCGCTCCCGGCGCGGCGGGGCCGCACTCACCCCGGTACCGATGGAGCTCATGGCGGCGGCGCGCTCAGCCACAGCCGGACGGAGCCCCCCTCACGCTCCCGACAGCCCAACAACACGCGCTCCCATTGGCCCCCGCACTGGCCAACCAGCGCCGGCTGAGAGCGGGGCGCGACCGCCGGCGCTTCCCGGGGCGGGCAGGGCGGGGCGGGGCGGCGGGGGCTGATGTCACCCCGCCCTGCCGTGAAGGGTGCGTGGCGGAGGGCGTGCTGCAGCGCCCGGCTAGCTCAGTCGGTAGAGCATGGGACTCTTAATCCCAGGGTCGTGGGTTCGAGCCCCACGTTGGGCGCATGAGTTTTTGCCGCTCTTCCCCTGCCTTCTAAGGGGCTCCGCGCGGGAAACGCGGCCTCGGGGCGGCCCGGCTGTGGGGCGCTGAGGGGAATTCAGGCCCTGGGCCGCAGGGAGTCCCAGGCGAAAGGCCCCCGGGGCGGCTGCGGCCGGGACAGCTCTGGCAGCGGCTATAACACACCCTGTGCTGCAGCAAAAAGAAAGAAATGATTTTTTACAAATGATCCGGATGCAGGAATCGAGTGTAGGGAGGAGCCGTGAGCAACCTCCAGGGTAGAGAGGCCGGGGTGGGGCGGTCACCAGGCCTATGGTGTGCAACGAGCGCAGGCGGGGGGTGCCCCCCACCCCCGGGGTGGGGTAACCCCGGTTAGAGGCTGGGGAGCAGCCCCTCCGAAAGAGGCCTGGGGCGGGCTGGGGCTGACAGCATGTTGAACGTGAGTCGGGAGCGTGCCCTGGCTGCCCGAAGGGCCAACGGGGCCCGGGGCGCACCCAGCAGAGCACGGTGACCCCATCGGGGGTGGTGGCGGGGGATTGTCCCGCCCTGGGCCCCCCTGCCTCGAGTTCTGTGAGCCTCCGTGTAAGAAGGACATCAGGCTGTGAAAGTGTGTCCAGAGGAGGGCAACCAAAATGGTGAAAGCTTAGGAGAGGCTGGGGTCACTTGGCCTGTTCAGCTTGGAGGAGGCTGAGGGGTGACCTCATCACTGAGCGGTGACCTCATCACTGAGCGGTGACCTCATCACTGAAGGGTGATCTCATCACTGAGGGGTGACCTTATCACTGAGCGGTGACCTCACTGCAGTCTGCAACTTCCTCAAGGGCAGCCGTGGAGAGGGAGGTGCTGATCTCCTCTCTCTGGTGACCGGCGATAGGATACGAGGAGATGGGATGAAGCTGCGTCAGGGGAAGTTCAGATCGGACGCTAGGAAAAGGTTCCTCGCTGAGAGGGTGTTTGGTCCCCGAACAGGCCCCCCCCCCAGGGCAGCGGTCACAGCACCAGACCTGTCAGAGTTCAAGGAGCGCCTGGATGATGCTCTTAGTCATATGGTTCAGTTTTAGGTAGTCCTGCAAGGAGCAGGGAGTTGGGGTTGAGGATCCTTACAGGTCCCTTCCAACTTGAGATATTCCATGATTCTATGGAAAGGGAGATGAGGGGAATGAGCTACAGCCCCTTGTCCCCACAGCCCAGCTCCCACAGATGCAGCGTGGACACTGGGCAGACTGCATTGGGCCATGCTTGTGAATATTCCAAAATATTCCTCCTGTCAGCAGGACTCAGCTCAGCTGGAGCTGTTTGCTCGGCTAACACCAACCTTCAGGGACAGCATCCAGTCCAGAACCAGCAACTTCAGAGGAAAAACCTCCGGTCACTGCAGGGGTTTGTGTCTGTCACTGTCCTTCCTGATAAAACATTTGAGTTCACTGTGAATTTCTCTGCTGTGAGCATCGATGGATCCCTGCCATGCCAGGGAGGGAAGAACTACAACATTTAGGCTGAAAAAAAATAAGCCAAATCCCTTTCTACACAATAAGACATTTCAGGTGTGACCTCTCAGGGCTTTCCAGGGCTAGTTGTTCTGAAAAGCAGGTAATAGCCTTTCCTCACCCCTTGATGAAATAAGAATCCCGTTTCTGCCCTTAGCAGGTCATGGAACTCTGTGCTTAAACCTGCCAGTAACATAGGAGTTCGGATTTCTGCTTGTGCAGTGTGAAACAGCCGTTGAAGCTGTCCAGTGATGCAGAGACCCCATAGAAGAGTGGGCAGAACGAAGACGAGGTGGCAGAACACGCCGGGCTCGTGAAAGATCCCAGGGTACAAGCACACAGCAGTACAGAAATAATCCTGAAAAGGGAAGGGCTAAGAATATTCTGAATTTCCTCTGCTGCAGTCTGCTGCAGTTCAGGCAAATGACATCATTGCACCACCACGAACACAGGCTCCGTAGGAGTTTCATCTCCCCTGCACATCCTTCCCACCGAGAAGCAGTTAGGGACGTGAGTAATCCCGCCCAGCTCCACGGGACTCCTGCCGATGGCAAATTCTTCTCTCAGGAGCAAGCCTCGGCAAGCACCTCTGAAGAGGAATCACCCACGGTAATACTAGCTGATCACTAGTACCAACTAGCAAAGTCTCACCTATGACAGACTAACAGTTTAAGCAGCAATTCCTGGGTTTTGTTGGTTTCTTTTTTTACTTTGAAAACCATTAGGACAGAGTATGTCCTACTATGTGCCAACCAACACCCTATGTTAAGGTAAAGCATATATGAAACTGAATGACAAAATCATGCAGAAGCTTGTTTAAATGCCATAGCACGCTGCCCTGTGTTGTTTCACCACCAGAACATTTCTTTAAATATATGCTTAACTGTAAGAAACATGCCTCAGGGACTACGGCATGTGGTTAGCAGACAGCATGGGAAATCAGTCACAAAAAGCCCGTTTGTGGCAATAAAAGACTCCACCACCCCTGCTGATTATATAAATATGTATCTCCCCAGATTTGAGATAAACAATTGCTCCTCAGAGTAGGATTTAAACCTCAGTAATCAAGAGGTACCAGCAGGGTCACCATTTAGTCAGCAAGTCAAATTCAGCATGTTGCCAGCCAGTTTAGCAGTGTTTGAGGCCAGGGGAAGCCCCTCTCCCAAACACGCTGCTACTGAGAGGCGGCGGCACTGACAGGAGCACCCACCAGCAGCCACCGCTCCACGTGTGAAGTTAATTCACAGCAGTAAGGTGGGAGGACAGGGAGAGTCATGACAAACCAAAAACAGGAGTGCTAGCAGCGGAATGGAAGCGTATGTGTTTGTTTTCCCAGAGGAGTGCTCCTTCTCCTTCAATATGTGAAGTTACAGCATTGCTAAGTGCCTATTAGTTAGCCAACAGCTCCCAAACACAGTGTTAATATCCACATATGCGCTTTTTTTTCCCCCTTAAGCAATAAACTTTGTATTGCATTTTCATTTCATACCTATTGCTGTGGGACAGTGAACTGTAGTATTTCTGATGGTGGGAAGGAGGGCAAAGAAGTGACTTCTGAACTTGACGTTTCAGTACGAGATTCAAGATTTCCTTGCACCCCTGTTTATAATTTTTACATGGTTGAATTCTTTCTTGGGAGGACAGACACTGGGAGAGTTTTTAGCTCAGCACTGAGAACTACAGGCAGAATAGTTCTCTGCTAAAACTCTCAAAACAGGACTGTGTCCAGGGCAAACACTGCTCCAGCACCTTTGCTAAAACAGCCCCAAAACATTTCACAGAATCACAGAATGGCAAGGGTTGGAAGGGCCCTCTGGAGATCTCCCAGTCCAAGCCCCCTGCTCAAGCAGGGTCACCCAGAGCAGGGGGCACAGGACATCATCCAGGCAGGGGTTGAATATCTCCAGAGAAGGAGACTCCACAGCCCCCTGGGCAGCCTGTGCCAGGGCTCTGTCACCCTCAAAGTAAAGAAGTTCTTCCGCATATTCAACTGAAACCTCTTATGTTTCAGTTTGTGCCTGTTGCCCCTTGTCCTGGGTGGAATATTTTTACGCAGAATTTGGCAGAAAAATCTTCGATCGAAGTTTCCCGGAGCAGACTGTCCTTCATTCTTCTAAGCATACTGAAAAACAAAATAACTTAAAACAAATTCTCTCAACAATGTCATTTACTGTACAGATAAATAACAAACAACTCAGGAGGCTACAGCTCACGACGGTACAGAATTTCTTCAGAAGAGGACAAAATAGCATAGTAGTTGCCAGAGTTAAGTTTTTAAACTATAACTGGATGCAGTTTTAAATAGTGTTAGTACCTACCACGTTACACCCTGAAAACATCCACATTGTTCATATTTAATAGTGTTACGCACAAATTACTTAATTAAAAAAAAGCCAATGCATATATATGTACTTGAAGTAGATGACGAGAACCCTCATGTAGCCTTTCAGTGCTCATTTCTCAGTAGAGAAAGCCCTCTTCATCAACGGTGGGGGTGCTTTTCCAACATCAAACATCATTTCCAGTGGAGGATTATTAAGACAGCACCAGTCAGGTATGCGGCCTGTCTGGCTGTAATATTCTCTGGACACAGACCGGCTCCCAAGTATGTCCTGAAGTGCTCCAAAAATGGCTCCTATGTTATTGGGGAGAAAAAAATAAATATTGCATTAATATAATGTACCGAATTTTTTTTTCTACTTTTCTCATCAAGAATCTCAACTGTTTTTTTTCAGCTCTGTCCCAAAAATGAAAGGAAAGCAAGGATCCAGCTGCTTTCCTTCTCGGTAGCCCAGCTAGTCCCAAATTGCTTCTATTTACGTCCTTCAAAAGTAACTGAAAACAAAGAATCATCTAGTTTTTCCTAGAAGGTTTTATTTTAATCACTTCAAACAAACCACCTGTGTTTAAGGAAATTTCCTCTCCCCAGAAAGGGTGTCACACAATACCCACAAGAAGTTCACGCAAGCTGTGAGAAGACTGAGACCACAGCAGCTGCCGGTGAAGAAAAGTATCAGAGAACTTGGTGCACATAAACCATTCTTGTTTGCTAACCCTAAAAGTAGACTCGAAAGAAACTAAAATGTTATCACTATTTACATTTCAAAGCATATGGAAATAAAATCTACCTTTACAGTTAAAAGTTAGTTCCTCATACATACCAGATGGGCTCAGCTTATTAACCGGAAGCTTAGAAAAGCGTGAATTCCTCTCAACCTCAGAACCTTCCTGAAAAGAGTTGCTACCATTGGAAAGCCCTTCTTTCTCCCCAACTTGCCAGTACAGCATCCAAAAACCACCGCGGAGTTGCTGTATTTGTTACTGGCAGCTGGGAACAGCACAGGGAGTGAGCAGCCTCCAGCCTCTCTGCAGCTCCTCAGTCAGTAATTAAACTTGAGGTTTTTCCAATACGCAAATCTTCCTACACGCAGCAGGTCTCTGCTCTGCCTAATCACTGTACTGGTGCCACCACATGGCAGTAGCCCTGTACTGCACTTGAGCCCAACACCTCACCTTCTGCACTGCTCACAAATTGCGCCATCACCCATAACCTACAGAGCCATTCTACCCTCCAGACGTCCCGGAGGGAGCTTTACTCTGCAAGGTTTCTTCCAGGGGGGCATAACAATTCCATGGAGCTCCAATGCAGCTTGATCTCAAGAGTTCACCTAAGTTTTACCACTATTTATTAATTACAAATCCCACTTGGAAGGTTTGTTTTTCCCCTTTGTACCTTTGCTCAACAGCTGTTTTCATTCTTACCTCCCAGCCAGGCCACACAGTTGGGTTTGGCAGGTGGAGTGTGAATTCTGAAGGTTTTAGTAGCAAGCGCTTCTTTGTATTTCGGTTTCTCTACCAGGTATCTGATTTCAGCCATGAGCCTGTGAAGGAATCCTGGCAACATAGCGGTGCCACCAATAACTACCAAGTTCTCTGCCAACTGCTTCCTGGTGTCTATGGGACACTAATGCAAACAGGAATAAAAAAAAAAAAACACCACACCACTTTAACTGCAGTTGCATGAACAAGCATTCAAAGGTCTGTTACAAATTCAGTCGGTCTGCCTCTGCGCTTCAAGCGCTGTTTTCTCATACTTAGCTGAAACATAACGGACATGCTTTTTTCCCCCAGACTTCCCAAGAAAACCAGGCTTAAGGAACTGCCCAGCTGAGGCTTACAGGAGCACACTGCGAGTCCCTGTAAAGCCCTTCAGCTGAGAGAGGCCAAGACAACAGAGGACAGCGGTATCAGTAATTCCCATGAGTCCTGGGAGAAGATTATATCATCAAGAGGTGAAGCCTCAACCAGTGCTCTCAGAGAGGGAGAACTCTTACATGAGATTGACTCTTTTTAGCTCCACATGGGAGAGAGAGGTGCTACGGAAGTCTCAGTGGGAGAAAAGGTTTCTGCTGGAGCTTGCCTTCAGGCATCAGATAACCCAACTGGAAGACACACAGGCATGAGAAAACCAAGCTTTGTCAGTTCTGCCCCTCACCAGCAGATCCGTGCTATCCCTTTGAAAAAAATTCCAGACTGCTGTGGTCCTCTTCTCCAGCAGAAGTAATTGGATACTATTTAACACCTGTAAATTTAACATTTCTTTCCTCTGGCCAAAGAGTGATGTAAGGCAAATGCTTACAGGTAGAGGTAGGGGGGTCCAGGCACAGAGCTTGTTAACCAATTTGTTTTCATAAGGAATTCTAATTGAAATGTTTGTCATGTCATCCAAGCCTATAGCTCTCCAATAAATTATGTCTCAGCAAACTCATTTAAATGGCATCAATAACTACAGGAAGCCCATTTTAATTAACATACGTACACCACCACAGAATGGAAATTTCCATTTATAGTGGTTTTCTAATGCATTTTTCCCTAAATATAATAAGAAATGAAGTGTTTGTATATGCCAAGAAAATTTCCCATAATATATCTAATATACTCCCTGTAATAGAGATGTCCAAATGAACTTTCTTCTATCTTAGGTAAACCAGCAGCCTGCAGGATGCATAAAATCTAACCTTGAGCAAAACACCAAGTATCAGCTACTCCTTCGTCATGACATACATAGAGCCTCACCCTCAAACACAAGCTAATTATGTTTGCTGTGAGGTGAGCACCACGTTTCTTAGAAAACTCTCCCAGACACACTGCAGCATACCAAAGAGTAAGAAAACAATCACAGAGTGGATGACACATGGTGACTTGCTACCCCACAGACATTCACCATGTGGCAGAACCCTAGCAGTCATGCTGTGCTAAACTTCTTAAACCAATCACAACCCACGGTCAGAAGGGTGTTACTCTAGAAGGAGTCATTTATAACAGCAGGTTGTCTAAGGCTGGAGGCATTCAAGAAATTGTTTGTAATATAAAGATACCTGAATGAGCGAATCTAAGATCAAAGTGGCAACAGATGTCTCTTCATTATCCTGTTCAAACAATATTTCAACCACAGAGTCTCTGTTGAAAAGACAGGAAATGAGTGTTAATGAGAAGCAATACAGGAATGGCAGGGCTGGAAGTAACTACAGACTTGCTGCTGACAACACATCACCACTACTACTTCTGTCATAAAGTCTGCGCACCGGGCAGTGCCAATGGGGAGGACACAACGCCCTGTTCACTTCACTAAACCTCTCATCATCCTGCGTTAATACTCCGTTTCTGCTTCCCCCATCCCTCCAACCCATTTGCTCTCATCTTCAACTGTGAGCTCTCTGGAGAAGCTGACACCTCTTCTTATGGGTTTGCACTGTGCCCAGCACAAAGGCTTAAATTAAGAGGCATTAAAAGCATATGCAAGTGTTTCACTCAAATTCAATTTTATGAAAATTTACATGCTTTTAGAGTTGAAAATACATCCTTCTAAAGATAAATACTCTGCTATGGTATTTCTCACCTGATGGGGCCAACTACATGGAGAATCTTCTCTCCATCTAAAGGATAGTCCACATCTGGAGGCGGTGAAGGACGCTAGAAATAAAAACACATGTACGTTATTTTAGAGGCCAAAAAGGCTACATCCTCTTCAAAAAACGAGGATAAGCTTCATCCTCCACCCACCTCAGCACTGCCATCAATGTTGAACTTGGCTGCTTGGATTTTCAGTCCACGCTGGAGATCACTCACAAAACAAGTGCGGACTTCATAAAAGAAAAGGGGCAGAAGAGAGACTTTTATGGTGATGAAAGGATCCAACAAAGACAATAATTATGCTTAATTTACAGAAGAACACACACTTTAGGCCCTTGCTGGTCTGAGACATTATCAAATAAATGCAAAGGAAAACGGTCTCAACACTTCAGCAGAGTTCAGGTGCTATCGAGACCATCAGTTTAAACGAAGCTGACACTGAAGCTATGCTAGGACAGGCAAGATTTCTTTTCTCAAACAAGCTACGTAAGATTTAAAGACAGGGACATTACTAATCGTGCCTTTGGTTACCACAAGGTACCAGGGATTGGATTCTGCTGTCAAACACACCATTGTGGGTCTTGCACGATGGCTTCAAATGAGACATTGCTCAACAAGCTGTGATGCCCTAATGCAACTCTTCAGCACCCTAAGAATTCCAGAAGTTTTTTTTTTTCTTCAGGCAACGCCAACAGAGCACAATTTCACTTGTATCCCAGCTGTTAGCATTATTATATACTTATTTACTTGTATCTGGCACAAATGAGTATCTTCTTCATAAATGGCTGTCACAAAGAAGCAACCCTTCAGTACACAGGTAATCATAATTTCAACCCTAGCATATTATATCTGGTTCCAAAAGACTGCGTAACAAACAGAACTGATCAGAAAATTGTGTTCAAGTCCAGAAATTAGAAAACCAACTTCCATTTGACAAAGCACCAGCTGCATTTAAGTTATTTTGCATTTGACTGATGGTTTTCTTCCTAATTTGGCCCAAGAGATATATTCTAGTTGCTATTTTCTACAGTTACATATGTTTTTATATCTGTCACACACGAAATATTATGTAGGAATTCATCCGAGTTCTGCCCGAAGACAGGCTCTATTTTTTTCTGGTGTAGATGTAGTCCTTGACTCATCTTGCCTACCTGATTAACACGCCAAAATGTCTTTTATACATACTTTTTTTTTTCCGAAATTGACTTTTAGGCAAATTGAGCCTTCCTAGTTAATTTACAAACAAAATTAACTTAAAATATTCTTCTGTCATGATGTTAAGACTGCTTAAATGCTGTGTTTGCAACCAAAACATATCTATGGTAACAGGCTTTGAACATTCCATCTGCTAACCCGAGTCACTGTACACATTCACACGCAGCAAACAAAACGTCAGTAGTTAACAAATGCAACATGAAGTGAATCTGACCTGCTGATCATCGGATACGTACAAGAGCGTGATACTCTTTCTGCACTAGTTTCCCAAATGTATCTACAAGCTATGTCTTAACAACCCATGGGCTAAACCTGAAATAGGAATTCAGTGTGGTTTTGCTTTCAAAGAGGAAGAACGCTGCAAGTTCTTCCAGCAGGTAAGAAAACAGAGAAGATGAAATAAATCCCTAAATGTAAAGTATCGCACGCTTGTTATTATCACGCTCTACTGCACAATTTAATAACCAAGAGTTTCACGAAGCAGAAGATTTTACCTTTTATATCCTCTACTATATCTTCTGGAACTGAGCCTGAAATAAAAAAATTATTTAGAACAAGAGCTTTTTAAGTAGAAACAGAATTTAAGAATGAAACTAAGTTTGAATTAAATCTAGTGCATTAAAATTCCATTTTGACAGTAGCTTTTAAAGATTTCTAAGGAAGAAAGAATATTAAGAACAGAAATAAAAAGTTTGTCTTTTCTCAAAGCATACTGAAAAATTACTACAGAACTTTTATCTCAGCCTTCATTCAAACCTGCTGTTATGAATGGCTTATCATAAAAATACTATACTTGTTAAATACGGAGAAAGAAATCGTGCAAGTAGATCACGTAAGATGTGGTGAATACCACACTCATCTCATTCACTGTTAGTACTAATCCACTTTCCTCACTGCAAATTCACAGCACACACGCTACATTGAACGGACCTTACCCATCACAGACGGAAGGCTCTGTCCTTTGGCTAATCCTGTATCAACTGTGCACTGCTCCAACAACTGATATTCCAGCTCCCTAAAATATTGCACATTAAGTTAGTTAAAAATAGCTATTAACTCAGGCTGATTCTCTGTATTATGCTTCATGGACAGTATTTATTCCCTTCAGTTACATTCTTTTAAATATAAGCTGAAGCAGATCTGATTTCTACAGCTTTTACTACATCAACAAAAGCTAAACAGCGGTAACTTTAAAAATCAGATGCTGCCACAGCAACAGTTGTGATTTAAGTCATGTTCAACAGGAATCTTAGGTCATTGGTCAAAGATGAACTTTCACAATTAAATCACCGGTAACCTGGAATGTGTAACTGAACTTACTTGTGGATAGCCTTTCCTCCCAGAGGAAGAGAGCCCCAGCAGCTCAGAATCGGAATTCCCTCATATATCTACACGAAGATCAGGAAATTCTCCTTTTTTGCCATGAGTTTTCAGCCTGTTGGAATGAAATGCTTTCCCCCCTCCACATTCTCTTGCATTAGCTATTGGAAACACTTTCTAACTGCTTTTCTCCAAAACTAATTTCTAGTATGTAAAGGCTGGAGTTATGAACTACCCTTCCCAAGTTCCCAGGGAACACAGATTTAGCGCATCAGCTGTGAAGAGACTCCCCAAATCATGATATCTTATAGCCAAAAGGCTGGACTGGCTGATCTGTTCCTATTACTTTTTAGCACATTTAAAGTCTATAAAAATATCATCTTGTCACAGGAGCCTTATTGCTGAAAATTTTGTTTGTGAACTGTTAAAGGATACAGGCAGCACTAAGCTTTCTGCATATCCGCAGTCTAGCACCATGGCAGAATTTATCCCAAGTGTCAGCAGGGACATGAGATGACCCGGAGCAAACAAAACGGAAGGTACCTACATGGAAACCAAAAGGACAGTTGACAGAATGGGGAAAAAAGAAACAAACCACCCAAAGCACCCACACTTTCCCCAAATGTCATATTAAAAGCAAAACCCCGAACAACTGTATCTTGAGGTACCCATTTTTAATTTAGCTTTTAAGGTAGTGTAGTAATGAACAACTGAATTCTACGTTCATCCTATTTGTGGTACATACCAGTGACTTCCATAGTAATGAATCTTGGAATGGGCTTGTAAGAAAAGCAAGTGTTAACTATAGTACTCATCTTAAGTCATAGATTAGGTTTCTTATTGTCATTGAAAAAGAAATTGAAGAAACTAAACCACAGCTACTTGAAATGTTGTATTAAGACTTGAAGATGGGAACAAAGGTGCCAGAAAACCCACAAAAGTGTGCCTTATGACACCACACTTGCACACAACCTCCCAGCAGAGGCTATTTAAAACACTCTCCCCAAAGCAATGTGGAAACTCAGGTCAAAGTTACATGAGAATTACTTCCTTCTTCCAGAATTCTACAAATCAAGTTTCCTAGATAACAACAGCTCCTGCAGCAGAACACCTTGAAGTGTGAATTAAATCAGCAATTTCAATAAATCCTGCATTTAAGGGCAACGTTACTGACACTTAGCCCAGAGACCCAAGTTATACTATTGACCCTGTATTAATTATGCTACTCCTATTCTTTGCACCAAATAGAAACACTAGCCAGAGAGAATTAACCTCACGTCAGTATTAGCTGGCTTCAGACCAAGTTATAAAGTCTCTCCATCAAAATATGGCTTTCCAAGTCACGAGTCACTTTTGACAATCAGTTTTGCTGATTTGGGAGTGCTTGATCTAAAACATTTTTTTCCTGTAATGGGATTAGGAAAAAGAAACCCAAATCACTCAAATCTTTCAGCAACTTCAAGTCATCAGGAAACTTTTTCAATAGTAGGAAAAAATTATGCAGAGGATTGGTTGGTAAACCGTGTTGTGGAAGTACAGTGAAGAAGTCCTGCAGACAAACTAATTTCACCACTTTTTATAGAAGAACCTGAACCTTTGTTCTGTCTGAATTGAAGAAGTATGGATTCACCTTCCAAACCATTTTCCGCTAGAACTAAGCAAGAATTAGGTTCAGACTATTCTTCAAAGAGACTGATTAAGCAGAGAGGATAACAAATTTCAGGTAAGTTCTTATCTAAATGAGTACAGCCAGAGGTTAGATCACGTGCTAGGCAAAGATACTGACTCTGGTAGAAGTCCTGAGATTTGCTGACAGAGCACTAACAAATGTTTAAAAATAAATTCTGGCTTTAGGCAATGCTCAATGGGGATTATTGGATCTGTCTGGAACAGTGCAATATGAGCTGTCTTTTCATAAAAACCAGAGAAACCTTTTGGATTCTTGTTAATAGCTCCTGTTTTGCAGCCTCATGAAGAGTCAGAATGGAATAAAAATGGCCTTCAGCCCAGTCTCCAAGCCCTCCTTCCCCAGACAACCATCAGCTTTTTTTCATCTTCTTTCTGCCTCTCTCATTCTTTTGGCATTATTTTAATTTCTTTGTCCACACCTGGTAGTGACTGTAAATAAAATTTCTATGCTGAGCACATACAGTAGTTACATAAAACACGTACCTCAAAATGCTTGAAAAGGACTCTTGTGAGCGTGTCTCTGAAGTGTGAAGGGCACAAGACAGATTCTATGATCACAACACGGCGGTCTCTGGGATTCACCAGCAGATGTCTAAAAATGGCAAGACGTGTAAAACAAAACTGGTAAGTTTAAGCATCATGAGACCTACCTTATTTTCATATTCCGTTCCCCTCAAAAATCCTAAAAATTTGCATTTAGATAGCATTTTCTACAGCAGATTCCAAAGCCTTTTTCCCAAATTTATAAAAAACCAACACTTTCCTAAAAGAAAGTTAGGAAATTGAGTTGCAGAAAACAAGTTATACAGAGCTATCTGCCAGCAGGTTGTAGTTCTGAATATCTGCTATACACTTCTAAATCAATATGAAGAAGTGTAAAAATATGCATGCATAATAGCCATTATCGGCTCGTCCAGTGTTATACAGTACGTCCATAAAAGAGGAAGAGTGATGATACAGATGTCCTGATTTCAGTGGAATAGGATGGAATTGTCCTGATTTCAATCACAAAGTGATGAGCAAGGACAGGAAAAAAAACAACCTCATACCAGAAGATCTGAGGCACAGAAATTAAGCACTTGTCTCCCTGTGTCAAGTGATGATTTTTACTGTGTAAAAATGGTTGGAAGTAAAGAGAAAAGATTAAGTCCAACTTCATCATTCAGTAAGGAAATTCACTAAAATTCAATAAAAATTACAATAAAAAGAGGTATTACTAAGGTAGAAGTATTCCACAAGTTAAGATTCCTCCTTCCAAACCACTGTCATGGGGAGAGAATTCTGCACTGATAGAAAATGAGCTTCAGCCCTACCGAAATCAGTACAACTCCTTAGGGAATGACCTTCCCCCATCAAGACCTTTACGAGTGCCACAGTTAAAAAGCAACTTATCAAATACTTTTTATTTCTAGAGAGCAACTGATGCTGCAGGATACTAACTCTCTGTAGGATAACCTGAATCTCAGCACCACTGAATTTCTCCTGTAAGATCACAGCCAGGCAGCCACCTGCAACATCACATTTCTGTTTTCTTATTCAACTAGACAGCAGTCTCCTGTCAACAGTTCTAACACCTCAATGTACTCAGAAAAGAGCCGCAGAAGGCTTGAAGAACTGACAGCCAACTATCTCTTACCTGAAATAAAGCATGTGGATAAATTCCTTCAGATATGAATACAACTCTTCTGTATTAATATTGTACTGAACAACTTTGACAGGCTGTAAAGGAAAAATATCCACAGTCAGCTTAAATACTAAACAGTGATTATATATAAAGAAATATATATGATATACATACACGTATGATATCATATCTGAACATGTATAAGCTGACAAATGTAAAGAAATACTCACTCTTGCCTGGTTTGCTCTCTGCCCCTAACAGTGCATCTCAAACTCATGGTGTAACTAAACTCCAGAGTTTATTAATGCTAATTTTTTGTACTGGTAACTTAACTCAACATTAGTTTTCCAAAGCTGCATTCCACTATGGGGAGTTTAAAAAAAAAATAACAAAAAAAGCATAGCTAGGCAAAGAAATTTCTCAATAAATGCCCCAAACAGCAGCTACATGGCTGATGAGTACCAATTAATATGTGTTGGTATCACACTCACTTGTATCTAGTTACAATCTTTTCATAGCAGCAGTTATAAGATAATGAAAAATAGCTTACAATGGAAAGAAAACGTACCTGCAAATTTTTTCTATACCTTAACATACCAAACATTGTAAAGGTAAAACAGGTCAGGTAAAACAGTTTACCTTAGCGACATCAGGTTTCTTTATTTCACTAGGAATAATGCATCTTGGTCCTGTTTCTCCTGCAAAACCACACCTAAAAGAAAATGTTGAAAACCTTATCATTTGAAGTCACTACTTAACACATTGGGCCTAGGAATCAGCAAACAGTAATTAATTAGGGATATTGCTGTGACTGCAAAGAGGTGTTTTGCATACAGCTTTTCTCTCTAGCCATTTTGAGTGAGAAAGACTGTGTATCTTTTTATTGACTCCCTCTCAGCTGCATTAAACAAAACAAGTTTTCTTCACTTCAGTAAGGACTGTAATGCTCGACTCTGATGTGCCTCCTACTTTCCACTGAGGACAGTTCTCCATTTACAATCATCCACCTGCAACCTTCCTTTCTGCCCATTACCTTTCCAAAGAAATACCTTCCTGCGTCCTCCATACGGGCCTACAGTTTTACTGAAGCTCTCAGTAAATGCAGGCAAGATGAAGTTATCGTGTCCTCTTTAAATCCTCATTTTCTGTTACATTTACTTAGAAGAAACAAAAGACAAAGACTTAATGACCACAATCATGCAGGTCCTGTGGCCTATTTCACTGCTGACCAGCACCATTCCATTGATACTTTTTCCTGCTTCCAGAACATTTAATACTTTGAAATGCATTCCCTTCATAAGTATCCTGGGCGTTTCAAGGCATTACTGCCTCACGATGACTGGTTACTACTCCAGGGCTCCTGACAAAAGAGAAGAGTTCTGCATCCAACCTAGATGCAACGTAACAAAAATAGTAGCAACTCCAAAACAAACTTTTTGGAAAGCCATCTGGTTTTCATAAAGAGGTCGCACCTTTGAAGACACAAGAACCATGGACTGAAGAAGGCAAACGAAAACCAAAAAAAATTCAAGATTTGATTTTAAGAAACTCCACGCCACCCCCATTAAGCACAAAGATCAGAAGAAAACTATGGTAGAAAACACTAGTAGAAACTACAAAGCTGCTAGAGTTCAGGTACTTCTAATGCAAAAAGTCAGTTAATACTTTATTTTGGTATTTGGCAACTGTCAACATGTTTCTTCAGATCATTTCAGAATAATTCTAGAAACAGACATAATTCAGAATTTAATTTTTTTTGTTTGACTTGTGCAGCCCCAGCGCGTGTACACAGTCATCCTTGCCTGTCATCCTGACAACTTTTGAACTTTTGGTTAATTTCAGCTTTATTTGGAAAACCACAGATATGTCTCATATGATTAAGTTGCCATCTCTTTTTTATACAAGAATGAAGGTTGGAAAGAGACCCTAAAACCACACTATTCAGGGGAAATGCTTTCGCATGAGAGCATTTTATTAGACAAATAATGCCTGTGGGACAAAAGCCTTATAAGCCCCCCAAATCTGGGAAAAGCTTGTGATCAGCGACACAAATCCACAAAAAGCCACTCATGGAATCCCTTGTTTCTGTCCATGAAGGCTTTGCTAAACCATCTCCATAACCACACTGCAGTGATTTCCAGGTAACGAAGCCTGCCTGTGGGTCTGCAATTACAGTCACTTGAAAAAAAAGCCAGTACAACTGATTGCAAAACCAAGTTTGGGGAAGAAACCCTGTTCCTGCGACTTCTGCCTCTTTAGACAAGCAGAGACATCCCCAGGGCTTCAAGCAGGTAAACTCATCTGCACAGCCACAGGCCTAGCCTAGTAAGAGTGACATATATTTGAAGAGATGCTTTTGTTGCAAGATAGTATTTTTTTCTGCATGCAGGCCACCCCTCCAAACAGGCCCCTGAAACATTTCCCCATGTATTTTGAGCCGGGATGCAGGGCTGGATTGCTTAAACGGCCCTTTTTCTGCAAGGGCCATGTGCACCTGGGGCACGAGCACAGGGAGGGGAGCTGGGGGTTCCAACACCACAGGGTGCTTTGACGTGGGGCAGGCAGAGGCACCGCTATATTTTTGGCCCACAACATAAATCACAGAATAAAATTATAGAATTGTTTAGGTTGGGAAAGACCTTTAAGAACATCAAGCTCAACCATTACCCTAACCCTGCCATCCCACCACTAAACCCTGGCCCTAAGCAGAACGCCCACAAGACTTTTAAATCCCTGCAGGGATGGGGACTCGACCCCTTCCCTGGGCAGCCCCTTCCAGTGTTTGACAGCCCTTGTGGGGAAGAAATTTTTCCCAATGTCCAACCTAACCCTGCCCTGGCACAACTTGAGGACATTTCCCCTTGTCCTATCGCCCGTTACCTGGGAGAAGAGACCGACACCACTACCCCCCCCCGGCTCCTCCCTCCTCTCAGGCAGTTGCAGAGAATACTAAATGTAGAAATACCCAATACTGAGCATTTCTCTTTCCACCTCGAGTTACGCTGGTTTTTTTACCTAAACCACGAGATTAAAGTCGATCATTGTCGGCTTTGTACCACGCAGGTGGACACAGAAAGGGAACGGGGGGGAGGGGGGGGAGGGGGGGGAATGATGTAAAAATCCCACATATTTAATTGTTCATCCCGACGACAAGGCAGGCCCGCCCCGCAGCCGCGACACTGGCTCCACGGCGAAGCCTTGTCGCGACAGAAAGGGCGCGGGCGGGGCGGGGAGCGCGGCGCCACTCACTTGGTGAAGGCCTCGCCCAGGTCTATCACCACGGCGGTCTTCTCCCCGCCGCTGCCCAGGCCCTCGTAGAGCGGCATCGCGGCCTCCCTTCCCCTCAGCCGGCGGCGCGACGGGGCCTTCCTCCCGCCCGGCGCGGCGCGACGGGGCCTTCCTCCTCCGCGGCGCGGCGGGCTGCCCGCGGCGCCTGTCCGCACACCCGCCGCCCTGCAGAGGTCCGAGGGGGCCTGAGCGCCCCGGCGGCGTGCGCGATGCGGCGCGGCCTTCCCTCAGCCCCGCCCCGGCGGCGGGCGGGGCCGCTGCCGGGGAGAAGGGCGGTTGTCCCGCGGGGCGAGGCCCCTCAGGCGCCGCGGGTGACCCGGGCGCCAAGGCGGGGTGGGGGTCGGGTGCGAGGGCGGCCTGGCGCCTGTGGGGAGGCCCGGCCCCGCGGCTTCTCCCGCCCCAGCAAAACGGCAGCGGCGCCCAGAGCGGGTCGAGCATAAAGCCATAACGAAGCGATGCCTTAATTTATACCGCCCAGCTCATTAATGAGGGGCCAGGCGTTGCCTCGCTCCCTGTGACTTGATCCCCTAGCTGGGAAAAGGGAGTTTATGCGTTGGCCACTGTAATGAAAATTTGGCATCACCCGAGAAAGAGATTCCTAAGGTTATCCCACTCCCAACCACCACCTCCTTTCCCCACAGTAACCACACCTGTGAAATCAGCTGCTCTTTTCGGCATTTTTTTTTTTTAATGCACACCCAGGTGTGTAACTACGGCCTTGGTCACGCCCTCAAAAGAGGCGTCCCAGCGTATTTGTATCAGCTCAGCGTGCACAGGACCCGTTTCTTCTTTGGGGAAGCAAACTAAATATTGAAAAAGCTCTTAATGGGTGAGTTGGGTCTAGATATTTGCTCGCTGCCAGACTGGCAAGCCAAAGAGCCCGCGTGCGTATACGCAGGAGGACAAGGGCGCTAACGAAGCAGGAGGATTTCACGGTAGGCTGTCGTGACATGGATGCGTTCCGTTGCCACTGAACCCGAACTCCCTGAGCTATGAGCCGCTGTAGCAGTTTGCAGATGCTGTGCTTTCCACGTAGTCTGCGGCAGGGCTGTTTGTCCCACGTCCACACTTTCTATATAAGATCTGTGAAGGTGGAGGTGTGGGGGAGAGTCGGACGATGAGTAGGAGTGATGTGAGACAGCAAAAGCTGTCGCTGCCACCATCTGCTCTGTCGCCCAAGCAAACCTCTGCACTAGCCCGTCGTTGGGACTAGCTATATAACTGCTTTCTCTTCTGCTTCTGTCACAGCCCTGTTGCCCTAAAGTCACCTGGGTCACAAAGTGGGTTCAAGAGCGTAGAGCTGAGAAGAGAAGGTCCATGTGTGCGTGGAGCAGGAGTGCAGACTGGAGGAGCTGAAGCAGATGGGGCATCCCGGAAGGGCTCTGTGTATCTGGAGGACGTGCAAGGAAGCCAGGCAGTGCAGAGGGAATGCAAGAAAGGTGTGAAGAATGGGAATTCTGCAGTGACAAACTCAGGGAATACTCCCCGCAAAGCCCTTACATCCCTCATAAAGCCCTTATATCTGTCCTTCAGATATCATCCCAAGCCTACTCATCACACAACCCATCGCCAGCTTCCCATCCTGTCATCTACCTCTCCTTGGAGAGGAAAACTGAGGAGCAAGGACAAGGCTGTAGTGGTGATGTGGGATGCAGGAACGGTGACAGGACCAGCACACAACCAGAGGGTTCTGGAGGAGGAGGAGTCATTGCCAAGGCAGCAGTGGAGGATGCAGACACATGAAAAAATAAACAAACAAAATCCTGTAGCAATTGAATGCTATGACACAGAGTTCAAATTGCCTTATGATTTTGTGTAGTTTTATGTTTTTAATGTTTTTTTAATTTTTTTTTTTTTGTGATTAGTATTTTATGCCCTTCCAGGATATGGAAATGCAGCTGAACTTTAAAAGAAAGTGAAAACAAGGATGCCCGAAAATATGTTTCAATGTCCTTCTCACAACAGAGCCTTACCTCTGCCATGTTTGAGCAATACTCCCGTGTACCAAGAGTACATGCTCAGGTAGAATGACGCCTGACTGAGCTGGGAATTATATTCAAGCGGCTTTTCTCTGTTTGGGCTTTCTGTCGGGGAAATGATCCCAAGTTACTACCTGGAGTGCTGTCTGCCGTCGCTGGTTCTTTCAAGGGCAGCGGGGGAAAGCCGCGTGGTTACGGTACCTGGTGAGAATCTGCTCTTGCTGACGTGTGAATTTTCATTCTTTTAAATTCTGCAAAATGCTCCTGAATATCTCTGTGATAGGGGCTTTATAAAGACATAACATACTTAATCTTGTTGCTCTTGAAATACTTGAAGTCTAAAAACTGGAGTAAAAGTTTAGATAATATATGATTCATTTAAAGTCTAAGCATGGTGTTTTCATCACCTGTTTCATCCCCAAATCTCGCCTGCTTATGATATCTTACCATGCCATAATGACATGCTTACAACACTATGCTTACGTTTTAAATTCAATGTTTTAGGTAAAAAGGATTACTGAGATATTTTTTACAAAAATCACGGTCCCTACTTGCAATACATAGCCCATCGCTTCCTCCTAAACGGAGGAAAGATCAGAGTTTACTGCTAATCACATCATCGTCTCTGTAGTCCGCTGGAAATCTTTTCTTAAATTACATTAATCAATCACAGTTAACACGAGCTCTGAAAGGCAAGCTGCAGCTTAGAAGTGGCTTAATTTAATGGATGGTCTTTCCAGAGCCTAGCGGTTATTGATAATAGAAGCCAGAGACTTAGAAATGTGCCGGGGTTTTGTAACGCGATCCATCCACGCCGCGCTGGTTTAATCAAGGAAGCTGCTTGCATAACGTGAAAAGCGCTCGCGCTCTCCCGAATGTGTAGCTGTTGAAGAAACAGATGGTGATGCCAACCCGTAAAAATCAGACTATAAATACATTCGAGATAACAATATAAATGAAGATAATTATTCACAGTCTAAGGAGATGGTAGGACAATTAAGCCAGCTACTAAGCGGAAGGTCGAGGGGAGTAAAAAGCAGGATCTTCCTAACACAGTAAAAAAAATTATTCCCTGAATGCAGCCGGTTCCCGCAACTCTCAGAAGCGGTGGCATCCTCTGACAAGCAAGGAAGAGGTCGCATAAGTGTATAAAAATACAAGAAATTAACAGTAGCCTGTTGAAATCAGTGAAAACTCTCCGATTTATATCAAATTTATAAGACAGTTCCTTTTGGCTAATGCAGTCCTTTTCTTCTTTTTTCCCAAGACCCTGTTGGTATTCAAGCCACTAGCAGCAAAAAATCTTTTTGAATCTCATGCAGGCGCGTTATTGTCACAGAGCAGCACCGTGTGCTCCCCTGCGAGGAGCGGTGGTGAAAGCGACGCTGGTGCCTCGAGGTGGCAGCTAGAGAACTATCCCGGAGGGTTAAAAGGGAACATTTTTCATAAAGAAAATTACTTTTCTGGACGAGCCCTGAAATACGGCAGCTCTCAGTTGAATTAATCCCTGCAGTGCGCTTGCAAACACTGAAAACATAAAAAGAATGTGTCCTGCAGCATAAACACTGCAGGCCCGAATGGGTACGGCAAGGAGGCATCACGCCCAGCTAATATTCTGTTCCCTTTCATGCCGAAATGCCTGCCTGGACCCCTGCCGAGACTCGGATTTCAGCTGAACCCTATGCATATTTCAACAGCAAAGCATTATTATTTCTTCTTGGTCATAAAATACAGTCTTTTGTGTCCCTACGTGGGACGGCTTTGCCTGCGTACTCGCTGTTAAGCCTCTCTAATCCCTACGTACAGGCTAACTGAGGCACGTACCCATTTTTTCTCACAAAATCAGATAGTTGCATACTTAGGGCCAGCTTTGGACATAACAAAAGAGTAATTGCTCAGGGACCTGTTGTCGTTTCTGGAGCTCACCAAGTGTCTCCTCACCTTTCCCCAGCACACAGATTCAAGGGGATCCACTTACCAGCTCTCCAAAAGGAGAAAGAGGAAGAAAGCCCATAGTCTTTGTGCTGCTCAGGGTTCTGTTAACAGCTGGACCTGGTTCCTGCTGAGGGATTTCAGCTTAATTGATTTGAACATTTCCAGCACAAAAATGTGTATCTCTCTGCTCGTAACCATCCCAAAAGTTGTCCGTACTGCCCTAAAAAATCCCCGCAAAGGGGAATAATGAAACCCCTGGTGGTGTCTGGATGGAGAGCGTTGCTGTTTCAGACGAAGACACCATCCGCCTCCCACCTGGGTGTCCCAATGCCGCCTGTTACCCCTGGCGAAGACCCCGGTTCGTCCCTGGGGTTGGGGGATTTCACTCCCCCTGTGTTAGTTCAGCAGGGGCTGTACTGTGAGTGCTGGAGTGGCAGATGCTGCACTTCTTTAAAACCTGTGGATTCAGGGGTTTGGGCTAACCTCAAGTTTTGAGGAGCAAAAGGGAGCTGAAGTTTTCAAAGCCCCTCTGGGTATTACCTGAACAACTATATTTAAGGTGATGGAGAAGCAGAAGGTTTAATGTTAGAGCGGTGCTTAGGGTTAGCTTGCTTTGGGGTGGTGTGTCAAGTGCTTTTTTTATTGTCAGCCTAATTTTGTAGTGGAGTATGTAGGACAGGGGGAAAAAATATCCAAGTGCTACAGGGAATTGACAGATGGTTCACGTTTTAGCTGAGACTCCAATATGCATGGGGATGGCTTCCTCAGCACTTTATTTCTGGGAAAATTGTAATACGCGGTGTACTTTGATATTAACCGTGTTGATTTTGTTAAAGGATATGAAGGTGAGCGAGGCTGTAGCGTGATTCAGTTATGGAGGTGAGCACTGGTCCTCCTGGGCTGTATTCCCAGCGCGACTGCATCTGATTCCTGTGACCTTGGACCAGACAGCAAAAGCCTGGTTCTACTCTGAAAAGTGACTGTGTAAAAATGGCACTTTCCTACTCAGCAGATCTGGTTGCTGTGCACTCTCCAAGTCACATCTGCTGACTTCAGTCACAAAAATAAGTTTTCACGGCTTTCCTGCTCTGTGAGCACTGCGGAACCACGAGAGCTGGGGAAGCAGAAGCTGGATCCTGCGCCTCCTCGTAGGACTAATTCCTGTAAATCACAGCCAGCGGTGGGGCTGCACTGGCACCCCTTGGCCTTGCAGAGCTTTTCTGTTAGTGCCAGCGGTGAGGAACGTGGAAGAAAGGAATCCAAGCCAATTCTTTTGATGGAGTTTTAATTGCAGATGGCATTTATCGGGTTTGCAGTTGGAGGAAAAAGAAATCCATTCAGCTGTAAGATGATTACATTTGAAATAATTGATTTGCCATAAACTTCCTGATACCTTTCTCAAAGTGGACTCGTTTTAAACATAATTCCCTCCCCAACAGGGGGCACAGGGGATAGTGTTCTCACTTCCCCTAATTTAGCCTGGTTGCTACTCCATTCCAGTGACTGCTGTTCAATGGGAAGAGCAGGTCCCCTTAAAACAGATGCTACCAGCTGATGTAAAGGAGAATTGTGTGATGGAGAGGTGCACTGATTTATGTGCTGGATGTCCCCAATATTCAATTTGGGAAAGTCAGTCAGCAGCGAAATTACTGGTAACTATTTTAAAATTGTCTTTACCTTCTGTGGCATGTCCTGACATACTTAGGATAGCTGATAGCATGTCATCGCCGATGCCAGGAGTAGCATCGTCAGATGCAGTATTCTGATGTCAGGACAATGGTTTTTTAGCTCATTCTATACATACAAAGTGTGTCTTCATGTAAATTTTTAAGCAACCCAGTCTCTTAATTAGGACACGTTATTTGTACATCTTGGCTTTGTGCAATAAGGCTGCAACAGGAATATCACCTTTTAAAGAAATCCACCATGTTATTACTTTATACAACAGAGCTTGCTGTTATAATAATACACAGATCTTATAAGGGACTCTGACAAAAATTAGGTGTCATCATTTCCATTTTACAGAAGGGGCAACGAAGGCAGAGAGCGGTGAAGTTCAGTTTTGAAAGTCCTCTAGCAAGTCAGAGCTGGGAATGGGACATGAGTCCCGTGCTTTTTATCAGCTACGCTACCTGCATGGAAGAATAAAACCCTCTTACATCTAAATTTAATCTCTGAATTTCACCTAAGGGGGTGGGAATTCCTTGAAGGACAAGACCAGGAGAGGTTTGCACTGAAATGTCTCGAACCAGAGCATTGGTAAGAAGGGAAAGGAACGGATGTTCCTTAACTTGCCGTGGAGTGGGGCCGGTGACGTATACGCCCTGTGGCATACCGAACTGAGTTAAAAATTAGTATTTCCAATTAATAAACCATAGGAATGAATAACAAAACAGTGCTCTCTGATGATTTCTGATTTCTGCCTCTTTCATCATGCCTCCTCCTTTCAGTCTGCAGATTTTTTTTGTTGATAACGCAGAAGCCCGCGATTTTGGCAGGTTACACGAGGCAGAGAAACTTGCAGTGTATGGGGAATTTGCAATTTCAGACAGGGAAAAAAACATAGATAACCAACTATTTTTGTTACAGTGATTACCAGTGAAATATTTAACCTTGAGAGCGTACAGTGCCAATCTGGGTTCAGAGTCAGTCAATGACGAGGGAGAAGTGAAAACCTCTCCAATCTATTAAGTGGTCTGCATGCCTTAGGAACAGCAGAGCATCAGTTATGCATGCTTTACATATTAAATAACTTTCCTGATAATTTTAAAGGTTAAACAGAAATGGGGTTGAAAACAATATCCCTCATTCTGAATCCCTGGTCAACTCTTCGGGGTGAATTTTGTAGCTACTGAAGCCAAGCCTGAGCCTGGCGGACTCATCGCCAACAGCTCTGATTTCTGGCAGGGGGGGTCTCTGGCATCCTGCGCCTCTCCCCGCACACGGATGACTGAGCGGCTTGGGAATCAATCCCCGACGCGTCACGCTGTGCAGTGCTGCACTGGAAAATAAGCCCTCATTGATTTTGGTTTGCTATAAAATCTGGCTACGCCGTTAACTTTCAGATGCGGCACCTCCTCCACGGCTGAGCCATCCCCTCGTCTCAGTTAGAGTCCTCGGCCAAAATGAAATGGGTGGAACAGAAGATGAACCTGCAGAGAGCTTTGAGTCCCTAATCTGGGAGCTGGTGGTGTTTAAAATGGCCATAAAAACACAGCTCTTATCTCTTCCTTCCCCCCCTCTCCCCACTCCGTCTCCCTTACAGGAGAGAGTAAACATCCTTTCTTTTCACATATTTATATTTTTTTTCTAGAAATATGTCACAGCACTAGAGATATTGATTCATGAATAATTTCCCAGATTTTGCAATTCATAGATGCAAAGCCAGAAGGGACTATTCCCATCGTCTTCTCTGACCGCTTGCTCCACCAAGCCTAACTCTGAGCTTCTTTCTTCTGTCTTTTGCCAATGACCGTCTTTATCGCTGATACAGGCATTTTTACACTTTGTTTTCAACTTATGCAGAGGTTAGCAATATTACCCTGAAAGAAATTGCCCTGACCTGCAACAAATCTGTCTTTTAAAAGTTTTCATATTAGATGCAGAATGCTACCAAAATGAACTGGGTTGGTTCCAGTTTGGTTGCAATCCAGCAGGAAACACTCCGTTTCTCTAAAATTAGATGGGTAACACATTGGGGCGAGCCTAGCAGAGAGAAGAAGCCACTAACAGAAATGTTATTTCCAGTGGCACAACAAACAGGAAGAAAAAAAGAAAAAGAACAATTTCTTGATGAGGAATATCTCAGTGTTCCTCAGTTGGTTCTTTTATGTTCGTAGAATTATAGAATCACGGAATGGCTTGGGTGGGAAGGGACCTTTAGAGGTCATCTAGGCCAACCCCCCTGCCATGTTCAGGGACATCTTCAACTGGACCAGGGTGTTCAGAGCCCTGCCCAACCTGGCCTGGAATGTTCCCAGGGATGGGGCTTCCACCACCTCTCTGGGTAACCTGGGCCAGCGTCTCACCACCCTCAGCGTAAAAAATTTCTTCCTTATATTGAGTCTGAATCTCCTTCTTTTAGCCTAAAACCATCACCCGTTATCCTATCAAATCACAGAATCACAGAATGGCAAGGGTTGGTGGGACCTCGGGAGATCACCCAGTCCAACCCCCCTGCTAAAGCAGGTTCTCCTAGAGCACGTTACACAGGACTTCATCCAGGTAGGCTTTGAATATCTCCAGAGAAGGAGACTCCACAACCCCCCTGGGCAGCCTGTTCCAGTGCTCTGTCACCCTCAGAGTAAAGAAGTTTTTCCTCATGTTCAACTGAAACCTCTTATGTTTCAGTTTGCACCCGTTGCCCCTTGTCCTGTCGCTGGACACCACTGTAAACAGACTGCTTCCGTCCTCGTGACTTCCGCCCTTAAGATATTTGTAGGTGTTGATGAGGTCCCCTCTCAGTCTTCTCTTCTCCAGGCTGCACAAGCCCAACTCTCTCAGCCTTTCCTCCTAGGGGAGATGCTCCAGTCCCTTTATCATCCTTGTTGCTCTCCTCTGGACTCTTTCTAGGATTTCCTCATCTTTCTTGAACTGGGGAGCCCAGAACTGGACCCAGCGCTCCAGGTGGGGTCTCCCCAGGGCAGAGTAGAGGGGGAGGAGAACCTCCCTCGCCCTGCTGGCCACACTCCTCTTAATGCCCCCCAGGATGCCATTGGCCTTCTGGGCAACCAGGGCACCCTGCTGGCTCATGGTCAGCTTGTCATCCACCAGGACTCCCAGGTCCCTCTCAGCAGAGCTGCTTCCCAGCAGGTCAGCCCCCAGCCTGTGGATGGTGTTTATTGAGAGAGCCCAGCGTCTGACAGGTACAAGCATGTTAAATCTTACTCTTATATTAAAAAAAAAAAAAAAAAAGAGCCTCATTTTATATATTATTGTAACTGGAAGTACAGAGGGATCCACCGATTTACTTCACGTTCATAGAACAAAATCAAGAGCACATTCATAGCAAAGTCAAGATTTTGACTCCCCTCTCCTGTACCACTCCTCTAGTCCCTCCCAGCAATTCCCCCCCCCCCCCCCCCCAAATCTCTCCACCCCAGCCATTTCCTCCTTTGAAAAAGCATTATTTTGGGTCCCTTCTCACCTGTCCCTGCTCACTGCAAATGCTTTGCACCTGCTGCAGCATGGCTGGGAATGAGCCATTGCCCCAGACGCCGTATAAAATCCTGTGGGTGGCAGCTGAGACCTTGGGGTGTCCCTGATACCAGGCTGGAAGGGGAGGTAAGCTGGGCTTGGGTTTTTTTTTTGTTTGTTTGGTGGTTTTTTTGTTGTTGTTTTGGGGTTTTTTTTGTTTTGGCAGTAAGGTATGGGCTTCCTAGCTTCTATATGACAAAGTGAGGTGATGTGTACTCCTGGACCTGATGGTGTAAAGGTTTGCTATTTCTGTTAGGGTAGCTGTGGGGTTCCTGGGGGGAGCCAAAATACTGGTGGGAGAAGGAAAGTGGGAGTAAGGTTGTTTACTTTTCTTTCTCCCTGCCCAAATAGGTGCTTAAAATGAAAAAAAAAAAAAAAAAAAAAACCAAAAACTGAAGCAAGCTTTTCTAATGCATGTGTGGGATGCTGTTTTGGGAGTCCTCCTCCTTTTGCAGAGAATTAGGGGAAGGTGACCTCTACAGCCAAAAACATTGGAGGAGAATCTGTAACAGCCTGGAAAGCTGCAAACGGTGCCCTAGGCCTTGCTTTCGCATCTTTTTGTAAGCAAAAAGATGAGGGGTTGGGCTCCCCATCCCGGCTTGCACGGAAGAGTTTGGGCGCCGCGGCTTGGGGCCGGATGCTGAAACTTCCTTTTTGGAGAAGGAGGAAAACGGGAGCAGCCCCGGCTGGGGGGGCGGGGGGGGTGACCTCTCCTAATATTGTGCGGGTGTAGGGAAACCACCATGGGGAAGAAGGCGGGAACCGGTGCACGGGCGGAGCGGGGCGCTGGGGGCGAGGACGGCACCGAGGTACCGGTTGGAGGCGGTGGGAGGTAGGTGAAGCCGGGGGTGAGCACGACCGCCCCCCCCCGTGCTAAATTTCCCCTCTGTTTATGAATGTATTTCTTTAATGATGCTTCGCTGCCCGCGGCTTCTTTGTTCCCGGCGAGCGGGCCGGTCCCCGCAGCCCCGGGGGGGGGGGGAATGATGGAGCGTGTGTGTGGGGGGGTGGTGTCTTCCCAAAAAATTTTCCGTCGGAAAATTCTGCGTGGTTTTCCTTCTCCCGGTGTTGAAGCCCTCCCCCCCCCCTGTTCCGCTGTCCATCTGTCCTGCCGAGGGCCTGGGCTGCAGAAATCCCCCCGGGGTGGTTGTGGGCACTTGGAGTCCTTGGCGTGGGGAAGGATGCGCTTTTGGGGCTGTCGGCTCACCTGGAAATATGACTAAGGAGGATGGGGGGGGTGGGTCTGTGATCTGTTGGGTGTAATCAATCTTTGAGCCATCCCTAATCCCATTCCCTTGCCAACCAGTGGGTTCTACCCAGACTAGAAGGGCCTGACCAGGTGTATTTAATCAGACCTTAAACCCTCACCAGGTGTATTTAGTCAGACCTTAAACCCTCACCTGCAGAGCTTCATGATCCTCCAGGAGATTTACTGCGTGGTGTTGCTGTCCGTGTTAGGTGAGGCGCTGAAATTTTGGAGTGGTTCTTGCTGATTGGAACCCGAATGCTACCTCTCTGCTCCCAGTCAGTCTAGAGAGCAGCATTTCCATCCTTCTGCTGTTTGAAAACTGCTACACTCTTTGGTCTCATTCTTAAAGGACACCCTCCCCCCCCAAGTCTTTTTAATCCCTCAGGAATTTGGTAGACCTCTGACTTTCGCAGTGCCAGGGAAGAAGCCAGGAAGAACTGTGTGGCTTTTACTTGCAAATATGAGTAGGGATTTCCAGAGGTGGTCTGTGTGGTTCTGAGCAAAGCAAGCGGTCGCTTAGTGGTGGGGGAGTAATGCCCAAAACATGTCGTGTCTTTTGCTTTTCTAAGAACTACTGCTGGAACACCAGTGCTGGAAGTGGAGGTGATGTATTATGTATTAAGGTGCCTCGCTAGGACTGGTAGGAAGCTGTCCTTGCAGAATATTAATATCTCTCTTGTTTGCTTGTAAGGATCCGTCCTCAAAGGTCGAGCAAGATGTGCCCCTCTGATGCGTGGTTGTGTCTACGTAGTTTTTGCTCATCCGACTTGGGCTGTATGGGTGGCTGGCGTGGAGTCGTGCCACTGTGAGCCGTTGGAGATGGCTTAACTGGTTGAGGTCTGTTTGCCTGAAGTATGCGCTGTAAGAACATCAGCTCTACAATCCACTTGATTGAACTGGGCAAGGACACAATGTAAGGCGAAATGAAGGCATTTTTCTCAGCTTGTGTGCAAAAGTAGGAGTTGGAGCTCTGCAGTGTATTATCTGCTGGCTTTTGTATTCAGCACGAGTAATAATGCTTGGACAGCATGCATTAGCACTCCGGTAACATAGCATTTGATTGCTGGCAGTTGCTCAACTTGGACGTTTTGGCTAAATCTTCACATTAAAAGATTTGCAGCGGGTTGTTTTTTTTTTTTTGTCCCTTTCCCTTATCAATCAGCAGATGAATTGCAGAGCTGAGCATATCCAGGACTGTTCAGCCCGTCAAAGCTGGCGTAATCAAGCTTGTACTTGGAGGTGTGAAAAGCTGTGCTCTGCGAGGGCTAGGCAAGGATTTGTCTGGAGCTGACCTGTTAATCTCCTCTGCTCTCTGCTATATGATGCATGCAGCCACTTCAGCTTTGGAGTACAAGTGTCCTCTCTGTGTGGGAGAGGGATTGTTAGAACAGCGAGTTGAAAGCTCGATGCTTTTTTTTCTTGCTGTTTCAACAATTCAGGAAAAAACACAGCCAGAACTTGCCAAAGGCAGAAAATAACAGTGCAGGGTTTCCTTGCCAGTTTTCTTTAAGTAAACTGGCTGGGTGAAACTCTAAAAAGCCATCCTAGGGAGTAGCTGCATACCGCTGGGGTGTAGGGGGAGTTTCATCCTTTGCAGTGTGTATCTGCAAGCTGCTGGTCCATGGAAGGAACAGCTATTGAACGAGAGAAATCTGCTCTACGCTTGTCCCCTTCATGCCTGCTCCGTTGGATTGACCATAATGGGATGGGGTTCCTCTCATCAGACTTCCCAAGAGCTGACTCTCCAAAATGGGGGTCTCGAATTTGCAGAGGGGGTTAATGGTTTAATAGCTCTTGCTAGTGCTAATTGTATGGAGCAAGGAAGCAGCCTGGTTCAGAAAGATCTAACTGGGTCTGCAGGGCTGCTGCAGCTGGTGACCAGTTTGTCTCTATTGTCCCTCAGCTTGGTGACTTGCCTGCTGTAGCGGATGGTTCTCATTCTGATGGGCAGCTTCTGGACATGCCTGGGTTTGGTACCTGCTTTTAGCTGACCAGTCCCTTGTGCTTCTTTCCAGCCTACCAGGTGTTAAAAGAAAACTTACTTTTTTTTTTTTTTCAGGCTAAAGATAAAGCTCCTTAGCTGTCTGCAGTTGTGCTGCCTTTGCGGCTAGGGGAACTGCATCTCTTGGGATTGGTTGTTATTAAGTGCAGGGGAAGCAGCTGGTGGTGTCTCTTGCCCTCTGTGTGTGCTTCCTATTTGAAGCAAGGATTAGTTTTCCACCGAGAGCCTGGCCGGTGCTTGGCAGCCGTCCTCCAGGGCTTCAGCTCGGAGAATGCCAGGTGAAATCTGGGGACGAGGAGTTCCTGCGGCATGAAATACCGAGTTATTCCACAGCTTCGAGCTAGTAACAAAAAAGCTTAAGCTTACTACAGAGGAGGTGCTTGGTCAGAGCAGCAAGCTCCAGCTTGCTTTTATTGCTTGGCTAAGGCTGTAGAGCAGACTGACTGTAAAAATAGCCAGATGGGAGGATAAATGTATAGCCTGATGCAGCTTGAGTAGCAAACTGCGCTGCAGCCAGCTACCTGCTAAAACCTGGATCGCTTTGCATTAAGTGGAAGTGCTACAGCAAGGTGTCAAACTCTGCTTGAGAAGATAGCCAGGTCACTGCTGTTCATACACTGCCTAATCCAGCCTCTTCCTAAAGCTAAGTAGATCTTAAGCTCTGACTAATCTTCTTTGAAGCGTGAACTTGTGCCATTATCCTGCAGCAAGCTCCACGCCACTATCTCCAGCTTTCATTGAATGTAGAGGTCTAGGTTAGCTCAGATCTAACTGTTGTGGATTTCCTGAGCAAATAACTCCCCAATGTTATTTTCACCCTTTACAAATGTAGGACTGTGGCCAACGGTGCTTTTCAGACTGGGGGGAATGGTGTGAGGCTTCCCAAAGTACGCCGGGAACTCTTATATCAGGCTAGTACTGACTGCTCATGTTATCTACTAGCCAGGAGGAGGAAAAGCTCGTAATACTTTTTTTACATTTTAATTAATGGATCTCTAAAAGCCAGCCTTTTAGGGAGCAGCTTTCCCTCTTATTCACTGACATTCCTGCTCCTAGTAAAGACGGAGTAAACTTGTTGAGAAGAGCGGTTAATGTTTTGGTATTTCTGCTAACCACCTCCTGAATGTCTTGGGTCACTGGAGAACCTGAAGCTAGAAACCTGCAAATGTATGTATGCATAATGTATATGGCTGCGAGAGAAATGCTATGGCTGCTGGAGTTCTGTTTAACTACTGCTAGAACTACCTGTGTAGTCTGAAAAGATTTCTGACTTCTAGAGAAACTGTATTGAGATCCAAACTGTCCTATAGGTTAAAAAAACCCCCCAACTTCTTGATGTTTCAAAATGTCTGATCTTAACTGGCACTTGCTAAAGGGGCATGAAGTGAATGTAATTTATATTCACACATGTAGCGAGGTAGATGCATGTCTCTGGGCGCTACTGATTTAACTGGCATAAAATACTTTTAGTGCTTTTTAGTTACAAAAGTAGCTGGATACTGTCAGTTTTCAACTGGGGTTTTTTTGGCAGGGAGGTTAGAGGAGATAGCTGGTGGCCACCCATCCTTTGGAGAAAGGAGGTGCTAAAAATAAAGTTGATGAACAGCTTCTTGGTGGCTTCTGTCCCAGAGCTGCTGGTACATGTGTGTGGCCTGTGATGGGGAATTATTCCAGCAGCAAAAATTGCTGAGGGCCAGGCCTGCAGGGAGAGTGGGAAAAGGGACTTGATGTGCCCTGAAGATCTCAACCAGGTAATGGAGCCTGCAGGAGTTGACTCTGACCCATGTCTCCTGAAGCTGGTAATGTCGAGGTTGTCTTCTGTGCTACAGACAGCCCTGCAGATCGTAAGGGTCTGCAGCTAGAGAAGTCTTTCTCTCCTGTGTGAAATAAGAGGTGGGTTTTACAATGTAAATGCACAAGCTGTGTGCAACCAGACAGATATATAAGTTTTCTGATGTCTTGGTTGTGTGTAGCTGACTGGGCACATCTGATAATGCTTCTCCAAAGGAGACAAATGTACATGAGCAGCAGGACACAGAGGGCCTCTGGGTCAGAGGGGCTGGAACATGTGTGGTGGTACAGGGATCCCTCTACCTGCAGCAGCAGTAGTTACCTCGGTGCGTGAGCATCCACAGAGGAGTGGTGTGCCCTTGTGTATCAAAGCGGTGCTCGGTGGCTTGCTGCTGCACTGTGCATCTACAAATGCAAGTCATATTTATCTGTGTGCTGTTTGGGTGGGGAATCAAGGGGTCTAGGAAGCTGTGGGACTCATCCTGGTGCCTGTGAGCAAGGCTACAGAGGGTGGTCTTTGCTCTTCTTTAGAAGACTGAGGGGTGGTTCTGACAACCCCAGCCTCTTTCCTTACTAATGTTTGTTAGTCCTGTGGCCCAAAGGTAAGAGCAGCTCACTTGTGAAACTGAGAATACACCAGCCAAAGCAAGTGAAGCTGTTGATGGTTGCAGGCTTCTTGCAGTAGGGCTTGAGTGTGCCCCTGCCAAGCTGCCTCCTGGAACTGGGAGGGAGGACCTTGCCAGATCTGCTGTGTGATGGAGGGGTGTTTGCTGTGTGCATGAGACATGTGTGACCAGCAGTCCTGCATGTGATGAGCAGGGCCCTGGGTGGGATGGTCATCTGCTGTGGAGTGATGCTGCAGCAAGTCCAGGACTGAGAGGCACCAGCCCCGTGGCTGGGAGCAGGCTGCTGCTGCGTGGTCCTCTGTCTGTCCAGCCTGAGCTGTGTTCCTGGAGGCAACAGAGCCTGCCAAGAGCAAGCTGTCAGCTGGCTGGATCACTGCTGGGCTCCTGGTTCAGCGTGCTCTTGGAAGCTCTGGAAACACACAATGATTATACACCCAAAACTTTCTGGAAGTGCCTCCGTGGTGCAGTGCAGCACAAACACCGTGCTAATGCAGCAGTGCTGCTGGCTGGGCTGTAGCCTTTCTCCATGGGGCCAGGGAGCTCATATAAGACACGATGCTAATGCAGCCCTAAAGCCTCCTGGTTTGGCTCTGGCCCTATGTTGTACCCTACAGGCCCACCTTGTCCTCTGCACCAGCTCCTTGGTTTCCTTCTGTGTCAATGCACAGAACAGGGTTTGCCATAACAGGCCTGGGACCTCAGTCCAACTGGCCCTGCCAAGCATCAGTCCTGGACTTGGTAAAGGACAAACAGGTTGATCCTCATCAAACGCTTGCAAGTCTGATGCCTGCTGGGTAGAGGGTAGAATGTAGCACTCCACCACTGGAGTGAGAGCTTGGCAAGGTCTGTCTTGGGCTTCAGAAAAAGATTTGGTTTTGTCTGGCATGAGACTTCAGATTGGGTAGGTAAAATAGATGGAGGGGTATGTTACTTGATATATGTAGGTGGGGTCTGCTCAGAACTGGCCATAGACCAGCATGCTTGGATCTGGCTACCCAGTTATTTAAGGCTGTGGGTCAATAGGTGGTTGTGGGTATGAGTAATCTTGTTCCTTTTTCACTTTCTAGGTCTTGCACTCAGGATTTGTCAGCCTTGCAGGCTTCTGGGCACAGCTCCTCTCAGCGATGTGTAGATCAATAGGATTTAACATCTGCGTGGTCACCTGCAGCATCCTGCTCTTGTCCTCCAGCCTGCCATGCCTTGCATCTCAGCCACCGGAGGAGAGGGACATGACAAAAGTCCAGCATGGCCCCTGGGTAGGGAATGGGGTAGAAGACGAAAGGCCAAGCATGCTGAAGTTGAAAAATAACCTGGGCCCTTCTGAGCAGACTGTCTCTGAAGAGCCATGTGAAGTGTCAGCAAAACCATCTGGGATACCCTTAAGTGAAGCTCTTCCTACAGAAGGAGAAACGCTGCCTGTCAGCCCGAGCCACGTTGTCCCCAGCAGCCAGGGCCAGGGTGCTCACACCTCTGCCGTGGCAGCGGCTGCTGTAGATGAGGAGGAGCTCGGTCCCACCAAGTCTGAGCTGGATGAGGATGATGCATTCAAGGCCATGCTGACCACGGCTGTGACCACACTGAGCCCTGCTGTCCAGGAGGAGTCTGTCGGTGGCCCCGTTAGTGAGACCACCACGGAGGGTGGTGTTGAAGTAGAGCATAGCTCTGTCAGCCTCTCGGCAAGCCCCCTTTCTGGGACAGCTGAGGAGGAGGAGGAGGCACAGAGCAACTCGCACCCCTCAGCTGCACCCCAGCCCACGCTGTACCCCAGCTCTCCCAGCTGGGAGGTGACAAGTGACCACCCTGTCATCCCGACCCCCCAGGCTCACAGCATGACCGCTGAGGTGGGAACGCCGAGAGCCCACACCGGGAGCCCTCTGAAGTCCCTGGTTGTGCGAGCATCTGTGGCTGCAAGACGTCCCCTCCTGGCGACTGAAGCCTCTCTCCACCCGCAAGCAGGGACGGGTGTCAGGCGAGGCGAGCTGCCTGCCACGGCTGGCACTGTCACCATCCACCCTGCAGACACTGTGCCACCTGACTGGGATGACACAAAACCGGGGGACGTAAGTCAAGGGGGAAGCATGCCTCGTGAGGAGGTGACGGAGGACCTGGGGGCAACAGAACCATCCCAGACCCTGCAGGGAGGTATGGGAGAGGAAGAGGATGCAACAAGAGTGCTGACATACCCAGCATCTCCTCCACCAACTCCTGAGCTTGCCAAGGAGGCCAACTGCACAGTGCTGGTGCAAGGGGAGGAGGTGCCAACAGCTTCCACCGGCAGCAGTGATGCTCTCCACACTGTGAACATCACGGGTGTGGACATGGCTGATCTCAACTCGCTGGAAGACATAAATGCAGTCACAGCAGAGGGGGGGAAAAGCATCCTGCCATCACAGCCGGAGGCTGCTGTGGTGACGGATACACAGTCTGATCTCTCTCCTACTCCGGAAAGCTCATGGAAAGGTAAAACTTGCCTGTTACAGACACTTGCCTCTAAGTGTAGATTTAGGAGGGATGCTCTTGGGAACGTGTGCTTCCTTTCAGGGAGATAAAGTGGAGAAAGGTGTGATCTTGATACTGGCAATAGAGGTTGGACACCTCTTCCCCCCTCAGGAAAGGCTATGGACCTCTGTGGAGGGGTAACAGCCTGAATGGGTAATTCACATCTGTCAAGGACTAAGCCTGCCTGGACGAAGTCCTATGTTACATGCTCTAGGAGAACCTGCTTTAGCAGGGGGGTTGGACTAGATGATCCCCCGAGGTCCCTTCCAACCCTTGCGATTCTGTGAAGTACTGCCAAGCCTTGGCTGTTCCTGGACACAGTGTCCCTGTGTACAGGGAGGCACAGTCTGTAGGGTGGTACCTGTCCTGACTTGGGTGAAGGATCTGTATTGAGCTGCCTCTTCTGCTCCTCAGGCAGAGAGAGGGTGGCCATAGTGGCAAACAGGAGAGCTGAGGCTGGAACGGCTGTGGCAGCCGAGCCTGGGGTTGAAGGGTGGACTCGAGTATGGAGGTGTCTGTAGAGAATTGGAGTCTTGTCAGCAGAGACTTGGTGCTGGTTAAAAAACTTGCTTTGTTAATGTTCTGCATGTGTGGCTTACTGCCAGAGCAGGGGCTGCAGTTTTGGTGCTCACGTAGCAGTTGAGGGGGACAGCTGTAGCCTGGATGTAGGCATCTTGCCTTGACCTGAGATATGTGAATCTGCTTTGGATCACCCTCTGGTATGCCTCTCCTGTGGCTGGGGAGGGAGCCCAGCCTCTGACCCACTGGTTAAATACTTTTTCAAGGAGGATAACACTCCCCCGAGTGTCCCTTTGATATGGTGAGCACAAGGACCCAAAGGCAGTCCTTGCACAAGCTCACTCTGAAGCCCTGCAAACTGGATGGAGGGGTAATTCCTGGAGGGTTAAATTAACTAGCATCTGGGATCACCTGGCTCTTGGCTGCTAGCTATGGACACTTGCAATCAGTGCAGAAGATGCAGAGACAGTGGGTGGCTGTAAATGCTTCCTAAATCCAGGAATAGGTGAGCTGTCCTGGTAGCCTGTGGGTAACCGACATCTTCCATCACTTTACAAGGATGCTCTGATCAAAAGATCTGTCCAGAGCTCCGTGTTGTCCTTTGCAACCAGAGCTCCTGGTGTTGTCTCCTCACCCTAGGGTGATGCTGTGGCCAGGCTCGGACTGTCCAGCGTTTGTTCCAGCTCTGTTACCATCAGGCTGAAATTTTCCTCCTAGACAGCCTGCCACAGGCTGGTGGTGTCCCCCCACACTGTACGCACCTGCAGAGATGGCACCTTCAGCCCACTAACAACATTTCCATTCAGTATTTAAAAAAACTGGTAGAAATGTGAGGAGAAAAGTTCTGGTCAGGTGTTGGGCAATGATGTGTTTGTCCCTAGGCTGATGAGGAACATGAGCTGGGGTTTAGGACTTTGTCTTTAATCTTCCCCCTTAGGCTGCAGGGGCAAAAGGACAACTTCCCCTCACTGCATCCGAAAGATCTAGCTTGTGCTGTGAGAGAGGGAGAGATAATTGCACGCTGGTGCTGAAACCTGACTGATTAATGTCTAGATTAATTTATAAGCACTTGACTTGTCAGCAGGTTCCCCCTCTGCTGTTTCCCAGATGTTGGGGAAACAACACTCAGTAAGACTTGTGCAACAAAAATAAAGCCTTCTACAGGGCTGAAGTCTCGTAGCCGTGAGAGATGGTCGCTAAAAGCACCGCTCTGGCAGCATCGCTTGCTTTGAGTGGGGTTTCACACCACAGGCCTGCAGTGCTGTGCCTCCGTGGCAGTGTTCCCCCATGGGACACCAAAGGGACAATTAGGAAAACGAGGATTGATTCTGCTGCTTTTGCTCCTGTTATGCACACGCTCACATCTGGCTTTTTGCTGCGCTGCCCTGATGGTGCCTGGCTGGCCCGGCTGCTTGCACCGTGGCTCTGGAAATGTTAATGTGTGGAGTTGTGTTGCTTCAAACATCTGCTCTGTTGCTGTCACTTGTCCTGTGAGTAGGTCCTGACACGTGTTCTTGCTGTAGGTGTTACTCAGGAGGTGACAACAGTCGCCCAGGAGGCTGATGCTGCTCTGTCGGTTGTGACTCCGGTGCCTGGTGCTCCCCAGGGAACAGGAGCTGCAAGCCTGCCGCAGGAAGACGGTGAGGAGGACACCCAGATGCCAACTGCTCCTAGTGCCACCCAGATGCTGGTGGCAACTGGTACTTCCTCTGTGGTGAACACTCCCGATGTAGAAGGTAGGGTTCTGCTTCAAAGACTGTGGGTTCATTTCCACACAAGATGAGATGGTACATCTGAAACCAGTATCAATGCTTGGGCACTGAAGTCTCAACACATACCATCCATACTCTAAGTTACTTTTTTCTAGTCTTCTGCAGGCTGCCACTGTTTTCTGCCTCTGTCATAGAATCATTTAGGTTGGAAAAGACCTTTAAGATCATCAAGTCCAACTGTTAACCCAACACTGCTAAGTCCACCACTAAACCATGTTCCTAAGCACCCTACCAGATACACCATGCTGAAATGTGCCAGCACATGTTTTTTGCCCCAAATAACAGTGGAGTAGGCATTTAAAAAACCAAACCACCACAAACAAACAGAACCCCCACATCCATCCTTGCTAGCAAGCTGGCTTTTAGCCTAAGGCATTTAAGCCAGTTCCTATTTATGGAGGGAGAGCTCTTCTAGTGGAGCCAAAGGCAGTCACAGATCACTGATGCTCAGTGCAAAGGACCAGAAAGTTTCATGGGGGTAACATGGGAGCAGTGTAAGGTGGGGGGGGGTTGTATGGGGGGTGTTTGATTCTCTTGCAAGAGTCTGGCAATCCGTTGGGTGTGGAAGCCTGCGTTGGTGTTCACCTCCATGGAGGAATGGTGAGTTCTTGCTTCCTGGGTTGATGTAGCTCCTACAGAAATGCTTTAAGCAGTTGTGTTCATCCAGCTCCTGGCTCAGTGTCACCTTGGCTGGTATGTATAGGAGCCTGTTGTCTTGACAGGAGTGTAGCGAGGGTTCCCTTGGCACAAAGCTGACTCTGAGGTGGAGCGTATTTCTGTAGTAGTAGGTTCCACTAATGAAACTGCTGCTGGGCAGCTTTTCTGGCCTTATATTGCAGGGCATCAAAAGACAAAACCCATTTGCATTGTATCTCTTAAATGAAGGTCCCTTTGTAGGGGAGAGAAGGCTCTTCTGGCAGTTTCCGCTAATTAACTTGCTTCTGGGATTTAATTATAAATTCTACTAATTTTATCTTTGCAATAAACAATTAGATCTGTCACTCAGTTCAGATCTCAACCAGTGTCTCGGTGCTCTGATCTTGCTATGGGGTGGTGACTAGTAGTCCTCAAAGCAATGGAAGTAAAACCTAGCGGAGTTCTCCTTAAGGGGAACCTCCTGTGCTGGCTGTCCCAGAGGAGACACTTAACATCTTGAAAGAGGCAAGAGTTTAACTTCCTCCACTCTCAGTTAAGTTTTCATTAAGGAGTTTATTCTTAAGTGGTGGGGTTTTAATATTGTTGTGCCAAACTGCTGCTGTTTTCTGTCTTCTGTAGATCTCACGGATGTGGTCCTGGTCACCAGCGAGAAAGCTGTTCTGGCTCCTGGTGGGTTGTCTGCTACCCAGTCTGAGCAGACCGAGGAGCCATCCAGCAGAACTGTGGTCCTGGTAACTCCAGCATCAATGACATCTTCTGTCAGGAGGACAGCTCTTCCATCCGTGAGGAAGATCAGTACGGCTGTCACCTACGGGCTGGACCGCCTGGAGTCAGAAGGTACCACTGATCCCAAGGCCAAGAGGCGGGTGGTTTCATGTGGAGTGGCACAGTTGCCTTGACACTGACCTTCCCAATTTGTCTGTTGGGCACGCAGCTACGTGCATATGTTATTGTGGCTAATAAAGTTGTTGAACAGCCTGTCCCCTTCCAGGAGGTACAGGAAGCAAGTGGTGAACAGTGTCATGGAGGATGCTTGAAATGCAAGCGGCTGTGGTGGGAGGGATGGGGTTTTCCCTTGGAGAGGGAGCAGCAGTGGTATTGCTGTTGCAGTAGAGCCTGGCTTTGTGAGCCCGTAACTGCTGGTGTGTGCATTGATTGCAGAGCCTCCGTACCAGGTCATGCTCGTGGGAAGGTGTTCAGGCAGCTGGAGAGCCCTTGCCACCCTGCTGCTGAAATCCTCACCACCTGCAATGCAGGGGGATGTTCAGCATGAGGTGGCTACCTTGGTGTCCAGCTGTCTGAAACCTTGCCAGGACAAGTGGTGTCCTATTTACATTCTCTGTGTGACACTGCTGGGAGAGGCAAAGGCTGCATCCCCTTTGAGGTGGTCTTCCAACTCAATGCTGTCTGCTAAGCTGTTCTCCAATGGCTGGCTCCTCCAGCCTTGCCTCACCCCTGGGTCCCTTCCCTTAAATGGCTTTTGCCCACTGTCAGTCTTGGGGTCTCTGCTCCCTGATGGTCTTCAGATGGTTGAAACCCAGTGATGCAAATTCTGTCTGGGCAAACACCCATCAAGAGAGGTGTAGGTGAAGTGGATGCTTCCCTGGAGCTGGTCTGCAGCTCAGATCTGATCTCTTCAGCTCATCCATGATTTTCCTGCAGCAAATTGTTTCACTTCTGCTTCTTGCTCTTTCTCCTACTTAAACTCTTCTCTGCTTGCTCATCCATCCAGCTTTGTACTCCAGTGTCTGGACTGACACCACCTGGCAGGGATTAATCTTTCTGCCTGTTTTGCTCCCCTTCCTTTGTCTTGACCTTCTCTTGCCTTCGTATTTTACTGCAAAGGTTGGCAGCTCTCCAGGGGTGGCATGCCAGATGGTATTTTTTTTTTCTGATTAGAGGTGGGGTGCCATAGACGACAGCTAATCAGCATCTTTTCTCTGCATGAAACCATAACTCTCCCTCCTGTTAAGTTTGGAGGGCAGCAGAAGCTGGGAGCCCTCCCCACTGCATGGGTGAGGTGCTGCAGCCCCTGCCAGGCTTGCTGCTTGCTTTGAAACTTGCCCTGAGCTCCCCAGGCCTCCAGCTACAGCCCTTGCCCCTTGCCAGGATGAACCTGGCATGTATCTGGCAATGCGTGAATGCGGTGCTGCTGATGGGAGAGTGGCAGCAGGGGCAGAAGGGTGGGGAGGGGCAGGAAAACCTGATCTTCCAGGCTGGGAAAGAAGGTCTCTGCTTAGCGAGAGCAGAATGATTCAGGAGGCTAAACTGTTTCTGAGCCCTCTGGGATCTCCTTTAGAAGCCTGGTTTTCTGCGCAGGAAGATAAGAGGGATTTCTGTTTCAACTGAGCACTGCTCTCTCCCTATTTAATCAGACTTTCTGCATAGGCATTTAAAAAAAAAAACAACTTTCTGCTCTGACATAGGACTGCTGCAACTTCCTTGGGTTCCTGCTGAGCTCTCTTATGCAACCACAGGTCTGTTTTCTCTGCTCCTGAATATGCTCTGAGCTCCTCTAAGGGCAAATGTGGGCTGTGGCTAGGACCAGCTTTCCTAAATGATGATGCTTTGGCCAGGAGGCTGTGGCTTTCTTGGCTCTGCAGGTGCCTGTCATCCAAGGGACACGGTGTGTTCTGGTGTGCTGTGTGTGCTGGCTGTTAAACCCAGCTTTTGTGGTCTAAACCTCTTCTGATCAACCTAGCCCTTAGTGCAGTGAGCCAGATGTTATCCTGGTGTTAGGGATCACCAATCCACATCTTGTAAAATGGGCCAAATCCCACTTGGGGATAGGCTTTCTGCCTAGGGACACCGCTGCCCTGGTTAAGGAAGCTTTTGAGCTGTGTCTCTGCTTTCCAATACCTTTTTCTCCATGTAAAGGCAGTCAGGGGGTACCACATCCTCCTGGTGGAGTCACATTTGGAAGCTTGGTTTCTGTTGCCCCAAAACTACAGTTCCTTGGGCTTACTCCCAGAATATTTTTGGTTTTGCTAAAATGTTTTGGATTAATAAAAAATAAACAGAACACAAACAAAATTTTCATCTGTAGAATTGTGTACGTGCATGAATATTGTCAGAATACAAATTCTGTTTGCTCAAGTCTTATTCATATGAAGTGTGCATTCCTCTGGGTGTGCATTTCTAATGAATGCCTCAAACACTTTTACAGCCTAGGACATTCCTGCTTTGTCAGGATTTGACTGAGGCTTCAGAAGCCAACTTTTTTGCTACATCAACCATTCTGCTATGAAAGACCAGGTTGGACGGGGCTGTGAGCAACCTGATCTGGTTAAAGGTGTCCCTGCTTGCTGCAGGAGGGTTGGACTGGGTGACCTCTAAAGGTCCTTTCCAACCCAAAACATTCTCTGATTCTATGGTCTTGGGAGTGCTTTCCTATAAAGCCCTGGGTGCTCAGGCTCTCGGGGGATGCAAGGTCAGACATCAGTGCTGTCGCAGGCGTATGCTGGGGTCCCTGGGGAGGGATCCTGGCCCTCGGGGGAGGCTGTGCCTTCTTCACCCGTGGCAGAAGTGCAAGGAGCTGAATGAGCTCTGCTGGTCTCCGCCACCTTCAGTGGGGTCTTGCTGACTTGCCTCACTGAGGGCCTGGCTCATCGTTAAATATAAACCCCTGCTGTTCAGCCAGCTCTGTTTCTTGGGGACGATCTGTGCCAAACTGCCTGCGGTTAATTGCATCAGTATATTCACCTACCTGGCTTGGATGCAAAACTGTTTTAAAAATCAAATTGCATAGACAAACATGAGGTGCTTTGAGTATGTCTCTAGAGGAGCTTCTCCTCTGTTGTGGACTCTGGAGAGATTAGCTGGGTGATGGATATCCTCCCACCTTGACTCTGTGGTGATACTGGTTCTACTTGCCCTTCCCAGCCAGAGAAATCCTATAAGGGGATTATAGGATATGGGGACAGGACACAGCAGAAGATGAAGCTTGCTTGTCTGGGAGAGTTAATTATATATTTTGTTCCTGTGCCCAGAATTTGGGCTAAACACTGCAGCTTTCTCTGTAGGGCTTCTAGGGTCTGAAGAGATATAATTTAGTTCAGCTCGGCTGCTCAGGACCGCTGCGTAAGCCTCCCAACACATTTTGGAAAGTGGCTGCTCTTTTAAAAGAAAGCATGTTCCTTTTGGACTAACTCCTTTGCTGTATATAACATCTGCTGCGGTAGGCATGGGCAGGGATGGCTGCACGCCTTAGGCATGGCACATTTGGGGGGAGTGACTTTGCACAGTGGCAGGTAGCCTGCCGTGTCCCCTCTGCTGCAGGAGCCTTGCAGGGTGTAGTTGAAACCTGGTGGAGAGAGGACACTGGGAGCTGGCTCCTCTTGGCTGTGCCTCAAGCAGCTCCTGTCACCATTCTGTATGGGATGTGATCCGGGGATGCAGTGAGGCTGAGCAGAAGGTAGGTTAGTGCACTTCCTACGAGGACCTTGAAGGTTGTGTTGTCCTTGCAGGCTTAATCCTAAACCAGCAGTGGGTACAGGACCAGCCCGCTGCCCAGAGCAATGATGCCTCAGCCATCACAGCCTGGGTCACGGCCAGTTCAGCGTGAGCAGCGTATGGCACCGCAGCCTGTGGCTGTTTGGGGGGGCGGGGAGGGGTCTGTATCTGTCAGTGCAGACTTGAGGTTTGGTTTTCTTGTGTGCCAGCACTCTGACTGGACAGCAAAAAATTCAGCTGAAATGGCTGGAGGTGGTGATTGTGAAGCAATGGACGTGGGATAGAGAATGGGAAGATGCCTCTGCATTCATCAACCCATGCTAAGATCAACCTCCTCTGACACACGGGGCAGTGTTAACCTTCCAAGGCTGCCCAGGTGCAGCAGGAACCTCTTGATGCACCCATATTTCAGCCCACACATTTGTAGAAGCCCTTCAGCTGTTAGACCCCTGGCTACTGCCCTTGCTGCACCCAAACTCATCAGGAAAACCAGTTTAAAGCTCAGTGTGACCTGCTCCTTGCAGCTGAGCAAGCTCCAGCTTGACCCACTTCAGCATTAACTCGGCATTTTGAGACATTTGTTTAAGGTGGTGATTTTGGGAATGGAGGGAGGAACAAATGATCTGGATCTTGCTACTTTCCTGTAGGGTTTTGGAAGGTAACTAAAAAGGATGTTATTTGGTTGTTTCTCATTTGCCTATCCTATTTTTTTCTGTGCACACCTTCCACCCCCCCCAAAAAATACCTGAAACATGCACTCTTGCAGAGCAAAGCCCTAAGGCTGGTTCCTTGGCCATCTAGGCTTGCTTCAAGCTGTTGGTGCTGGGGGTGAGCTGCTTGCACAGTTCAGCTGCCGTGTGGGCTGCTGGACGTGGAGGGTGCTTAAGAGCTTTCCAAGAGCAGGAGATGCTCTATCTGTTGTCTGGTGTCAGGAATGGTCAACAGCTCTGTGAAAATGGGCAGCTTAAACTCAGCTGCTCTAGAGGGAGGAGATCTGAGCTGTGTAGCCCTTGAATGGGAAGTGTTCCTTGTTACTCAGGCTGGCTCCCAACCTGCGGCTAGCAGAACCCTGGGCTTTGTGGTGGGGGGTTTGGAAAGGCAGTGTTGGGTATCTGCTGCTTAGGACGGCGCAGTGCTGTTTCCAGTGACTCTGCCACCTCATGCAGCATTTGGCTGTGGAGAAGCCCAGCAGTGATGCTGGAACGTGGCTGGCACCATCCTTGGGATCCATCTGATTGTGTCCCATGGTCATGGGGTACTTCCCTTCTGAACCTCATCTGTTTGCTGTGCTAAAAACTGTTCCAGAGCAGTGCCAGCGTGAAGCTTTAGACTCTCTGACCTTAACATATTAGTGATATTTTAATATCTACTTGCGTCTGGGATTAAACAGTTCCTACTGCTCTTTACTGACCTGTGTACTCAAGTTTACCCTTCCAAGGAAATTGTAGCTTAACTAATTTCGGTGAGAAGAGCCCTTGTCCTCTTCTCCATTCTTTGCTCGCTTCCCCTGCATCTTGTCCTTCTTGTACACAGTCGTCTAAGCTGCATGTCACGCTTCAGAAGTGAAGGCAGTGTTGCCTTTTTTTCAGAAAATACTTCAGAACTTGTAGCTGTTTACATAATTTTTATAGAAGACCCTTCAACTTCTCCTTACGTTTTTCCTCTGAGCTGTGTCACAGTACAAGCAGCCTTCTTTTTTTGGATGCAAGGAGTATTTTTGCTGGAAATCGAGTCTCTGACTGGGATTGCTGTTTGGACCCTGACTGTATGGATCAAGACCTACCTCATTAAATCTCTGCAACCCCATTAAAAATTTAAATGAGGTTGCAGGTGTGTAAATAAGACAGGCACTTAGCCCAGCATGGTTAATTAGCTTGATACTCTAATTCCTCACCAGCTCTTTGGATATTGGCTAAATTGGCAAGGAACAGATGATTTAAAACAAAACACATGCAAAATGGATTAATTATTAAATGTTCTTGGGTACACACTTTTTGTCTTGCTTCCAGCTTATTGCTGCCACTGGAATGGGAACTGCTGTCCCTCTGGTGCAGGTTGACCTCTGTGTTCTTCACCGTAGAAGCTAGTTCATCCCCGATTCTCCTCCTTTGTAGCAGAGCACTGTAAAAAGGAAAAAGTGACAATTTTGTATTGAAACCAAGCTTTTTCTTGCTTTTCCTGGAAGCGTTTGACCAAAGACAACATCTCTGCTGCTAAATCTGGTGGTGACTTGTTTTGTTTCATGAAATCTGAGAGTTGAGCGTGGAGGGTGATGGAGCCCTGAACGAGTTGGGAGCTTGTGGGTGAATGGCTGAGAGGGTGCTGGGCTAGTTAAAGGCTTGCTAAGAGGAACGGCGAGGAAAGTCCTGCTGCATGGAGCCGATGGGGCGAGCTCAGCCTTGTCCGTGCTTCCCTGGGATGGGAGGCAGAGTGTGGTCCGGCCACCCTGCTCCGCCACTGGCAGCTCTGACAAAACTAAAACCACACCGTGTCTCAAGGGGCTGAGCGTGCCAAACGAGAGGGCTTTATCTCAAATACTCTATCTGCTGTGCTTTATGGTCTCCAACAGCCACTCCTGCAAGAATCTCTGGGAATGGTTTAAAGTGTCACCACGTTGTCTTTCCCAGATGTCTGGAAGCAGCGTTGCCTGCCCGGCCGCTCTCTGGGCGGAGGTGAGTGGCACAGCTATTTTACTCTTGGGTTTTGGGAGGGGAAAGAAACTTCTCTAAGAAACCTTGTTCTCTGTGACATTCTGGCACTCTTCTGCCTCCAGCAGGTTAGATATTTCTTAGTCTGACTTTCTTAGTTGCTGTTCTGGCTGTGCTGTGCTTGAATTTTTAACTGTATCCAACTTCTTGTTGGTCCAAAAGATCAGAGTTCACTTAAATATTACTTTAATGTAGCCTTCCCATGCTTATCTTCAGGCTTAAACAAAAACAAGAGAAGCCCCCCGCTGCCAGTTGCTATTGAAAGGTAATTGGGACTGCGTGGGTGAAAGTTTTTAATGAGTTTTTGTTTGTTTTGATCTGGGGCTTAAGCAGTTCACCCTCGCCATTCCGGGTAGGTGGGTTCAGATAAGCAGGTGTGTGGTGGTTTCTTCCGAAGGCTCCACAAGGAGCGTTTTCATCCGGAGCTGCTGATGGCTGGGGTCCATGTGGGGGTTAGCGCTGCTGATGGGGCTTCTCTGGGTGGCTTTGGGCATCCGTACCGGGGCAAACCACCCTGCAAATTGGTTTAGCTCTTTCATTTCTGCTTCCTGCCCTGCGCAGGTGGGATGCTGCCCCTCTTGTTGATCTGATGCAGGATGCAGTGACTAGAACACTGGCTTTTTACCTCATTTTCTGGGAGTTATAGGCTTTTTCTCTTTTTTTTTTTTAAATTAACAAGTTGTCTTTAAATGGGAGGAAATCTCATGGTGTGTTTCCTCCTGGCTGACATCAACCCTTCAGGCTGTGTGGGTGCAAGGACAGGCCAGCAGCGTTGTTCTGAACCTCTTCATGAAAATCCCCTGGGGAGAAGCTCTGCCCTTGATGAAGGATGGGGAAGGCTGCAGGAGGGCAATCGAGGACTTAGGAGCACAAGCTCTGAACTAGAAGTGAGCTGAGTGGGCTTGCAGTCATCCTCCCTTCTGGCACCTGGTAGGGCTTGAGCTAAAACCTGGGTACCCTGGAGACTGCTGCCCATAATGACAGATCCACCCCCTAATCTGTCATCTGAGATGGATCCATGCTGGGTTTGTCTGGAAAGTGAAGCTTAAATCAAATATTTACATAATTCTTGGGCTGTTGGTTGTTCCTTTCCCAGGCAGTTGAATTGGATACTTCTGAAGAGATGCCATCAACCAGCTTTTTGCAAGAGAAAATGGAATTAACATCTCTGCTGGGGCTTATTTTTTTGTGATTGGAAAAAGTTCCACGACCACAGCCCTTCTTGTGTGAAAGGATTTTGTTGAGAGAAGTAAACTCTGTATTTGCCTTCATCTGTCTTGTTCTGCCCTGTCCACTTACAGGTCATGGTGGTTAAATCTGGACTGATTTGATTGCCCTCACTTGATAAATCACCTCTTTCTTATCTTCATTTTTACACCAGTTCAACAACTGCATATCTCTGGTTAGAAGAGCTGTTCTGCAGGAAACTAGGGAGCAAACTTGTTATAGTCCATACCGTGTATTCTGCAGCGTTCTGGTTTTTCCCCTTTAAAATAACCTTGTGTTGCTAAACCTACTCTCTAGCCTGGCTCAGCGTGAAAGCAATTTTGTGATGAATGCTGCTGGAAGTACAGCTCTTAGGAACGATTGTTTCTGATCTTAATACAGAAGCAGACCCGTGCTCCCTGCTGGAATCTTTTTATTTTATTTTTTTTTTTCAAAAGCTCTTCAGTGCCTCCAATCCCCTGTGATGAGCCATGAGCCAGGACTGAAAAAGCAAGTGTGAATCCCCTCAGATTTGTGGGGGAAGTAGGTTAGGATCAGAATCCAAATCTCTCCTTGCAATGTCGAGGAGCCCTCTGCCGGGCCGTGGCTTCTGCAGTGCTTGGGCTTTGGCCAGCAGAGGCTGAGGACTGTTGTGAAGCTCAAACATCAGCTCAGCTCTGCTGCCAGGGCTATGTTCCCTCTCCTAGATGTGGCAAGGATTTTCCTCTGTTACAGAAAAGCTTTGGACATGTAACTTCTCTTCTTTTGGGATAGACTCATAGAATGTTTTGGGTTGGAAGGGACCCCTAGAGGCCATCTTGTCCAGCCCCCCTGCAGGAGCAGGGACACCTTGAACCACATCAAGTTGCTCACAGCCCCGTCCAACCTGGCCTTGAATGTTCCTAGGGATGGGGTCTCCACCACCTCTCTGGGTCAACCTGTTCCAGTGTTTCACCACCCTCATTGTAAAGAATTTCTTCCTTAGATCCAGTTTAAACCCATTGCCCCTTGTCCTGTCACAGCAGGCCTTGCTAAAAAGATTGTCCCCATACAATTAGGGTTAGGTTATCTTGCTTTGTGTGGTAGGATCCCACCTGATGGATGTGTTCTTCCCAATATCCCTTTCCTTAGCTTTGTGCCATAAGCCAGATGCTGATACTTCACATGAGAGACCGTGCTTCATTTGGCTCCCCTTCCAGAGCAAAGCATTTAAAATTACAGTTGTGCAACATGGTCTGCAAATACCCCCGACAATTTTGCAGTGAATGTGCCTGGGCTTGGCTGTACTCACCAGTATGGGGGCTCTACCCTGATGATTTTGCATAGCTTCTGTGCCCACTGCTTGCTTGGGTATTTTGACCCACCATGGTGCAGTACTCTGCCCAGAGAGCTGTCTGCACATAACGAGAGCCCATCTACCTTCCTTCCAGCCATCTCCTTCCAAGCTGTTGCAAGCACTTGTTCTTGGCAGCATTTTGGAGACATCTGAGGGTGACATGATTACTGATCACGTGGAAGCAACATTATTAATAATAAAAGAGGGTTGTCCTAGAGAGGCCTTCCTGCCTTGGCAGTCAGCTGTGATTGTAAAAGCAATGCAGAAAATGAACCTCACTGGAATAAAGCATTTGGCAGAGACTTCTTCATGCCTCCTCTTCCTCCTCTGGCAAGAGGAGAGAGCCATAGGCCACCATCCTGTTGTTATTTACACTCCTCTGCTTCTTACACTGTATGCACACACGGGTGACCGAGGCCCAATGCTGCTGTATGGATGTGAAGTGGAGAAAGATAAACTCTGGGGTGCACGGCAGGCAGGATGCTTTGGTCTGCCCCTGCTGCCCTGTTCCTCTGTGAGGGGCTCCAGTACAGTCAGGAGGAGAAGTTGTTGCCTCCTTGGATGCATGGCCCATCTGTGAAATGGGTGTTACTCTTCTCACCATGGTGCAGCATCCCTGGGAGAGGGTGGGACTGATTTCACATCATTCCTGATTTCATATCGTAGAAGAGTTATAGTGGGGGCACAAATTAATACAGGACTGCTCCTGTAGCTCGCTCTGTCCAGCCTTTTGAAGTCTGTAATTTAACACTTATGAATCCCCTATGGTGTGTGGCATGACCAGACCCATAGATGGAGGGAAGAGAGGTAGCTTTGACCAAAATGTTGCCCTAAGGCAGCATGGTGGTACCTCTTGGGCAGCTAGTTTGGTGTCTGTGGGGCTGTTGCAGAGGTCAAAGCAGACCCTCAGTCCTTTGCCCTGCTTTGGCCAGCCAAAACTTCTTGAAAAGTAGAATTTTGCTCAACAGTGTGTAAACCCAAGCTTCCCCAGTCACAGCCTTCACGGGCACGTTGTGCAGGTAGGTTCTCAATCTGCACTCTCTGCAGCTGATGCTCAGCTCGCAGGAGCCTTTGCTTGGCGCTTGGACAGGAGAGGTCTTGGCATAACTGCATCTCCCTGAAGTCATGCAAAGAGTGTGCTCACCACTGGAAACCAATTAGCACTGGGGACTGTATAAAATGATGGATCAGACTATCATGAAGCACGACGATGCTCTGTGTTACTGTCTAGACATCATTGTCCTCAAGTTTGGTGTGAGGGAGGCTGCAAAAGGAAAGGACAGAGAAAATGGGAACTCCAGGTTTTGTCCTGCAACCTCCTCTTGATTTAATTTTTTTTTTTCAGCGTGAAAACTGAAAACTTTCACTGTGAGTGAATCTATCACCTTCTAATGAGAGACTCTTGCAGCTCAGGGCACAGCAAGCTATTTTTCTTGTGCGCTAAACCTGACAAATGATGGTTTCTTGAATCTTCTGAGGAGTAAAAAGCGTTTGCAAATGTTACTGGAAAATATCTGAAGAAAGATACAGCCACACCCACTGAAAACAGAGGCCCTGATCCAACTCCCTTGCCTTCAGCAAGGTTATGGCAACAGTGGCTTCGTCTCCAGCTCGTTACATGCCGTCATACCAAAAAAACTTTCTTCGTTGCCATCGCAGCCCGTTTGTAGCACGTTTCTGATGGCGGCGTTTGCACCGAGCGCTGTGCTGAGTGCTTTGCTGGTGTTGCTCCCGCATGGTGTGGGCTTACCCTGTGCTAATAGCCTGACCAAAGCTGTCTATGAGGAACAGGTTGTTGGCACTTTGAGTTGCCAGGAGGAAGAGCTGTCCCGTGATCCCCTTCCATCCATCACTGGATGGTCCGGAGAGGCTGAGGTCCCGCTTTGCAGTTGATTTGTGAGGTTCCTGCTGCCATCATGGGCTGAGGGTTTTAAAACTCATGGGGTGCTGGCTGTTGTCCTGCTGCTTCAGAAACTACTGATGGTGGGTTTGTGCTGGGCCAGGGAAATGCCTCTCGAAGGACGTGTGAGGTGGTGTCATGGTTTAACCAGCAACTCAGCCCCCGCCAGCTGCTTGCTCACGGCCCCGCGGTGGGATGGGGGAGAGAATTGGAAGGGTAAAAGTGAGAAAATTCATGGGCTGAGATAAAGGCAGTTTAACAGGTAAAGCAAAAGCTGTGCACGCAAGCAGAGCAGAACAAGGAATTCATTCCCTGCTTCCCATGGGCAGGCAGGGGCTCAGCCATCCCCAGGACAGCCGGGCTCCATCACACGTAACGGTGACTTGGGAAGACAAACGCCATCGCTCCCAACGTCCCCCCTCTTCCTTCTTCCCCCTCAGTTTCTATACTGGGCATGATGTGATATGGTCTGGAATGGCCCTTTGGCCAGTTGGGGTCAGCTGTCCTGGCCGTGCCCCCTCCCAGCTCCTTGTGCCCCTGGCAGAGCAGGGGAAGCTGAGAAGTCCTTGCCTGGTGTAAGCCCTGCTCAGTAACAACCAAACCATCAGTGGGTTATCAACGTTCTTCTCATCCTAAACCCAAAACACAGCACCGTGCCAGCTGCTAGGAAGCAAATTAACTCTGTCCCAGCTGAAACCAGGACAGGTGGTCTCATTTCTCTCTGCTGAGCCACAAAAGTCGTCACGGATATGTACGTTTTTGTAGTGAAAAACTGTTTTTTGAAAAAAGCATAGAGAGCTTTTCCCACCCTGAAACAGCAAATCCCATCCTATGGATATCACTGGTGGATCAGTCCAGAGCCCCATGGTAAAGCCAGCCCAACTCTTGCCATCTCCGGTGACTATTAATAAATCTGGGAACCCCCAAAACCTCTGCTAAAAACTTGTTATTTTGTCTCAGGCTTGTTTTCTCAGTGCTCTTATATAGCTTATCCAAACCTGAAAATTTGAATGCCTGTTACAAGCTCATCAAGTCCTTCAAAACTAAAATCTTTGACCTGTGAACTGGGAATCTCATTTTCCAGGGGATTCCCACTGCTTGCGTCTTTCTTAGGTTGTACCATTGTCACAGCAAGGAGGTGTAAAGTGTCTTGGTTTTTTTTCTTTCCTATTTCAATGAAGGCAAAGCAGAGCCTACTTTACAGAACACAGTGCTTATCTAATCTGTCAAAGAGTGGCAGATTTTGGATTTCTTCACTCTTGGAGATGAGTCTTTAACTCTGCCCTAGACTGCTCTTGCATTACTGTAACTGCAGTAGAAAATATGAATGTCTGCTTGGACTACAAGTGTTTCAGTGCTGAAGTCTCCTGGTGTCACCAGGAGAGGAGATCGGGTGCCATCCCTTCTTGATAGGTCCACGTGGCATATCACAGGCAAGCGCAAGGATTCGGTGTATGCAAACGGAGTAACGGGATCAGCTTATATGTGACAGGAAGATCCTATGGAGCAAGGATGGTTCAGAGCAGAAGCTGCTATGGGTGCTGTGTACCTGCCTGCTTCAGCGAGCAGGGGCACTTGTGGCCGCTGTCAGATGTTCAGAGGTGCTCCTACAGCTGGGCTCTGGGTGAATGTCTGATGGTGGATCGATTCGTGTCTGGGGCCAAGAAAACTTAGTACTTGCAATTTTTTTGCTTGGAAACTAGTGCCTTGACCATGAGACACTAGCGTTCCGTTATGTGTTTATCTTGCTGCTTTTGTGAGATGGGCCTTAGCCAAAACTGAAGAATATGTACAAGCATGATCCACAAAATAGTTCACAACGGGCTGCAAATGCTCATGAAAATCCAAATGCCTTCTGAATCTGCTGGGCTTTGCACTTTCAGCCATTGCTAATCTTCAGTCTCTTCTGAAGACATTTAGACATTAGGAAAAATTTCTTCACAGAAAGGGTTGTCAGGCTCTGGAAGGGGCTGCCCAGGGAGGTGGTTGAGTCCCCACCCCTGGGGGTATTTAAAAGATGGGTAGATAAGGTGCTTAGGGACATGGTTTAGTGGTGGAATGGCAGTGCTAGGTTAATGGTTGGACTTGATGATCTTCAAGGTCTTTTCCAACCTAGACGATTCTGTGATTCTATGTTTCTTTCAAGCTGCTGCTGAGGCCTCTGAAAGGCCAAAAAGCGCCAATTTAGGAGGGAAAATGTGAGTTTTGTAAAAGGCTCTCGTGTGAAGCACAAACCTCCGGCGTGAGGTTCAGCTGTGTGATGCTCCCTTCCACTTCCCATCCTGTGAGACAACCAAGCGTTACCTGCACCCGGCCCACGGCTGCCGGGCTCCTGTTGCACCTCTGCACCTGAAATAGAACATTTGTGAAAATTGTAATTTTTTTTAGAAGCGTAGCTTCCTCCTTGTGACCACCAAGTGGTGCTCTGCGCTGCACCTTGCAGCAAGGCAAGCTGTTGGCGTTTTGGGACGGGGGGGTTAAAAAGCTGTTTGCAGAAGTAGGAATGAGTTACTAGGGGAGGAGGAAACAAGTTAAGAGCCATTTCTTTTCCCCTCGCAGCGGCTGTGCTACAGGGACAACATCATTCACATCTCTGTGCTGGGGCTGCGCGATGATTGATGGAGCTCGGTGACGATCAGACGTGATAAGTAGTCTGGGCACTTTCAATTTGGGTGTTCGGCTTGGCTGCCTGCTAGACTTTGGAGGCACAGAGATGGCTATCTGCTGCTTCAAAACTAGATCCTGGCAGGCGTCTCGCATTTGCCTTGCTAAAATCACAAGAAGCTTCTAAAAACTGTGTCCCAAACTAGTTTTTCAGTGATAATATCTGATCCCAGTTTTTTTTTTTTGGCTGCATTTTCACCCAGTCCATCTTGGGAAAACCTCTGTTCGTGTTCCTCTGCTCCAGCGTGCTTGCTGTTTAGTGTCTTTGCTATTAAAGTTTAGAAATGTTTATAGCTGTGTTGCTCTCAGCAGAGGCAAAAGACCTACATTAACTTGTCTTTGCAGGTGTCGTGGTTTAAATTTAATTTCCTGCAAGCACTCTCCAGGTGCCATTCTCAGGTTTACAGAAGCTGTGCATTTTGTATGAAAACATGCAGTTTGATGGAGAAAATTCTTATGTTGATTTGAAATGACGGGCGCGTTATAAGACAGAAACTGCCTATAAAATGTAATGGGAATTTAAGGGGCTAACTGCATCCCTGTAAGCTCCATTAGATGCTCTGTGTGGTATAATTGTTTGCAGGAGTGATCATTCCTTTCCAGGTACTGAAAGCCATGCTATAGCAGGATGATGCAGCTAAATTCAAACAGCAGCTCATTTGTATGAAATGCAGGGCTAGATCGGAAGGTGGCAAGCAGGATTGTCTTGTCTGGCGAGCTGGAAAAAACATGCAGTGTTTTAAAGCAAATCCTTGAATTAGGAGGAAAGGAGATGCCATGTTACGGCATAGTGAATGCCGTGGCTTTATAGAATCATAGAATCGTAGAATGCCAGGCTGGAAGGGATCTCAAGGATCATCTGGTCCAACCTTCCTGGGCAAGAGCACAGCCTAGTCAAGATGGCCCAGCACCCTGTCCAGCTGTGTCTTGAAAGTGTCCAGCATGGCCGAGTCAACCACTCCCCTGGGGAGATTATTCCAATGGTTGACTGTTCTAATGGGGAAAAATTTTTCTCTCATGTTCAGAATCTTCTCAGAATTAAGTTGTACCCATTCCCCCTTGTCCTCTCCATGTGACTCCTTGTGAAAGGGAGTCGCCACCTTCTTTGTAGCCACCCCTTAGGTACTGGTACATGGTGATGAGATCCCCTCTGAGCATCCTTTTCTCAAGGCTGAACAAATCCGGCTCTCTCAGCCCATCCTCATACAGCTAAGAGAAGCTTCCCAGCCCTTGGATCATCTTGGTGGCCCTGCTCTGGACCCCCTCCAGCCTGTCCACATCTTTTTTGTATAGCAGGGACCAGAACTGTACCCAGTGCATCCATTTCTCTAGGTATTCCAACCTGTGAAGTAGAGGCCAAAGGAAGGAGGCCAGCTCCCCCCAGTTAATTCAAGTCAGATGGCCACCAACTAAACAGCTTCCTCAAAGCTCCCCAGTTTGTTTCTTGGGTGTTTTGTGCCATTGCATCCCGCAGCAGAAAGGAGAAGAGTGAAGCAACACCTACTTTGCTTACAGCAGGTGATACATGCAGGTGTCCTACCTCAGCAGCTCCATCTTATTGCAGTGTCTGTAACCTATGTGAGGTACAACTCCAACAGAAATAAAGGGATATCTGGATAACAAATGTTGATTTTGCTGGATTGGTAGTTTTTAACATGGTCTTAGACCCCAGTTAAACCAGATGCTCATACAGGTGTGATGGGCTCTCCCAGTTGGAACACATCAGGAGGGAGTTTTTCTACAGGGCTGAGCAGAGCTTCTTGTAAATCAGATAAAGTGCATGAATTTTATGTTTCAGCTTTCGTCTTTGCAAAAACTAACCATCAGAAATTCAAAGCATGTCATTAGTCTAGATACTATCTTTTCATGGTGGGTAGCTCCATTAGTAGCTATTAAATAGCTCAGATGAAAATTCTGGCTCAGGAGGTCCTTGCGTCTTTGATAACTAAAAGCTGGGAAGAGAGGCTGTGGGAAGATGGGCTCTGTGCCCTGCTCTGGTCTTTCTTCAGCATCCGTGGCTGGTTGTGGTCAGAGATGGGATGTGGGCAGAAAGCGCCTTTGGTTTGATCCAGTATGGTCGTTCGCGTGTTGCCATTTTAGATTCTAGCAATGAAATATGGCTTCAAAATTTATCTCTCCATATGTTAACAGTACAGTCAGCTTTGGAATAAGACGGGTATCTGCTCTAGTGGAGAATCCACAGGGATTTCCTTGGGGTCACATTTGTTTGCTCTCGCGTGAAGTGTTGGCTGGGCTGCCTTCTTTCCAATACGGAGTTAAAGCTTCCTTGGTCATACCTTTATCTGGTGTAAATCTGTTGTGACAGGAGTGCCGGTATAAACCTGCTGGGGGTCACTACCATCACCGCTGTTCTCCCGCACCCAAGAGCCAATCTGCCAGCACCCATCAAAGCGAGATGCTTTTTTATAGAGGAGGAGCCATATCGGTCTAATTGGGCTGGAAAGGGGTGTCCTTTCCAGAGCTGTGAAAGGCCTAATAAAAGTTGAAAATAGAACCAACTTATTGCCGCCTCCAAGATTGGAAATCGGGGAAATAGTTCTCAGCTGAGCTGAAATGAGATGAGCAGAGCGCTCTATAATTATATATACTCAGGTGTTTGTACATATGCACATGCTTGTTTGTACTCTGCTATTAGGAAGCAAAATAACAGTTTTTGCTGCTAATGCATTTGGTGTTGTCTAAGGCAACATCTCATTGTTACTTAGCAACTTCAAACGGTAGTGAGCTCTTCCAAATTAACCCCTTTGGGTGTCTTTCCTGTTAGAAAATGGGCAGAAGTTCATTCAGCTGGTCTGCCTTTGGAGAAGTGGTATCAGCTGGCTGTCTTGGTGCTCACCTATAGAGATGTATGAACCTTCTGTCTTGTGGGATCTTTCCTGATGTTGCTTTTGTGTCTCCCTGGCCAGAGGGTGAGGAAGAAGAAGAGGATGAAGAGGAGGAGGAGGAGGAAGAAGAAGAGGAGGAAGAAGAAGAAGAGGAGGACAAAGATATAGATTCGATGGATGAAAGTATGGAGGGTGACACGGAGCTGCCAGGTTTCACACTTCCAGGCGAGACCTCCCAGGAGCCCATAGCTGGCCTGGAGAACCCTGTGGCCCAACTGGCTGGGGTATCCTACCAGGTTCCCGACACCATCGAGTGGGAGCAGCAGAACCAGGGTCTGGGTAAGAGAAAAAGCCCCTTCTTCCTTTACCCTTACAGAAGACATGTCTCCCATGCTTCACTTTGCATGGGACAGCCCCTCGTGACGGGGAGTCTCACGAGTTGGCTCTCAAGCTAAACACAGAGCGGGTTCATTTCTGAGGAAACCCCATCCCTCAGTGATGACTGGTTGAACTGGGACGGGTCCCAGGCAGTGTGACCTGAGTTTTCGTTTGGGGGAGAGCTGCTCTGAATACTCCAGACCTGCTCCTTCATTCCCAGAGCTTAGTGTTGTCTTGCTCTGGGGGTGGACAAATAAATACTTCTCAGGTGAGGGGAAATTTCAGCGCCCTTTGCCTGAAATGGGTTGGTTGCAGGGATATACGACACGTGAGGGTAAAACGAGTAGGGTCGTTGGGTAGTTGCTCATCAGCCCATTTGCTACTTCACCAGCATTCTTGTAAATGCCCCTTTTCTGGCATTTTTAAGGGGTGTATGGTCCAGCCATGGGGCCCTATGGTGGCAGTGTTAACCAAGAGAAACCTGCAAGGCCTCTATAAAGCTTTATATGGTTTATTCCCACTGTACATATGGGCCCTGTGTTTTATGACTGGACTAATTTATTCTTCCAAGGAATAGCTTATCAGTGTTTATATGTGTGATGTCCGTCTGATGCAAGTCAAAGCTGGTGTGGGACAAGGTAGAGTTTAGAAGAGAACTTGCCCAGCTTGGCTATGGGTACTGGGATCATTGCCCAGCATACTCAATTTCCAAGCCAAGCCCCATCAAAAGCAGTGGGAACCTTTCAGGTGAATTGGTGGGAGCTGAACCCCATCTGTTCAGAAGGTGTCTGTGTCTACTATTCAGGAACTAGCCGGTTTGAGAAGCTCATCAAATAAAGAAACCCCAAAACTCTTCTTATATGTTGGTTATAAGAACTATCTCTTCCCCTGGATGTTTAATTTTGATTTAACCTGGCAGTTGTCCCCCTGTAATGCTGTTTCTAGCCTGCTTTGGCGTTGTTAGCTTCCTCTGAATTGAATCAAAGAACGTATTTCAAGAACTCAATGGGAGGGTTGCTCTTTGAGGGCAGATTGAGTTCACGTCAGGTCTGGTATCTCTCTGTCCCGCTAACTCTTGCTTGAAAAACATTGTATTGGATGGTTGCCATGCCAGATCTGTTTCACGTGTCCCGTTATCCCATCAGGCTGGACAGGAGTTGTGTGAGGGGAATAATTCTAAGTCTTTAAGGCTTTCTGGTTGGCTTTGGTAAGATGGATTGAAGAGGTATGTGACAGTGCTCAGAGGAAACGTGTGTAAGAAACATAAGGTTATGATGGCAGTTGCATCAGCAGCTTTGTGTTCTCATCTTACTCATTTCCCTGGTGCGGGATCTTTGTGGTATCGAGCAAAAACACGAGAGGAGCAGTGTATTTTGTGCACTCAGGGGTGCAGTGGGCTGGCCTGGTGAGCTCTATATGATGGCTGGCGATAGTGAGAAGGTAGCATTGAGCTGTTAACCACCTAAAGCTATTTGCCTGGCTCAGGACCATGAGTAGGAGGATGGATGGCTTGGTACAGCTTTGCCCCTGAATCAGTCAATCTTGGCTAAGGGTGCCAGTGCTTTGTAAAATGTGAAGGGAGGCAGAGGTTTCCAAACTGAGAGGTGTGTCCCCACACACCAGACATCACGTTGTGCAGCATGGAGGAAGATGGCACTGATACCTCTTCAGGGTTCTCGGTACATTTAACCATCCCAGCTAGGGTGGCTGATGCAATGTCATCTGGCTTGGGTCCCCAGGGGGCTCTGACGGGAGTCCTGTTCCCAGAACAGGGTGCAGGGCAATGGTTAGTTTGTCCGGAGGGGTGTCTGGAGACTGCTGAAGATGCTCTTGTGTATGACGCAGGATGTTGCCATGACCTCTGGGGCTACGGAGGAGGTTGTTCTGCATAAGTCATCAGGCACAGCTCTGTTCTTAGCTGATGCAGATCTGAACTGGAGCCATGGCTGTGTTTCCAGCCCTACCACCTTCGCTCTTGGAGGAAGAAGCTCAGGGTGGGAGGTGCCTATCAGACATGTTGGTAAATGAGGCAGGTGAGAAAGCAGTGACCAGAGGCTGAAGCTGTCCCTGGTGTGCACTAAACCTCTCTGGCTGGAGAGACTGTAATAATTGTGCACAAAAAATAAGCAGACCTGGGCTATGAAACAATATGTAGCTTTAACACTCCTTGTGTAATAGCATCTGTCACGAGGGGTCCTTGCCCTAGCGCAGAGTCACGCTGGAGGATGCACTTTGCAGCATCTCTTCCAGAGATCCGCTTCTGAACGTATGGGTCCGGTTCAGCTTCTGATGTTTAATATTGCATCATCCTGCAGCCTTCATCCTCCACCGCCTTCTCTCTTTCTTAGCCCTTGGAAAGGCCATCTTTCCAAAAATTTCAGACATGGGATAAATTGACTGTGTGGCAAAAGGCAGGATTTTTCTCCCTAACTTATATTTTATTGACCCTCATGCAAATTGGAGGAGCCCTTGTGAAGTCTGTCAGGCTGGGTCAGCTGCAGAGCGCCAAGTCCCAGCACCCCAAGGGCTGGGCAGACGTGAATTTCTGCATTCTCTGGAGGTGCCTGGCTGGGTTATGTGTCACCAGATCCAAATGGTTTGGGTTGACTTTTATTTTTAAGCTGTTGCAAGCAGCCATGAGGGAGAGGAGGAGGCTGTTGCTGAGCCGAGTTCATCTTTAGGAGTTAGATGGGACTTCTGTGCAGCGGTGTTGTAGGTGAGAAAAGAGGGGGGGTGGTGGGATCGGTCTCTGCTTGTGACTCACCCCTCTTATTCCACCAGGTAAACACTTCTGTAAAGAGCCATTTATTCTTTTTCTGTCTAGACAACCTTAATGGCTCTTTGATACCGCTTCCTTCCCCATCTACAATGTGCTGATGCCCACAGTGCTCCTAAGAGGAAAGGAAATTATTTATGTTTTAGAGGCACAAAGGTAAAGCAAGGACTTGCATGAGCTCACACCGAAAATCTGAGGCCATGGCAAGGAGCTGAACCCAGGCATTCGAAGGGCTCGTGCTGGGAGCATGTGGGGAATGGGAGATGCTGTTGCATCTCTGCGGCGGTGCCGGGCTCCTGTCCCCTGAGCTGCTGCTGCGGCGGTGCAGCCCTTCCGCTCTTCCCAGTGTGTGCCAGGTGGGAGTTTCGGCCCTGGTTCTCTGGCCCTGGGTGCGTGGGCACATGCTGGCTACTGCTGAGTCCGTACCTGTGTCCATACCTGGTCCTAGTTACCTGTTTCTTTATGGGGTGTATTAGGGAGAAGAGGAAGGGTGGAAAAAACGTATAGCTCGTGTCAGCAGGAGGTGGGTTGTTAAGAGCGGAAGGAATCCCCCAAACCTGGCAGGAGGCCAGAAGAGCTGCCCACATTGTCCTGCTGGAGAGCCTGGAGAGACCAAACTCACCATGAAGGGCTCGTAAAGCTTTAGATCTGCTGGACATGTGCATGGACTATTTTTCTTTGAAACACTTTTTCTTTAAGTGTCTGTCGTCTAAAGCTACCTCTTCGAAATCCCTTTCCTTCAAGTGCTTTTCTGCTAAAGCTAAAATTAACTTGACTTTAATGTTAAGATGGCTTCGTAACCACTGGACGTCCCCGGACGCAGTCCCTGGAGGGGGGGGAGCTGCAATGCTGAACACAGCTGGGCCAGGGGCACCGTGCTCCCACCCGCCTCAGCCCGTGGCGTGCGTCTTTGTGCATCCCGGGGAAGAGCTCTGCACTGCCCTTCCTGCGCCAAATTGCGCCGAGATGTGAAGAATTTCCCATCTTGTGCGACTGAGGGGGAAGTTGTTTGGCTTGACCTGGGATATGGCATAGGGAAGGAAGACCTGAAGAAAGATAGCAGTACCCAACGCAGTGCAAAATGACGGTACGCCACCTAAGCACCAAACTTACACACTTGGCATTTTCCGTCTTTCAAATACTTTGCACATAGGGCCTTCTCCTGGGGATGAGTCTGTCCTCTGGCCTTCAGAATTTTGACATTTAACGCTAAAATCTATAGTACAGAAGAGCCCAGAAGTATTGGAGTAGCTATTCTCAGGTCAGTTATTATTGAGCGTGCTCGGTCTGATGGCTGACACACTGCAAATCCTTAGAGAAGGAGTAACTTGATCCACAAACAGCCTGGCAGAGCAAGAGACAGTTTGGATTTTTGTAGTAGTCAGTGAGAAAGTGCTGGAGAAACAGAATCATTAAAAATGTCAATTCTGGGAAGTCAGATGGTCCCACGTTACCTCCAGCTAAGCAAAAGCAATTTATAAGTGCCAGTAACGAGGCTGTCAGGTTTACAGTCCGTCAGCGGATTCTCTAACCAGCTGTCTGGAATGGGTGCTTTAGATCACTTTGGGGATCACCGTCAAAGCTATTAGCAGAAGTGGTTTTAACATGATGTTGTGAAAGTGTCACTTAACAAAGCTCGATGGCAAGGTTCAGTCTATTAATTACTGCATGGAAGAAACACACAAAGGAAAACTGAGTTACACTCGGGATAGAATGATTCACAGAGAGACCGGGGATGCTGAAGGGTAGGGAGGACCCTCCCGTTGAGCCAAGAGGTTCAGAGTGGACCCCTTTGCTTTCTAAATTCCTTCCTCAGAGAGGAGTCGAGGTGCAGCTAGGTCCAATCTTAGTCTCAGACTTGGTCAACAGTTTATCTCTAAGGGATTATATAGGCAAAATGTATGTAAAGTTTCATTAGCATGCAATCAAAGTTACCTAAACAAAATCAGTCACACCAGAAGCATTTAGACAAAAAGTAAAGCAGAAGATTATGTCATTTGTGCCTTTATAAAATAGAAATTGATCCTCCAAAAACTGTTCTGATGGCCTGCGGCTCTGGAGAAGGAAGGTCTGAATGTGCTTTGGGATCTCTTTTGCTGTCCTGTTCAAATGCTTTGTCTTCAGAGGTTGCCAGCAAAGGACATGGCAGTACTTCGGGACCTCTCTGCAATGTGCACAAGGTGTCTTTGACCTCGCTCTGCTTGTTCCTTGGTTTGTACATGGGTGGTGCACGGTAAGTGAACACCTACTGTTTGGAGAGCATGAGTGGGGCAGGAAACTTGGGCTTCCTGGGAATGCCTAAAAAGACATCATTTTTCCCTGCTGCCTCTTTTGTGGTTAGGTGTTTATGTGTTACAAGGAGAACTGCGGTTGGTTTAGATGGGTTCAAACCTAGTGCACAGTTTCTGCGTCCTCCTTTAGTTATTCCTCATGATGGTCTTTGTTGTACACCTCCATGGAGATAAAGGCCCTCTACTTCTGTGTTAGTGGTGGCTACCCTGACTGTGCTCTTCTCCCACTTCTTAAGAGTATTTATTCTCCCAGTGTCTGGAAGACTCCTTATTTTACAGACCTCAAGCCAAGTCATAGCAACTTAGCTTGAACTGTTACGAGAACATTGTAGTAGAGCACAAAAATGTCCCCAGGCTCCCAAGCTATTTATTAATGCCATAGTGCTTGCCTATCATCCATGTTCCAAGATGAATTTCTTACCTGGTACCTCCTGCTATCCATAGCAAGGCAGCAGCTGGATGTTGCCTTGCTGGAACATGTCCAGAGGAGAGCCACAAAGCTGGGGAGGGGTCTGGAGCACAAGGCTTACGAGGAGCGGCTGAGGGAGCTGGGGTTGTTCAGCCTGGAGCAGAGGAGGCTGAGGGGAGCCCTCATCGCTCCCTACAACTGCCTGACAGGAGGGGGGAGCCGGGGGGGGTCGGCCTCTGCTCCCTGGTAACGGGCAATAGGACGAGGGGAAATGGTCTGAAGTTGCGCCAGGGCAGGTTTAGGTTAAACATTAGGAAACATTTTGTCACAGAAAGGGCTGTCAGGCTCTGGAATGGGCTGCCTGGGGAGGTGGTTGATTCCCCATCCCTGGAGGGATTTAAAAGAAGGATAGATGAGGTGCTTAGGGACATGGTTTAGTGGTGGGATAGCAGTGTAGGTTAACAGTTGGACTTGATGATCTTCAAGGTCTTTTCCAACCTAGACGATTCTATGATTCTATCCAGGGCAATTTACTAAGCCTTTAATTTTGCTGCTTTGGGTCATGCGGTAGTTTGCTTTGGGCATTCAAAGTGTGTGGAGTTGTTTGGAGAGACGATGGCATTGGCTTCTTGAGGCATATAGGGTTGTGATGTTTTGAATGTATGGCTCAAATTGTCTAAGCAGGGTTTTTTATGGTGGCCTTTGGTTGTTTAAGATGTTGACTGAAACCAGTTGCTTATCCTAGGTTACCACTAATATGAGATAACAGCAGTAAACCGGGAGAGACTGATTTGAACCAGAAGCCTTAACAGAGGAAACTCCTTTGTTATGCTCAAAATCTTGTTTTATGGGCAAAGGGGAGGTTCACCTCATATATATATATATATATATATGTAAAAAACCCCAATAATTTATTGCAAATCTAATTGAAATCTTAAGAGGCTAATCATTATTACTCCAGATTATTACAGGAAAAGATTGTTGCACACACACTTCTTTGTTTCTGTGCTTTATCCTGGTGTTGTGCTTGTCCTTCCCTTGCTTCTGTGGGTCCTGAGGTTGGTGGTTTTATTTGGGGGGTTGTGGTGAGTTTATTGGGTGGGTCATCAACATCTGGAGTCCTTTGCCAGGAGGAATACGATCTCTACATTGATGGTTTCTTCCTCTTCCTCACTTTAGGGTCCACTTGAAGTCATTTTTGTATGTTTTCTAGCATGCTTTTACACCTTGCTCTTTCTTCATTGATCTGCAGTTCCATATTACATCTGAATTTACTATATGAGGTGGCCTTTCTGTATGTTAGATACTATTTTTTGTTCTCTTGTTTACCCTAAACCCATTTTTGTCCAGGTCTACATCTCTTTAACTGACCATTGGTGTGTTGTTTATATCCACCTGCTTATGCCAATGGCAATACCATATCACAGGGCTACGTGATTATGCTGTGGCTTGCAAGAGGTCACCTGAGTTGCCTGGTTCCCCAGCATCCATTATTGGTTTCCATCTACCCATGGAGATGTTGTACACGGTGGATTTTGGAGCATCCCTGTTGATGGGAATTAAAGATATATAAAAATAAAATGGCACTTTAGGAAGAAGTTACAAAGTGTGACAGTGTCATTCTCAACATGTACTGTGTCTGCGTTTCATGTGGTTTTGTGTGTAGGATCTTAGTTCTTACAATAATGGAAGGTCATGTAACTCTCTCAGGTGATGACGAGGCACTTGCATAATAAATGTGCTTTTGGAACGTGATTTTTTTTCTAACGGATAAAAAATATTTGCAGCTCTGAGTGGTTACTTACAGAGAAAATAGCTCTGGCTGTATCGCAGATCTGTGGTTGCAAATTATACTGCATAAACCGTGCAACGGGTGCCACTGGTTAATGATGGTAAGACAGAGTAGCAGAGGCAGAGTAGTGGAAGGTGATGAATATTTGAAATGTCATTTTTACAGGAAGGATTAATGCTCTTATGGGCAAAAATAACCAGCATCAGGAAGACAGAAGCTGAGACTCAGTAGTATGTTCTTTAATTGCTGCCCCAAATGGATCTATTTTAAGTACTCTTACAGCTCGCGTTGTTGGAACAGCGGAGTGCCTTTTAATCTTTGATGGATTTATCTTCTTAGTTACCCTGGAAGAGGTATCCGTGTTTTACAGGTGGCAAGCAAAACCACAGAGAGGCCAAGTGACCCCACCGGTTTCATGAGGGAGCCTTTAGCAAAGCAGGGATTTGAACGAGGTGAATTCAATCAGTGCTTGGGCATTTCCTTTCTCTTGCTGGAGGAAGGATGCGCGCGCCTGCATTTCTCCCTGGAAGTTCACACAAAAAGTCACCATCCCAACAGAAGGGACTGAGTCCCTAGAAATCCCAGGCGAAAGAGGCTGGCAGGAGCCAGGGTCAGGAGCGGAGCCAGCAAATTTCTCTTCCCGAGGTGTTTGAAGTGCAGCTGCCTGCAGCAATCCTGCCCTCTGTAGCTTTGCCCCGTCCGTGTTCACGGGAGTTTTGTTACACAAAGCGTCGGCCGCCTGAGGTCTGTGTTCCAGACAGCTGCAGACTGAAATGAGCAGTCTCAGAAATACAGATGATTATTTTTCCTGTCTTTCTGGGTGCTCCAAATAATTTATATAGTTCCATATGTTCCTTGCGAGCTCCCCTTCCCTCTCCCAAGCAGTAATAAAGCTCCCATCATCAATCTGTGCCTAAATCAAGTTTCTGTTCCTCGTGAGGGACGTGTACACTGTTTGGAATGACTTCTTTTTTAACTGTTTCAAGAGATTGTTTGTGGTTGCGTCTTAATCCTGGAGCAGACTCGTATTTAATCAGGTTTGCCTTGACGAAGGAAATTTTGCATCTGCATACCTGTAAACAGCAACGATCCTCTCTGCCAGCTCGGTGCGACACACGCTGTTGTAACAGAATCACAGAAGGGCAAGGGTTGGAAGGGACCTTGGGAGATCATCCAGTCCAACCCCCCTGCTCAAGCAGGCTCTCCTAGAGCATGTTACACAGGACTTCGTCCAGGCGGGCTTTGAATATCTCCAGAGAAGGAGACTCCACAACCCCCCTGGGCAGCCTGTCCCAGTGCTCCGTCACCCTTAGAGTAAAGAAGTTTTTCCTCATATTCAACTGGAACCTCTTATGTTTCAGTTTGCACCCGTAACGACAGAGCAGTTCCCGGGAGGGAGCAATTCACAGTGGAGATGGCTTTTTCTTTATCCCAAGGTGTTTTGGGGACTGTGTCTCTTTCCTCTCTTTAATATTGTTTCTTTCTTTGACCTGACTTGCTCCTACTTCTGCCCTGAAGCCATCTGAGATGCCCAGCCCTGCACACCCTCGGTGGCATGGCGAGAAGCAGCCCTGTGCCTCGCGCTGGGACCTCGGACCACGCAACCTTCCAGGAGATGCAAAGCTTGGACAAATCTGAGCCCCGTGGTCCTGACCTGCCACCCTGCTCTTCCATTTTTCCGTCCAGCACAAGACTGCCGTGCGCTCGCAAACGAGGCCCGTATGTTTTAAATGGGAGAAGCTGGCAGCGTGTCTGTTCTGCTGTGAACTGGGATGAGGAGTTGCCAGCCATGGAGCATGAACCACTAATGGGTTGGAGCCACGTCCTTCCTCTTGGAACCACCTCAACTCTTGTCCTCAAAGCAGAAATCAAGACCAAGAGAAGGGAATAGAGATGAGTAAACCAGAAGTTTGGAGGGTATTTTGGTGATTCCCAGCTATCAGAAAGAGGTGAAATAAAACTGTTGCTTGTGATAAAAAAATGGAAGCCTCCAGCAGGAAACTTGGGCTGGTATTTTAGCCTGATGTTTTTGGTGGAGTATATTGAAAAACAGCAGCACTACAACATCCTCAGATACCTTACTTTGAAGTAGCAGCCCTTCCACAAGATTTATGGACCTAGTTAAACCTGTGTTGGCTAAGCCCATGTGTGACCAGCCCCTAAGTGCTGCCTTCAGGAGCTGGGGGTGGATTTAGAGAGGTTTGCTCATGTTTGGCTCTGCCTTTCCTGTCCCTGCCTGTGAAGAAGATGGGATCCCATCAGGCAAGGTGTTAAACTGGAATTACTGTCTATTGCTGGGAGGGGAATGAAGAGGTCCTGTCCATTCACAGCATTTCTGCCTCTTTTTCTTCAGTTTGGAGCGAGGCGGTGTGAAGCCACAGAGAAATTATATGCTGGTTCATGGGAGGAGAGAGGGGTCACCACGGCTGACATGGTCGGCATGAGAGGTCCCAGCTGAGGTCTGCCTGGCTGGGGAACATTTCTAATGGATGGTGGGAGACCTGGATGAACCCACACCTGAGGGCTACTGTTGCTCCTGCATGCCCTAGTCCTCGCTACCCTGCCGTGCAAAAATCTCCTGAAATACCTGCAAGGAGGGAGCAATGGCTCCTGTGGTGGAAACGGCTGTCTCCCCAGCTTGGGGCAGGGAAGCCCTGGGTGATGTTTGTGTGCAGAGAGCGTTAGGGAGGCTTTGCTAAAGGGAACTGAAGTCTGGGCCACCGGTCACCTACAATTTGCCTGGCAGACCATAGCTGAGCAAATTCACCCTTCTCAGCTTGCTGGGGAGCATGGGAAGGCAGCCTGCAGCAGCACCAAGCTCTTGGGTGCAGGAGGACTCCTCCTAACAGGTTTTCTGCCTGCATCTCTGGTTGCTCTTGTCGGCCCAAGAAAGCAAAGTTGGAAAAACTCAAGCACATGGCTGAGCGTTTTGGACCTTCTCCAGCTGTTTGGCTCCATCTATCCATTTGCTACAGCCTTCGGAGTTAGGATGCATCTGCCTTGGAGCACAGTTTGGCATTTGCTGCTCCAAGTAATTTATCTTGGTTTTTTCGCCTGGATTGAAGGATAGGGTCCATTAGCATGTGTAGAGCTCCGTGCTGCGAAGGCTGGACCGCATCTGCTAACCAAGCACCATCTGGGTTTCCGCCCAGCGTGGTGAGACAGGCATCCTTCTAGGCTGTCAGCTGCCTGCGCACTGTCTGTCTGTCCCCTCATCTGTCAGCCCTACTGTAATATAATCTTTGTGCCTTCACTGTCTTTTTAATCGGCAGTAATCCTTGTTTTCCTCACGTCTGCAATTTCAGTGTATGCACGTATCGCATCTCAGTGTGCTTTGCCTCTTCTTCTATCCTTCGGGTTCTGCGTCGGGGAACTTGGCTCCATTTAGGCAGAGGAGATGGTTTTCAGCCCTCTCTCCATCTGGATTTCAGTAATCACTTAACTGATTGAGGAACACAGGCAGGGCCATAGCTTTCCCTGGGTGAGAGTTATTAATTTTTCCCTTATGTGCTAGTCTTGGGTGGCCTTTGCCTTGTAAAGAGAGACTTGTCCTTATGTTGGAGAAATCACATTTATTTTCTAATAGTGATCTATACTATGGTGCAAAAGATCTGTCTGGTTTTATGGCATTTCAAAAAAAAAAAAAAAGGAGAGAGGGAATGCAAAGGTTCGTCGGCCTTGAATTGCCTCTGTCCTTCTGGGGCCTTGCGTCAGAGGCTGGTCTTTTGGGTTAAAATATTGGCTCCATCGCAGCACTGATAAGAGAAAAATAGAGGAAAAGAGCTCAGTGCGACAAGTAGCAGGGAGAGAGGGGGTAATTTATTGAGAAGATGGTTTAGAAATATTCCTTTCTAACGAGACTGTAGATAGTTTTCTCTCTGCTTGGGCAGCGCAAACCACAAATGACTGATGCTAAACCTACCCCCCCTCTGGTGTTTGCTCAAATTAAGACCACCTGAGGATCAAAGGAGATCCAGGTTCCTTCCTAGAACGATGCTCTCTGGATACACATACAAATCCTGCCCGAGGGTGAGTTAGGAACATGTATTGGAAATAAGTAAATTGCTTAGATTTTGACTGACAATAAAATAATTACCTCAAACCTCAAGCAATTGTTGTTTTGCAAAACTGCTGGGTATCAGCATTAATCGCAGAGAGGGATTGATATGGTGAGAATTACTGGAGGCTTTTGCTTTCTTTTTTTTTTTTAACCTTGTTTTTGAATAACTCTAATCACAGCCTCATCCAAGCCTGGGATATAATAAAGGGTTTCAGCCAGGCTGTTCCCCAATAGCCTATCATTTATTTTAATATACCAGCAATGCCATCCGCGCTTGAGGCTTTATTAATGTGAAGCAAGGCCAAGAGTTTCTCCAGTTTTAATCCTTTTCTAGGTTGCTTTCCTCACATCCCCACATTTCCCTCTGACCGCGCAGGCTGACTTTCTCTCTCAGGCTTTTGCACAATCCAGTTTTGCAGCAGTGGATGCCGTGGCTTGTGTGGACCCGGGGGACCCCCCATTTTGTGTAGCAGTGTCACATCGTACCAACTTATGGATGCCCTTGCTCAGGTGATCTGGATGCTGCTCCAAGGTCTCCATCAGGAACCCAGCCCTGGCAGACGTGGCATCGTGATGGTCCTTCTGTGCTTTTGCTGCACGTGCAGGCTGAGCTGGCATTTCTCTTTGCAGGATTGAGGATGGGTCTAATGCCAGTGGAGGATTTCAAGGGCCCTCGATGGCCTCTCTCCCCCCATGCCACCCCATCGACCTGGCGTGGGATTGCCCGCCTTGAGTTGCCCTGATTTTGTTTCCTTTCAACACAGCTACCCCAAAACCCAGACTTGATCACGTGCTTTGGTTCAGGATGGAGGAGAGATCTCGACGTCTGCCCTTCCAGTCAAGGCAGAAGCCATCTCTTCCTGTGGATAAGCCTTGGGGGGCGCTTGCTTTGCCCTGCCCAGTTCTGGCTTTCCTTGCAACTGTCCATAAGCAAGTTTTGGAAAATTATAAGGCAGAGTTGAGTATAAATATCCTGTCAGGAAAATGCCTTCCTCTTGGGTTTCATTGGTTTTTGTATTTATAAGAATTGGTTAAATACAGTCTCTTTCTATTTTTCGGTTGTAGGGAGTGTTGGGTAGAGGGGTTGAGTGTAGTATTAGACTGAATGAATAGCCTCGATGAAGCAATGCTTTCTGGTTATATGTGCTCTCCTGTAGCCAGGACATGTTCCTGCGAGTGCCGTTTATGAAGGCTAGATTTAATTAAGTGCAAATAGTACGCTGTTGGTTTAGAAGATGGTTTGGGGTTTAGTGGGCAAGGTTATAGTCCTCCAATAGACAGCTACTGCCTGTAAGTGTGTACAGCTGTGTAATATCTAGGCTGGAGGTGGATTTCATAGAATCATAGAATGTTTTGGGTTGGAAGGGACCCCTAGAGGTCATCTAGTCCAACCCCCCTGCAGGGAGCAGGGACACTGCTAACTAGATCAGGTTGCTCAGAGCCCCATCCAACCTGGCCTTGAATGTTTCCAGGGATTTCTTTGCCAGACAAAATGCAGCTGCATCCTTCTGCACCCTTTGCTGTCTGTATTGTAGCCAGCGAGTGTGTTCCTGATTGCAGCCTTCCTGGGAGACCCGTGCGTTCTGGTGCCGCAGGCTTATGCCAAGTTATAGACCGTCAGCAGAAGCATGATAGCTGCTTGTGCATGTGGGCTTAGTCTGCAGCGAGCTCGAGGTGACGTGCCACCACCCGGCCACAGGGAGACGAGCTGAGCTAGGCCAGGGCACCTCACGTTCCCTGCCGGTTGGGACCGTGCCCGTGGCTGCTCTGGGTACCGCAGGCATCCTGCGATGTCGTCCCAAGTCACGGTTTGCAGTGGCTGCGTGGGGACTCAGCCCCGTTGGGCCACACGTTGCGTGCTCCGGTACGACTGCAGCGTTGAGCGGGAGAGGCAGAGAGTTAGTTTAACTTCTGCCAGACAGAGACAAGCCAGGAGCATTTTCTGCTAAGGGGCATATCTTAATGGAGTGGATAAAGTCAGAATCCCAGCTAGCAAAACTGAGCACCGTTCCCGTGAGTGCTCCGGTGGAGGCTCTTGTGCCACAACCTTGGAGCTGCTGTGGCTGTGAAGACCCTTCTCCAGGACTGTGTACCACTTGCTTCATGCTTAGCAGGGCTGTGTCCCTGGCCCCTCCTGTTTGACTTAGAATCACAGAACTGTTTAGGTTGGAAAAGACCTTTAAGATCATCAAGCCCAACCGTTCCCCTAACCCTGCCATCCCACCACTAAATCCTGCCCCTAAGCCACCTCGTCTGCCTGGCTTTTAAATCCCTCCAGGGATGGGGACTCGACCCCTTCCCTGGGCAGCCCCTTCCAATGCCTGACAGCCCTTGCAGGGAAGAAATTTTCCCTGCTGTCCGATTGAAACTTCCCCTGGCACAACTTGAGGCCGTTTCCCCTCGTCCCATCGCCCATTCCCTGGGAGCAGAGCCTGACCCCCCCCGGCTCCCCCCTCCTCTCAGGCAGTTGTAGGGAGCGATGAGGGCTCCCCTCAGCCTCCTCTGCTCCAGGCTGAACACCCCCAGCTCCCCCAGCTGCTCCCCAGCAGCCCGGGGCTCCAGACCCCTCGCCAGCTTCATTGCCCTTCTCTGGACATCAAACTCTGCATCCCGCCAAGCTTAGAGCAAAAGCCACAGTGATTACATGTGGCCCAGGTTTAATGTCTCCAACCAGGCTGGATCACTTCTGTGCAAGGGGAGGTGCCAGCCTGGCTGCAGGCGGGCTCTGCCAGCACCAAGCGCACAGAAATGCCTTTGGGGGTAGAGTGGGGTTTGGGAGGCATCCGCATGGCTCCTTCCCAGGGCGCTGCAGGGGATCCTGTCCTGGGGTTGTCCCCCGGAGCCATCGCTGTGGCCGGTGGGAGCTCCTGAGACAGTGCCCTAGCAGGGACCAGCACAGGCGCCGCGATGACATCCCTCCAAACCAGAGCCGGCATCCCCAAATCCGAGTCAGCTGCTGTAGGGAAAGCGCGCTTCAACAGCACTAATTGACAGCAGCAATGATTGCTTATTAGGGTTTGATTAGTCACTACTGTGTGGGCTCTGAAGATGAATATGAGGGTTTGAAAAACAGTGGGGCTTTCAGTTCTTAATATATTCTGAATCTGCTTCAAGTTCCTGCCACCAGTGACGCTGGATATATTCACAGAATCACAGAATGGCAAGGGTTGGAAGGGACCTCGGGAGATCACCCAGTCCAACCCCCCTCATAAAGCAGGTTCTCCTAGAGCATCTTACACAGGACATCTCCAGAGAAGGAGACTTCACAACCCCCCTGGGCAGCCTGTTCCAGTGCTCCGTCACCCTCAGAGTAAAGAAGTTTCTCCTCATATTCAACTGGAACCTCTTATGTTTCAGTTTGTACCCATTGCCCCTTGTCCTGTCGCTGGGCACCACTGCAAAGAGTGTGGCTCTGTCCTCATGACTTCCATCCTTAAGATATTTGTAGGTGTTGATGAGGTCCCCTCTCAGTCTTCTCCAGGCTGAACAAGCCCAACTCTCTCAGCCTTTCCTCGTAGGGGAGATGCTCCAGTCCCTTAATCATCCTAGTTGCTCTCCTCTGGACTCTTTCTAGGAGTTCCTAATCTTTCTTGAATATTACACAGCGTGGGCGGGCAGGAGAGTCCCCTTGTCCTCACCGCCCCTGGGATGAGCCGGGAGAGGTCTGCAGCTACCCGGCGCGCTGCCGGGGCGTCGGGGTCCCTCCTCGTGGCCTGCTGGTTCAGTTGCTTTCGTGCTTCTTCCTCGGTTCTGCACTGCTTAAAACCTGACTTTGCTAATAGGGTTCCCAGGTGAGGGCTGGACTCATCCTACCCTGTCCCAAGCCCCAGGTGGTGATGTAGAGGTGACTCTACAGTCACCCTGAGCTTGGGATGGGTGGGTGTTAACACTCAGTGTAAATATCCCCACTGAGTCATGGAAGAAAATAGGACTTATTTATGCCTGGGTGAGTAGGAAGGCGTAGATAATGTTTCTGAAAGAGATCCTGGAGAAAGTCCTAGGGACAGTCAAGTTCCAGGGGGAAATTCAGGCTAGGAGTTATTTTTATTGTTAGTCCTGTCACCATAATAGAGTTTGGATGGTGATCTGGGGAGTCAGCTGGCAAAGAGTAGAAATTAAAGCAAATCCTCTGCTCCAAATCCTTCTGAGAGGAAAGGGAGGATGATACATTAGGAACAGCGGTCTGGTGGGATGTGGGGGAACAAAGGAACAGAGAGAAAAATAACAACCATAATTTTGACCCTAAATACTCAGTGCCATTCTATCCATCTGGAAGAGGATAGATCAGAGCTGGAAAAAGTATGCGGGAGAAGGATAACCAAAGAATAACCAAAAGGTTAAAATAACAAGAATAACTAGAGGATAAATGGGATTCTGTGCAAGGAATGACTACACAGGCCTTGACCCAGGCGGGTAAAATCAGAAGGGGTGTGGAGCAGGGAAACAGCGAGTGGCTGTACCCTAATACCAGGCCTGGGGAGCATCACCTGAAACAGGCAGGAGGAGGCAGGTTCATAACAAATTACAGGAGACGTCGCTCGGTGCATCGTTACCCGTGGGAGAATGCCTGCCTACGGGATGCTGAGGACGCCCAGAGTTTGCACGTTTGCTTTTCCATTTGGGTAGGCACTTTCACAGAGGAAAACCCCATCCCAGTCGTTCAGGTGCAGAAACCCTGCGTCTGGCTCCGGGGGTCTCCCAGCCGCACAACACCGGGCGCCTGGGGTGCCTGTAAGGGGAACGTCATAGCGTCATCATCCTGTTCATAAGCTTTTCCTAAATGGATGCTGTTGGCCACTGTCAGCCTTACTAAGCCAGCCAGACCTTTGGTCTGACCTGGACTGGCTGTAAGGAGACCCTGGTCTCCTCATCTGTTTAATTACTGGCAGTGCTGCTTTTTTCTTATGTGTCCTTGAGCAAATCACTTACCCATCCTGTGCCTGAGTCCTGGTGTTCATAGATGAGTCCTGGTGTTCATAGATGGGACAACGTCGATGCTTTTGCGGTCGTTTATTCGTTTGGGTTCTTTTGGGCAGACACTGTCTCTCTTTACCTGAGCATTTTCCTCCCTGTATTATATTTTGCTCATAAACAAAATGTTGACAATTGCTGAGACACGAATATCTATTGAAGCCTGCTGAAGAGGAAAGCTGGGACCCTTGGATCAGCAGTAAATTGCCGCAGGCTGGAGAGTGAGGCAGGGAAGTATCAGCTGTGTGTTTGCCCTGCATTTAGGCTTTTCTGTGGGCATCTGCCTTCAGAGATGGGATGTGGGGCCACGCTGATCCAGTACAGCCGTTCTTACATTCTCTTCCTGCAGTACGAGCTTCCCCCCGCAGCCCTTAGCCGTATTCCGGGGACAGAACCCCCAGGAACGGTCCGGTTTTGTGCACCGGCAGGGAGATGCGACTCAGTAAGTCGAGGAACCTTCCTGCTATCTGAGCGGGCTCTTTCAGGTTCACCAGGTTCCACAAAAAAACATTTTTATGCTGAAATCAGAGGTGTGACCCCGTTGGTAATTTAGCTCAGGGACCAAAGGCATGCAGCTGAGTACAGACATCAGTGTAAGTCTCTGCCATCCCCTGCCCTTGCTGAGGTCTCTGCACATTTTTTTTCGTGGCCGGTCTGCCCTGCAGTTGTGGTCGCCTTTGGGCCGAGTTAATTTCCCGCTTGCAGCACAGACGGGATCTTATCTCAAGTCCTCAAATGCAGAAAAGCTGGTGCAATAGCATAGAAAGCCATGGCATTTTCAGCAAGGCACCAGGTAGGTTTGCTCTGCTCTGTTTCGCAGGGGTTTGTTTGCTCTTTACAGATACTGGAATGGAAATTTTCTTGCAGGCACAAATTGGCTGTGGATTCCCAAAGCCACCTGGGTTATGGATCCAACAGCTCAGCTGGAAATGTGTGGTTTTTTGCTCCTTTGGCTTTGGTAGATCTGTTTGTTATCGCTTAGAAATGGACTTTGAAAATGCAACTTAAGCTCCTGTATCCCTTGGAGTTCAAGTAAATGTGGACAAAGAACATTTCTCAGTCAAGGGACAGGTTTACAAATCAGGATATCAATCAGGATGTTGTGATGAACTGGCTTGAGTCAACGGTTCATCTGGTCCGTTGATCAAACTCCTAACTAGGCTTGATCAGTAATTGCCTAACTCTGTCAACCAATTCACAACGGTATAGGATAAGGCCAGTAATTTATCTTTCATGTTTAAGACTAAATTTTGGAAGTACTCTGCAGTTTCACTCTTTTCCGTATCTACAAAGAATTGCAGATTTTTGGTGGCCTGTAGAGGTTTTGTTTGTGCTGTGGAAAAGACAGCCTTTCCCCTGGGAATTCCCTGGGCAGAACACTTGCAGTTATAAACTAAAAAAACCCCAAACCCACAGCTTATTCAGGCTCAGCGCTCTCCTGACCGATGGACTGTGATACTTTTGAAACAGCCAAAACAAACTTCTGATTCCCAACCTTTTCCTGGCTTGGTGTGTTTCTGAAATATGCTGTCGGATAACAATTTCCTTCTCAGGGAAGGCTATTAACATTGCCTTTGAGATTAGAGCTTGCTCACTGACTTGTTTGCAGGATTTTGCAAGACCTGTTGGAAGATAAGCGACCAGCCCCCTGCTTGAAGTCTGATGAAATGCCTGTGTCTTTCTCCAGGCTGATTACTTTTAGCATGTAATGTGGAGATTTATCTGCACACCGGGAGATATAAAATCCTGGCAAAGGTCTCCAAATATTTCATCATGCCTTCTCCTGCTGCTGCTTCTTGTCTTTTTTGTCCTTTGGTGCATCCCTTTACTTTGTGGGTGATGCCATGTCCTACGAACCTTCTAGACTGGAGGCGAGAGTTGCCTGCGGTGAGTTTGGACAAAGATCTCCCCTCTCCCCGTTTGCTTGGGGTGCAGACGAGTCTCTGTGTGATGGAGTGTGTAGCCTGACGCATCCCATCACCTGACAAGAGCTTGGAGGTCTCAGGAGGAGTGGCTGCCCCACATCTGGGCGTGGGCCTTGACGGAGGCTTCCTTGGAGCTCTGACCCTGTTGCACGTCTCAGCGGGTGGACATGAAGCAAGCTGGTCCATACGGGGTGAATGGCTCCTGCCTGGACCTTGGGGCCATGGGGGAGGAGAAACCCTGTAGCTTTGATCTGCTGACATGTAAGGGTCAAGCCATGCTGGGGAGGTGGTCATCAAGAAGAAGTCAGGTTGTGTATGGTTGGAAAGCCTTTACATGTTGTGGTGGGTTGACCCTGGCTGGACACTGGGTGCCCACCAAAGCTGCTCTGTCATTCCCCTCCTCAGCTGGTCAGGGGAGAGGAAATACAATGAAAGGTTCATGGGTCAGGGTAGGGACAGGGAGAGATCACTCACCGTCACGGGCAAAACAGACTCAACTTGGGGAAATTAATTTAATTTATTGCCAATCAAAATCAGAGTAGAATAATGAGAAAATAAAACCTAAATCTTAAAAACACCTTCCCCTCACCCCTCCCTTCTTCCTGGGCTCAACTTCACTCCCAAATTCTCTCCCTCCTCCCCCCGAGTGGCACAGGGGGACGGGGAATGGGGGTTGGGGTCAGTTCATCACAGCCTGTCTCTGCCGCTCCTTCCTCCTTAGGGCAGGACTCCTCACACTCCTCCCCTGCTCCAGCATGGGGTCCCCCCACGGCAGACAGTCCTCCACCAACTGCTCCAGCATGGGTCCATCCTCCGGGGTCACAGCCTCCTTTGGGCACCCCCCTACTCCGGTGTGGGGTCCTCCCCAGGCTGCAGGTGGGGATCTGCTCCCCCCTGGGCTGCAGGGGCACAGCCTGCCCCACCAGGGGCTGCACCAGGGGTTGTGGGGAATCTCTGCTCTGGCGCCTGGAGCTCCTCCTGCCCTCCTGCTGCCCTGGCCTGGGGGGCTGCAGGGCTCTTTTCTCTCACACATTCTTGCTCCTCTCTCTGGCTGCAGTTGCACAGGGGTTTTTTCCCCTTCTTAACTATGTTATCCCAGAGGTGCTACCACCATCGCTGACGGGCTCAGCCTTGGCCAGCGGTGGGTCCCTCTTGGAGCCGGCTGGCACTGGCTCTTTTGGACTTGGGGGAAGCTTCTGGCAGCTTCTCACAGAAGCCACATCTATAGTCCCCCCACTACAAAAACCTTGCCACATGAAGATTCATTTCTTCAGTATCTAATCTCCTTTAAACCCACAGTGCAATCAGGCCACTACAAAAATAAGCTTAAAAAGTGTCCTCTGTTTATTCCTTCCTTGGGGCTTGTCAGTGCTGCCGTCTTCTGTCTGTCTCTGCAGAGTTTGTCTTCTTAGAGGACCTGACACCATGCTTATCAAGGCAAAAGAAGACTTTCTGGCCCATTTCGTGGGCTTTGGAAGCTGAGCGGTAGAGTGGCCATCAGCATTTAGATAATAAACATTTGCTGCTACTTTGAAAGCGGATTAAGCTCTGAAGCTTTATCCAGATAATTTTGTGAAGAATCTCACACGTCAAATCATTTCTTCGTTACTTGAACAGATGATGGCAGCAAACCCAGGAGTTCATCCAGAGACATTCATATTCCAAAACATCTTCTTAGAGCCACATCAGATCACTATCCTAATCAGAGCCTGCTCTCTGACCAGTTCCAATCAGGATAATGCCCTTTCAGCGTAAGTAAATTGTTACGGATTATCTTAATCTACTTGGAGAAACACCAGATCCATTCATTTCTGAGCGGAAGGATTGGGATGGGGAGTGCCCAAGCGTATGGGTGCTTGGGGGCAGCAGCAAACCCCAGGGAGACTGAAGTCTCGCAGGCATGAAGCTAGCAGGGACAGTGCTCTGTGCCATGTCTGAAATAAATGGAAAATGCAGAGAACCATCAATCTGGGGATAAATTAACCCTTTCACGTGCAGCACCATGCAGAGCTGTCTGGGAGGTAACGGTGATTTTATAAGGTTCAGTGGGTGGCAGCAAACTTCAACAAGATTTTGGGATGTTCCTTTGTCTGAAAAGTCGCACCCATAACTGTTAATAGGTGCTGCAGAGGAAAGAGAGGTTTTGCTTCTCTGCAGCCCCCAGAATAGCCACTCCACAGCAATTCAACTTAATATGTGAGGACCTAGGTTGAAGGTACAAGGCCAGAGGGATGTGGAGGTAGGGCTGGTGCTTGGTTTGGAGTGTATTCTCTCAAGCCAGGGCACGTCTGCAGGGTGTAGATGAAATCTGAGGGGGAATCAGGCGTTGCAGGGCCCAGGTGATGGCCAGGCACTGTACCAGTTTGCTGCGCAGTGCTGAGTCCCACCGGTACGGTTTTACACCATCAGTCCCATGGAACCAGGTCTGCTTGTCGGGGGGTTGAATTTGGCCTCACGTGGAATAAAAAAAAGCCAGCTCCTGCCATGGCACATACACTGAAGTGGCCAATCTAGTCAGTAACCAAATTTGCTCCTCTCCTTCAAAGCATTTCCCTTCAGAGACTTTTCAGTGTTCAAGTGTTTGAGATCAGCCGTTTCCCCCTATGCAAGCTAAAAAGGGAGCTGCCTTCTCCACCTTTCATCTGCCAGATATATCTGTGGCTCCTTCATTTGGGTAGCCCAAGCATCAGACTGTCACATTCTGCCTCCTAGGAGAGTTTTTGTCTGTCAAAGCCTTTCTCCTCAGCCAGTACAGACTCGGTGAAACATTTTGGTTCGATTGCCGTCAGGTGTCTGAGTCATTATTACTGAGAAATACCCGCTGGCTTTGAATGCTCGTCGCCTCGTGGCCCAACTTGCAAGAAGAAGCTTTGCTATTAACTGAATGGGAAGTGTCACCGAGATCATTTTTGTTATGACAGTAAAATAAGACTTTGGGTGAGATCGGCAGAAGAACTCAGCGCTGATCTGAACCTGAAATGCAAATTCCTCTTCTCAGCCTCTTCGCAGAATCATATCTGCGCTGAAGATATTTGCAGATTTTGCCTTTGCTTTCTCCACTGGCTTGGGGTCTTCCTGCCTCCGTTTGGCTGTAAATACATCCCATCAGTGGTTTCAGGTTTGGATTCCCGGTCAATAGATGAAGATAACACTGCTTGCTTATATTAGAGAACTGTTGTGAATGCAATTAATAAAGCTGCAAAGCTGAAAAGTAGTGGAAGAGCTAAATATCATTATGTAATGAGACCTCATTCACAGTAAATGATGTGAAAAATGATTTCTTGCAAAGAATAATAAATTGCCATGGCTTTTTAGCCTAATTGTAGATGCTTGATTCTAATTTGTTATTTGTCATTTCCATGTTAATGAAGAGTTTTAGATATAATTACCGCATTTATGGCAAACAACACATTATCATTTTCCAATGCTTGCAAAGCACTGGCTTCTTTAGAAATAGAAGAGCTGAATAATTACCCTCGTTGTGCAGCTCCCGGGTAGGCTCTACAGATAATAAGTGTCCAGCTCCCGCTGCAGAACAGGTCTTGTGCAAGATACTTCTCAGAGGCAGCTGATCTCATTAACCCTCTTCTGCATTTGGGGAGCTGAGACTCAGAGATATGAAGTAACTTCTCCAGGGCTCTCAGCAGGGCTCCTGGTACCCAGATCCCTTCTGGAAAGCATCTTCTCTTCATCACTCTCACAAAGCAAAAGATGGCCAGAAGCCACCATTTTGGTTGGCATTATGTTTCCTGGTTTGTCCTAGTTACCATAGGCAGGGCGATGATCCCCAAGCCCCACTCACTGGCATATTGCAGAGATTTTGCTTGATCAAGGCTGGGTTTGACTCCCATCCGTGGTGATGAGAGATTTTCATGGGTTTCTCAGAGTATCTCATCTTAAGGCCTGCAAAGTCCTGGTATGATAGGAAGCCCATAACTGCTGTTTTGGAACAAAGCAGTGTAATATTTGTGATTTCCCCTGCCCGCTGTGATTGTGGATTCCCATTGCGCTGATAGATGTGATAGTTCCTGATCCTGCATTTTAGCTACATCCCTTCTTGTTGTCCTGCCCTGTCCAACAACAGGGGCAGCCCAACCTGGGCTTGTCTCCGTGGGGTGGCAAAGGGCAATTTTGAGAAGCTTTGATGCATAGCAGTAGGAGGGAGAGGTCCCAGTGCATTGACTTGAGATGCTGGTGAAGATGTTGCTTCTCTGTGATGGGCAGCTGTACCATACCATCCTCTTCCACCGGCAAGCTCTGAGCAATCTCAGAGCTACTTTGAGGTTTGGCCAACGTTATAAGAGGAGCCTTGTTGTTCTGATAATGAGAAGTCTTTGACTTTCCAGTCTCAAGTGTCCGTGATCCCTTTGTCCCTGGAGCAACATGGTTATTTTGCTTAACTACCTCATCTCCATAGTTCTTCTTCCTGTCCTGGTGCTTGCACACTAGGATGTGCTTTTAGAGTGCAATGCTGCACCCTTTTAGCCTTTGCTATAGCTGAATGAGCCAAGCCTCTTTTGCTTTTCCTTCTAAGATAGTTCCTGGTTTTGCATCCTATCACTGAGACAGTCTGAGCACATCTGTGGTGAACACCTCCTACATGTGGATCTTTATTACCCATTAGGGAAGGTGGATGCAACTCCCAGAAAGACATTGGGACACCAGCAACAGGGAGGTGCTTTACAAATATCTTAAGGGTCTGGTAAATAGTGTGGGCCAGAGGCATGTGCTATGCTTTGGGGACAGACAGATGTTTCTGTGCCGAGAACAAGCCTATGATCCTCTGTGTTAGGATATATTATGAATTAGAGATTCATCTCCCTCCACCCCCTCAAAATGGGGCAAACTGTTTCTTTTTCACTCCTCTCCGTACTCTGAGTTCCTCCCTTCCGTAGCCCAGGAGATAGCACGCAACGTGTTTGAAGTGGAAGAAATCGGTGGGCACCGCTTTCGATTATCCCAACCCAAGCTTGTTCACTGCACAAGGCAGCCTGCGAAACACGGCAGGCCTGACACGGCGTGAGCGCTGCCGGGACACGAACGCTGACCTGCAGACAGACAGCAGCACGGTAAGCAGCAATCTCTGCCTCTGCTGCCTTGACAGCTCCGGCTACCCTGATCCGGGGGGGAGCTGCGTGCGGAGGAGCGAGCTGGAGGAGGCCACTCAAGTGCACTTCTGCCAGCACGCCATCGCTGAAATCCTCGAGCAGCTTCTGCAGCTATGGCTTAGAGCCACTTCAGCCTTGTCAGTCAAACACGAGATGTCCCGGGCTGCTAGTTTCAAGCCAGCAAAATTGAAAGCGTCGCCGCTCATCTCACTGTGGTGAGAAAAACATTGCCCCGTGGTAGCAGCGCCACTACTGAGGCTCACGAACACAAAATGGGATAGAGGACCTTGCTCCGTCTGGTCGGTGGCTCTGAGGCAGTCACATCTCCATGGCATCCATGGGTTCCCCTGTCTGTCTTGCAGACCTAGATACCCAGGGTAGGACTGAGCAAGGCGGTGTGGGTATATGGAGGGCGAGTGGGGAGCAATGCATGCAGCAGTTGGCACCGGCCAAACCTTAGGCGGCGTTGTTTGCTAACACACGCAAGCTCCTGGAGAAAGAGGGCTGGGAAGAGACTTCTGTACTATGAAAGGGTCCCTAAGAGCTCAGCACGAGCCTCAGTGCGACTTTGTGAGAGCAATAGAGAAGGAAGTGCTCTCTCTGTTGTGTTCCTATGGAGATGTTCTCCTGCCACCCAGCTGTGAGTCTCCAGCTTCTTGTAATGAAATCATCAGGAGGGAAGGGCCCACAGAGGTGAAGGACTGAAGCAGCGGAGACTTGGTTAATTTAAGCCTGGCTCAGCTGTTTCCTTCAGTATGAGATAGGAATAAATCACTGCCATTCAAATGATGCAGTGATTTCTGCTCAGCTTATATCGGTGTAAGTGAGCTTATACTGGCATAAGCGTGTGTTTGCAATGCCAAAACAATTGCACCTTGTCTCAGAAATGAGCTTAGAAAGACTGTATTTAAGGCTTATCTCCTTTTTCAGCTTTTCTGGGACCAGATCTTTCCTTACATCCACCTAGTGTTGGAGGGAACATCCCGAAGTGCCTTGGTGGACTTGACCACCGAGGAGACCTATGGCCAGCCCAGCCTGGAGGAGAACAGGAAGAAGTCTTCCCCCTTTTTTACTCTTTGGAGGTGTGGTAGCACCTAGGAGCCAGCTGAGTGTGGCACCTCACTGTACAAGTGCCTGGGGACAATCAGAGCAGCCTCTTCCCTCCCCTCACCGTGTCCCACCGTGTAGACCCCCGTGCTGTCACTGACGGGCTTTTCTCCCCACTGCAGGTTCTCCTTCCGTACTGCAGCATCCTCCTGGTACGGTTGTGAGTTTGCATTCGCCAGCAAACCACAGCATGGTCAAGAGCCTTGATGAAGAAGTGCTGCCCACTTTTTCTCGTGCTTGTTCCACTCCTGGCCATGGCTTGTGTGGGCCTGAGAAACAGGAGGGAAGCGCAGATTCCTAAACCTCTAGCAATGCAGCATGTCAGTATTATGTTTTCAAGGACTCTATCAAAGGGCAACAACAAAAATATGGGGCAGAAGAAGCAAAGGTAGACACTGCCATGTCTGAAACACCACCCCACAGCATGCCATTGCTTCACCGTTCCTGGATGGTTTGGCTGGTAGGGTCAGACAAGCAGCTTGCAAGGTTACTGCTGAGGGGTGGGAGGTGGACCTGCTGCTTGTAGCTCTCAGGGGAAAGTGGGTGATGGATCAAATTAGGATTTGCTATCCCTTCCCTACAAAACCCTTATATTTAACAACAGCCTTACGACGTGGATGACAAATGTGGTCCATCGTAACTGAATGGGTGTCTTGAGCTAAGATTTGGATCAGGGTGCTGGGAAACAGAGCTGCTTTAGTTGCAGTGGACGACAAAGCCCTGGCACAGGCTGCCCAGGGGGGTTGTGGAGTCTCCTTCTCTGGAGATATTCAAAGCCTGCCTGGATGAAGTCCTGTGTAACATGCTCTAGGAGAACCTTTAGCAGGAGGGTTGGACTAGATGATCTCCCGAGGTCCATTCCAACCCTTGCCATTCTGTGATTCTGTGATTCTGTGACCTGTACTGGATGTGTGTTGGGGCTCACTGAGTATGTGCATCCCTAGAGGGACTGGCCATCCAATGGCTGGCTGAGCTCTGGTGGGGCAGACCAGCCAGCTGGCTGGACGTGCATCTCCCCAAAGCCCAGGGTGGCTCCTCAAGAGTGTGGTGTCTGCAACTGTCCTCCGGCCCAGAGACAGCACCTAAAGGGGACCTGGTGATATGACGTGAATGATTCAAGCATTTTTGGCCTGAATTAGTATTGTGGTTGGGTGCACCATACAATGAGGCACAAAGCCTTCTCCCAGGAGGTGACCATTCAACTCTGAAATCGCCTCAAAATATTCCTTACCCTGAACCCCTTCCCCTGGGAAATAATTTTAAGACAGCTACCAGACTGTGTGGGGCTTGCAAGCAGCGGGGAGTGGAGCACGTTCCCACTTGGAGGGGCTGATTTCTGCTGCCAATGGATCCATCACCCTGGTTCCTGTGGCTGGATGGTTGCCCACGGTCACTCTGGCTCCTGTAGGCACCAAGCAGCCTGGTACGACAAGAATTACATTTTCTGATTTATATTTCATTTCAGTCAGTGCTGTAGTAACACCTCGTGATGCATCAGATCCTGCTGCTTGGCTTCTAGTTTAGCCTGGTCTTACATGCCTTCATGGGATGTACACAGAGGACTTCCCTCCCCCACTCACACTCTATAAATTTAGGGAGGGGGGTGGTGTTCATTCAAAATGCATTACAGCAAGTAGCAGGCGTCATTCACGCTGCCTTGGCGTGATGCTGCATGTCATTACCTCCCTGTCTGCCTCACTTCCAAGCATAAAATATTTTTGTGCCATCGCTTTCCTGGAGCTCGGAGCCTCATCAGCAGTCTCCTGGTACCCGGCTCTCCTGCCATCTTCTCAGCGACCTGCCCTCCAAAGAGTGACGTAATTTCTGGAGTTTTTCTGGTTTTTAGGGGATAAAATCTGCCAGTGACAGAGGCCATTTGTAGACAGCAGGAATAAATCACTGGAAGTGTAAGCACACTGGAAAATCACTGTATTCCTATGCAGATCCTACCATTTCCATGTTCTCTCCCCGCTTTGCTCATTCCCTTTCCCCTCTTTGTGATTTCCTTGGGGCCCATCCTCGTAGGTCTGCTATGAACCTTACAGGTGGCTGGGAGAGTTTTTGGGAAAAGCCATTTACTTCCTTCACCTGCCTAATGAAACTGGTACATTTTTCTTCCTTTCTTCCCTGGCTGGATAAGGATGCTTTGCTTCACAGATTTTCAGCCTTCACAGTTGTGAATTTTACTGTAAGTGGAGATGGGTATTGACCATTTGGGGCTTAATATATACTGTATTTGAGTCTTCAGTGAGGTTTATGTTGTCCTTAGCGGGCAGTTGGTAAGGCATGATGTAAATTAAACGAAACAGCATCTTTTCATGGACCCTTCAGTAGCACTGAGCGTGAAGTCCAGGCAGGCACAGGTTTATGAGTAGCAGTTGGGACTCACCTCCTCCCTGGAGCCGGGCAGCATGCATAATTTTCCTTACGTTATTGAAGGTATCGGTGGACACTGCACGCATGTAAGGTGGCAGCGAGCCTGGGCAGGTACATCCTGTGGTGGAAACGGTGCAACTCTGCTGAAGTTAGCAGACTTACAGAATCATAGAATCGTTTAGGTTGGAAAAGACCTTTAAGATCAAGTCCAACCATTCTCCTAACCCTGCCATCCCACTACTAAACCCTGGCCCTAGGCACCTCGTCTGCCCGGCTTTTAAATCCCTCCAGGGATGGGGACTCGACCACCTCCCTGGGCAGCCCCTTCCAGTGCTTGACAACCCTTTCATTGAAAAAATTTTTCCTGATGTCCAACCTAAACCTGCCCTGGTGCAACTTGAGGCCATATGGAGTTCCACCACATAGGGAAAGGCTGAGTTTGGTCCCACGTTTCATGCTCCATCCTGGAGCAGGAGTAAGATCAGGTTCAATTTCTGTCACAAATACATGCTCAGAGCAGCTTTCTGAGCAGCAGAGTTCTTCCCTCTTTGGTCCTGTATTTATCCGACAACTTGCTTCTCCCTGCAAACATTCGTTAAAAACTTCTCTGCGTGTCCTGTCTTCAAGAACAGGCAATACAAGCTGAGTGGATGCTAATGAGGGTAGGGAAAGGAGAATATATTTGTTTTTTCTTGGCACCCTAGATACTTTGATACTTAAAATAATAGCTTCCTAAAGAGCATTTGTTTCTGAATAAGAGCATTTTACTGTGATTTAATGTATGTGCTCTATTAGCTTCTAGAACATCACAACCAGATGGAGACGTTACAGTAGGGGCTATTAAAATATGTAGGAAGAGGCTCTGACACAAGCAGCTCACAAGAGAAACAGAAAAGACGGTCTAAATATTACATATTATACCCTTAATAGTCCCATGGTAAGGATGGGAAATGGAATAACAGAGATTAATTTACTTGCCTGTGGTTACACAAGAAGTCAATTGCAAGGCTATTGAACCAGCGTCAGGAACTTTATGTCCCCATTTGGCGTTTCATCACAAGAGCATCAAGTCACGGTGGGAATCGATGTTCAGTTCTTGATGCAAGAGGAATGCGGGATCAGACTTTTTCTGTTAGCAAATATAAGCAAGTGCATTTTCCTTTTGGAACTAACACTGGACAGGGCTCAGTCTGGTCCTGTTCCTCAGTATTTGCATGACAATGAGTCTCTGAGATAATCAGATTTTATTTCTAGCAGCTAATCGATGCTCAGGGCTTTGTGGTTTAATTACTAGAATAATTGTTTGCTGAAAACACAGTTCAATATCTGTTTTTTCCTTTAAAGGTCGACTCCATCATTTTCATTTCCAACCATTTAGTACTTTATTGATCTTTATGTCATTTGATGACGAGTGCTGCATCTTGCCAGCCAAAATAAAGGCCAAAACTCGAAATAAGAAAACTACGTTCTTTTTCTTAAATCCCCAAAATGGAAAATACCCTGTCTGAGCCTGGCTTGCTGTAGGCAAACCCTTCATACAGTGTCCCCAGGAAAAATGATTCTGAAAATTACATTTGCTCTTTATGGAAGGAAAAAAGCAAACCAAAAATCTTTTCAGAGCTTGATTAATATCAGACATAAACTGAAGGAGAGAAAAAAATTTTGCAGTTTAGCTGCTGATCCTTTGAAGTAGATAAGGATGCGGGCTCTGTCAGGAGGACGTGAAGGTCTATGTGGCTTGCATTTAGAGAGGGTTCAGCCAGTGGGTTGGGTAGCCACATGGAGAAATGCCCTCTCCTCTCTGTAGAGGGAAACCCATGTGGCTTCAGCCAGAGATTTGGAAGGTATTTAGTCAAATAACAGCGATCGTTGTTTTGCTGCCATCCTGCAGCAGAAGCGAGATGCTGTTGGACCAGAGGCACTCTCCATCTGCAGCCTCCCTGGCTTTTCCACTCCCCTCATCACAGCGACTTGACATTTAGTTTTAATTTGCAAAAATGTATCTGTCTTTCCCAGATTATGGGAAAAGGTGCTGGGTTATGGAGCGGAAAATAGGCTTGCTGAAAAATGGGCATTAAAAGGTAGCATGGGACCGATTTCCATGTCATGTTCTTTTTTCTACAAATATACGGGGTCAAATCCTACAGTCGTAGCTCGGGCAAAACCACTGGCGATTTCCAGGGGACTTGGTGCCAGAAAGAGCTAAACAATTGGCTTAATGTAAGTACAAAGATCCCCGAACCATTTCTGCAGCTTGGCTGTTGGCATCGGTGGCGTCAGATGGCGCAGCTTCCCAGCCGCCGCAGAGCGGCTCCGCGCCGTGATTTATCGCGCTTTGTTTTCTCTAATCCCCGAGATGACTTGGGCAGATTGCAAACACAACACGGAGCCCGTTGACAGTAGGAAGAATTTATGTTCTAGGGCCGTGTCCTCAGCTGTAAATCAGGAAATGGCCAACCAAGGATCTCAACGTACCTTAAAGCTTTTTTAAAAATCTTATCATTAAGGTTGAGAGGTGCTTACTGTGAAAGGGTGATGCTTCCCCCGTAAGGCATTGCCCTGTAAATCGGCACATGCATGTGGCTTGCCTGGCAATACAAGCCATGCCAAACACTAGATTTGCTGGATTTATATTCTGTTGTGTTCTAATTCTTGATAACTTTACCAAATTCTAACTGTTTGGACTGAAATTTTTGGGGTTGGACTGGATGACCTCTAAAGGTCCCTTCCAACCCAAAACATTCTATGATTCTATGAAATATTTCCCTGGTGCTTGCCCCGGACTTTTAAAGATAATTTTAGCTAAAGGAGTTCACCTGCTCCAGTGTATGAAGAGATGGGAAAAATAAACGATTAATAACTTTTTTACTGGAGACCTCTGAGAAAAAAAAGGGGGCAATTAGAAGTGGTATCCTACTGAACATGCAAAACAAGGTGTTCCTTTACTCATGAGCCTTGACTTTGCACCTTGAGTAACCTTTTTAAGATAGCTCTTGTGTGTTGTTTATGTACCCCTATCCAAATATTACTACGTAAAAGCAGCAGTTGACGAGCCATGTGTCCTATGAAAGAAAGCCTTCATGGGCTTTTCCAGTGTTTTTTTCAGGGCACCGATAGATTTCTTCCAGAGTTTGGGCTGATCCCTGTACTCCAAATTCTTGTAGACTTTTGCTGTACGGATGTTTTACTCTGCCACCCAGCTGAAGTCCCTCTCCCCCTGCCAGCCCAAATCATGCTGGGCTGGGGTGGACTTGTGCAAGTGCCCTCATTGCTCGCTGCCAGGACCGGGTGAGTGGTATTAACCCAGACTCCTGTGACCCAGAGAATGGATTAAAAATCTCCAAAGAGCGACAAGATGAACCCAAAACCTCTGTGAAAGCACTAGCCTGCTCTGTGCATGCTGCTTCCCTGGGAGAGGAGCTGAAGAAGAAATGCAGCGTGAAGACCTTCTGGCAGGTTTGGAAGCCCTTGAGACCCCAGTCAGGGTTTGCTGTCTGCCATATCTCAGCCAACGGAACCCAGGGGTTGGAGTTTGGATGGAAATTTTCACCATTGCCTGTGAGACCACGCTGTATTTGCTTTTATCTTCAGGATATTAGATCTTGCAGTCATGGCACATTTACGTTGTAGAGCAGCCGTTGCATTTTAGGTCTTTTTAGGAGTTTGTAAGGTATTTCTCTTTCTCTCCTTGGTTCAATAAGGCTAATGGTATGGAGGCTGGACTGCAGAAGGAGGGAGAGAAGATAATATTGCAGTCAGAGCAGGAATCAGGCAGCTTCTGTGTGCAATAAATCATGATACGTGTCAATAGTAGTACTGCGTGTGCTCCATTCCAGGTCCTCTGGCTTCACCGCCTTTGGGCTTCCCCTTCACCCATCTTGTCTCTGTGCTTTGCACTTCTCCCAAATGAAACTTGCTGCTTGAAAACACCCAGGCAATTTAGTGCAATATCCTTCCCTCTAAGTAAAGCTTCAGAGTTGCTCACCTGTCGGTATCCAGCAGAAGAGAAGGGCTTCTTCAGAGGAAAAGCCAGACCTGGACTGGGGTGGGTGACGTTGTGCAGGTGCCGGTCTCTCCCTCGGCGACTCTGGGAGTTGAAGGTAGATCAGCTTTTAATTTGGGCATCTCGGATAAGTGCCTGACGTTTGCTGAGATACACCTTAAGTCTTGCAAACATTTTTTCCCTTTAGGTAGGCAGTGATGACGTGCACCTTGCAGAGGCCAAGGGCTAGCTACAAGTGGCAGAGCTGGTGAGCAGCTAAGGCTTCCCAAAGCAATTTTTAGCACTTCTTCATGTTCCCAATATGGGCACTGTGACTATGTCATGAATGAAAGCTGGTGAATATGAACATTTTCAGCCCACAAGAAAGCCCATTAGCTAAAGCAGGGTGGATTCTCGCTGCTGGCACGTCCGTGTGTTGCTCCAGGAGCTGTGCTGGGGCAGAGCGGTGGAGACCCTGGTCCAGCGTGTGCTGCGGCGGGGGCGTTGCCATTTCCATAAGCAAGGTTTTTGCATTTCCTCTCCCAGAGTGCATGCAGCTTTGGGACACGGTGCCATCCAGTAAATGTTTAATCTTACAACAAAGTCTTGACAGCCAGCTGACAGCAATGTCCTGCTGATGCCTTTTACTCTTGGGATACCAAGAGGTTTTCTGCTTTGGCTTCATTTTAACATCTTGCGCCTGTCTGGGGTCACTTCAGGAGAAACAAATAGTTTGTCTATGCCAACAAGTGTTTCCAAGGCACCGCTGAAGAACTGGGTTTGCAGAGAAATGCAGAGGCAGAAGCTCTGCAAGTGGCTACTCGGTGTGGGTAGATCAAAGTGGAAAACAGCTTAAAAAGTGCAAGGGAAAAGGAAAAAGAAACCTGACCCAACGCCATGGGGAAAGCAGCGTCAAAAGGATTGTTGAGGTCAGGGAAGGAGTTAGGAAGCCCATTTTAGCTTCTGCTTGTAGGGTGAGCATGGCGAGTTGCCCTCCCCATCTGCCTTCCTCTCTGAAGAGGTTTGGGTAGGTCGTGGCAGGCGGCAGCGTGCAGCCAGGCTTGGGTTGTAGCTGGGTGGGCAGAGAAAAGGTTGTAGTCGGTACAGTTCATAAACCAGTTGCATGGTAACTATTAAAGTTCACTTTGTTAATTCAAAGCTCACCCGACCGATTTTTTTTTTCTCAAAACTAAATGGTAATTGTCAGTTTGACATTTGTTTGATTATCCGGCCATTCAAGTCTGGTTGAGTTGGGCATGGGGGAAATGCATTCGTCAAAATTCCCATCAAGTAGGCATAGTTTTTCTCCTGGAATTAAAAATATGCTGCCCTCCAGCCAAATGCCATTTTCTGTATTATTTATTTGTGCTAGTAAGTAAATTGGCAATCGTGGGTTTTAAGGAAAAGGAGCCGACCACAGCGTTGTGCCATTAACTTGTCAGAGCTGAGCAGACGAAGCATGGAACGTTTCTGCAGAATTGTTCTCGCTAGTCTCATTTAAAAGAAAGTCTTATACCTGCAAGAGAAAGGGATGAAATCTGTAATGTAATAGGGCAGATTGCTTGGTGTAGATAGGCTGATTTAAAGTAATTGATCTTCTCTTTATTTTTTACACTTTAACCAGCTCTCCTTTGCTGGAACAAGGAATACAGCTTGGAAATTGTGTGCGTAAGTGAGGGAAAAGGAGCACTAATTATAGCAAATCTCCTGCCCTAATGTGTGTAATGGAGGTTGAACAGGCTCTTTGGAGGAGGACAGTAACGCCCCGTTTTCTGACTGCAGAGGCTCGCCCAGGTGCCTGCTCTGGCAGCAGGGTCTCCAGCAAAGCCAAGGACAAAGTTTCCTCCTCCTGACTCCCACCAGCTGTTAGCCCCAACCAGAAGCAACGCCAAACCCCAGCCATTGCATGGCAGGGAATGGGAAGAGCGGGGTAGCGGCCAGGCATGGAAGAGGTGAATGAATTTGTCCAAGGGAAAAAGGCGGTGGGAGCATCAGCTGCAAGGCGCAGTTATGTTTCATGGTACCATGCCCTACACAAAGCCTCCTCACTACGTATTTACAATTTCCACACTCTGGCAAATATGCCAAGCTGGCCTTTTCCTGCCTTACAACAACCACAGCTGTGGGTGGGACCAAGACATTGTCCTGGCCAGAGGAAGGCAGAGCAAACCCAACATCCACAGCAGGCACTGCCAGCGCCCCAAAATTGCTGCTCTCTTTGCACCTTGGCTCCATCCGTCTTTGCGTCCTGCATCTCAGCGGATGCGGTGGGACAGCTTCTCTGGTTCCTGAGATAGGGATGTCTCTGATTTCAGACAGACGTGAAAGCCATTAACGGTGGCTGTTAGATCAAAATCTTTTCATGCCCCGAGCATATTGGGGTGACTGATATTTTCTGATTTCTTAGAAAACACAGCGAGATGCACGGGGCAGAGGGATAATGTGCTGGTTTTGCCATGGAAAACCAGAATTGCTTTAGATGATGATTAAAAAAGGGAATATGATTAAAACAAGCTGATAAGATGAAACTGAAGTGACAAGATAAAGCAGCAGGGCATCCAGGAGGGGAAGGCGGAGATGGAACTGATGGCAGGAGGGCATGAATTATTGATTGAAATCTCCACCAGAAGGTAAAGTCTTTGCATTTTCTTATCTGAGAAGGGAGAGTATGAATGAGAAGTGAACAGAATTATTAAGCAGCTTTATCATTGCATTGGAGTGGATAATTAGGCAATTAGGATTACTAAAAGTTGGCAAAGCATGAAGCCCAGGGGACTTGTGCTCCTGATTTCAGCGGGGGGGTGGTGAGGGAAGCGGGGAAAAGCCTTTGGTGAGGGATCTGATGGTGCATTATGGTGAGGCTTAAAGGCAGAGCCTGGCGCTGGCGCCTGGTACCTTGCAGCTTCCAGAACAAAACGGGATTCAAGAGACCTGATTAATAAAGAAGAACTTATTTGAAGAATGACAGTGCTTGGAACAGCAACAAGAAGTGAGATCATGAGCGAAGGCCACCGATAAGGGTTCAGGGAAGGAGAGCACAGGGAGCTGGACTCGATGATCCTTAGGGGTCACTTCCAACTTGAGATATTCTATATTCTACGATTCTAATAACGGTACATGTGGACCCATTTCTTCCCGCGGTGGGGACGCACAGTAGGCATGGGAGTTACTGTGTAGTAAATGTTTTCTGTGCTTTTTCCAGATTTTTGTCCTCAGTTAACATCCCCTCTCCTTCCAGGGGAATTGTTTGCAGCAAGACTTTGCAGGGCCATGAGCCAGGGGGGCTGCAGGATCCCTGAGCAGAGCACCAAGGGGTCAGACCCCTCCCTAGGAGGAAAGTGTCAGACTGGGGTTTAGACTTGCAGTGAATATGACCTGTCATGCTACCTTAATTTCATTTTCCTTGGTCAGAAGTGACAAATACTGGATTTTCCCCTGATGCAAATCTTGCAAACACTTCATTGTTTTCAAGCTGAACTTGGAGGCAGCTTCCAAACCTCTTCCGCTTTGATTCACCATTGTAAATTATATCTGATCACCCCCTTTGTAAAGAGGAGCTCCGCAAAACCCAAATGAGCAGCTTGGGCAAGCTGGCTGAATCTATTCTTGTAGGGGATGCAAAGCTGTAGGACACAGTAGAAAGGAGAGGGGTGGGAACACAAGAGCCGTCTCCCACGAGGGATTTTTGGATTTATAGTGTTGAAGGGTTCAGTGGTGAAAGGAGATGTCGGGCCATCCAGTGCCATCTACCGCAGACCCTCAGATGTCAACTATTAACCCTCTCCTGAGCCTTCACCCTGCATCTGGCAAACCCCAAACTTAAGAAAGTTTTTGCTCATGGGGCTTGTTGACTGTCCCTTCGGACCAGGCTCCTCCATGGAAGGGCCAGGTGGGCACCGCAGGCTGCTGCTTACCTCTGCAAATTTGCCTAACTTCTTTAGTTGGCACCATGGCTTCTTAATAGCTGGCTGCACATTTTCAAGGGGAAAGCTGGGTAAAAATGGCTAAAAATAGCACGGTGCATCTGTAACTGTCTGAATTCATCCTGGGCTGCTCTGATGCCAATGCCAGATAACCGTGCTCCTCCTCCGTGCTCCTGACCTGCTTAATCTTAAGCTACATGTTATTTAAAATTAATTTGCAGAGATGCAGACATTATCTAAATGACTGAGGAAATGTCAGATTATGTATGTAATTTTCAGAAGTGCTCCACACTCATCTAACTCAACTCCCCATGAAACCAAGGGATCAAAATTAAGCCGAAGCAGAGAGTTTGGACTAGTGATCATCCTTAAAATGCCACCGAAGAAGAGCAAGCACTGCAGAGACTTGTTAGTAATTTCACACCCAGAGACTGTTGTCATTTGTTCAGGACATTCAGTGATCAGGGAAGGAAAAAAAAAAAAAAGGGGATGATGAAAAATACATGGACTGGAGTATCACCCTCTACAGCTGCCTGACAGGAGGTTGTTGTGAGGTGGGGGTTGGTCTCTTCTCCCAGGTAACGGGTGATGGGATGAGGGGAAACGGCCTCAAGTTGTGCCAGGGCAGGTTTAGATTGGACATTAGGAAAAATTCCTTCACTGAAAGGGCTGTCAAACACTGGAAGGGGCTGCCCAGGGAAGGGGTCGAGTCCCCACCACTGGAGGTATTTGAAAGCCGGGCAGATGAGGTGCTTAGAGACAGGGTTTAGTGGTGGGATGGCAGGGTTAGGGGAACGGTTGGGCTTGATGATCTTCAAGGTCTTTTCCAACCTAAATGATTCTATGATTCTATGAGTTGTTACTAATTGTTTGGCCTCATTGGCAAGTCACCTAGTGTTCTCAGAGAGCGTTGTATTTTTATGAGAATGTGGCAGCCACAATGTTCCTCTTCCAAGACCGAGTTCAGAATATTAATTATGGATAATGATGTGTAATGATGCTGAATTTGGGACCATTATTTTCCTCCAGCACAGGTCAGAGGCTTTCACCCAGCCAGCCAGCTTGTGGCTGTGTTAAGAGTGTCTCTCGGAGAGGTACCCAGTCCGGGAGAAATCCCGTTGTGTTGTTTTTCCTCTGGCTTGAGCTGATCCATGAAGGTGTCTGGCAAGGGCTCTGCATGGCTGAAAACAAGGTCAGGTTTAATAATAAGCAATTGTATAAACAGCAAATAAAGATTTGTACCGTAGTGTTTGGGGTCTCAATGGACGTGCTGCTGTCGTCTTGTGAAGCAGAGGGGAATGAAGCCAGAATTTGTGTTTGCTGGAAGCAGGTAGTAGAATATTATTAGGTCAGGCCTAATGGCTATGACTTGTCAGAAATGCTCTGGATTTAATTGCTGCTTTAGAGGCACCGTTGTTGTTCAGCTGCAAGAAAGTGGGTTGGCTGTTGATGAGATCACCGATCCCATATTGTGAAAGACGTGGGAACACAGGCTTTGTGCTTAGCTCGGGTTGGGGCCAACGGAGCATCACGGCGGCTTTAACCGCAGCGTGTGGATGCTGTCTGGACATGCACGGAGGACGTCGGTCCAAAGCTTCGAAATGCACACTGTAGTTTTGAAGCTGTGGCCGTTGCTGTGGGACTTGTGAGTCAGCATCACCACTCCTCCTGGCAGCTGGGAATAAAAGATGATAGCATCGTTAAACGTGAGAGTCCTGAGAAGGCTCTTTGGCAAGGATTTGGGGATTAATTCCTTTGCTTTGTAATATTTATGATTTTAAGCAGAATTGTCTGGGTTGTTTGGTTTCTCCCATGCCTGTCAGCAAGGCAGTGGTGTAGGGGCTCTCCTTGGCAGTCTATGTTTACACCTGATGGTTTAGCATTACACCTAGAAACCCAGCTGAGAAACCTAGCCCAGGGGAACCATGCATTTCTTTCCTCTCTGGTATTCCCCTGGTAGTGAAATACCAGAAATTCAAGGCATGCAGACTTGGACTGGCAGAGGATGATGGTGATGCGCCTTCATCAGTTGAGTTTACTACAGCTTAGTCCATGTGGGTCAAGACTAATGGTGGGAAGAGTTGATAAAAGCAGACGTCTTGTCCTCTTCTAGTGGTGTGGGTGTCTGAGCAGGTCTTCTGGGTAACTAATTTTTTTCTTAGCTACCTGTCAGAGATGATAGGTGAGTTTACATGTAAGCTCCTGTGCCTGTTTCACACTTTTTTCACCTCTAGGTAACTTGGGATCCTTCTGTTTGGAAATTGTTGTTATTACTAATAGTTAAAAAGGGACTATTCAAATCACTTCGAACTTGTTAAAATGATGTGGTTTAATTCAGCGTTGCTGACGTCCGGGCTGAGTCTTATTGCTTCCTGGCTGCTGTGCTTCTCTGTGTTGTATCTGAGACACAGAAAGGCCATTACCTGGGCAGGCTGGAGAGGTGGGCCTGTGGGAACCTCATGAGGTTCAACAAGGCCAAGTGCAAGGTCCTGCACCTGTGTCGGGACAACCCCCAGTATCCATACAGGCTGGGGGAAGAAAGGATGGAGAGCAGCCCTGCCGAGAGGGACTTGGGGGTGCTGGGGGATGAAAAGCTGGACATGAGCCGGCCATGGGCGCTGGCAGCCCAAAAGCCAACCCTACCCTGGGCTGCATCAGGAGAAGCGTGGCCAGCGGCGAGGGAGGGGATTGTGCCCCTCTGCTCTGCTCTGGGGAGATCCCCCCTGGAGCCCTGTGTCCAGCTCTGGAGCCCTCAGCACAAGAAGGACATGGACCTGTTGGAGCGGGGCCAGGGGAGGGCTACAAAAATGATCCGAGGGCTGGAGTCCCTCTGCTATGAGGCCAGGCTGGGAGAGTTGGGGGTGTTCAGCCTGGAGAAGAGAAGGCTGCGGGGAGACCTGATTGCGGCCGTTCAGTACTTAAGGGGGGCCAATAGGAAAGATGGGGACAATCTTTTTAGTAGGGCCAGCTGTGACAGGACAAGGGGGGATGGCTTTAAACTAAACCAGGGTAGGTTTAGACTAGATATAAGGAAGAAATTCCTTACAATGAGGGTGGTGAAACACTGGAACAGGTTGCCCAGAGGGGGGGTGGAGGCCCCATCCCTGGGACCATTCCAGGCCAGGTTGGACGGGGCTGTGAGCAACCTGATGTGGTTAAAGGTGTCCCTGCTCCCTGCAGGGGGGTTGGACTGGGTGACCTCTAGGGGTCCCTTCCAACCCAAACCATTCTATGACTTTATTTACTGACGGCCCCACTGCTGCACCCTCCCCACCCACAGTAAGGCTCTCGTTTCGGTAGGGTGGTTACCCTCGGCTTATGTGCCTGTCCCAACAGGCTCTAATATTGCTAATGCAAGCTTGGAAGGCAGCTTCTATTAAGAAAGCAGGCTTGGAAATAGGGTCTCACTCCATAAACAGTGTGTAACTTTGGGGATCTAATGCACCCAGGAAGAAATATCCCTCAGAAGGACACTGGTGCATCCAAGACTCCCCTTGTGCCTCCTGGAGAAATGGGGATCCTTGACCAGAGCTTAAAACACAGTTGCAGAACCCTGGAAAAAAACCCCAGTGTTTAACTGTTTTCTTGCCTCTTACCTACAGGTAGGAATTTGTTAAAACGTTGGCGGATCTCTCGTTTTGTCTCTGGTGCAGTGCAGACGAATGCGGTCGCCTGCGGAGTTAATGAGCCGTGCACCCGCCGCTAGGCACTTGCAGCTCTTGGAGATCAGCTGGGTATTTCAACCCAAAGTACATGCCATTAAAGACTTTTAATGCTCGGGTATCACATTTCATGGGACTTATATTAACTGTTAGGAAATTAAAGCCTCTGTGACGGCAGTATAAATTTACTCGGTTTAGCAATTTAGCACCTCCAGTGCTATCCCGGTCTTCAGATATTATCTGGTGACTTCCCAGAGCAGGCAGTGGCTGCTTCCAGAAAAGCAGGGGAATAAAAGACAGGGAATGTACATTTTTAGGCATCGTTCAAGGCTGTTCCAAACAGAGGGAAGTATATCTCTGCAGAGGAGGCCGGTGGAAGGGGGTAGCCAGGCTGTAAGGTTTTCATCCCACTGTGTGTTCGAGAAGTGCTGGTTAAAACCCCCGCAACCTGAAATGCTGTTTTTCATCTTCCTTTTTTAATCGCTCTGAAGATGAGAATTGCGCGGGCAAAAGCGAGTGCCTTGCCTGCCAACTCGCTTGAAGAGTTTCCCGCGTTGATTTGCTGCATTTGCTCTTTTTCATGAATGAGAAGAGAGGAAATCTAATGAAAAGTGTTATCAGCTTGTCAAGTTAATTAGTGTCTATTTTAATGCTTTCATTATCATTCGTTACTAATTAATATAACATAAGCAACATGATTACAGCTTTTTTATCTTATTTTTCAGTGAGAAGCTGGATGGAGAAGCTGAAAGATAAGGTAGGAGGCTCAGTGTTTCGATTACTTTAAAAGGAAAAACATTTTTACTTGCAGGAATAAATAAACTCTTGTCAGTGCGGTTCCTTATCTCTACAAAGACAATTAAGAAAGGGCTTAAAATTTTCTCTGGGAGGCAAATGAACCAGATGCTGCTGTTGTAAATAGTGGTGTAAATCCACGGTACGTCCCTGATGAGTAGGAACGAAGAGCAGAAGGAGGGACAGGAAGAAATTCTTTACAATGGGGGTGGTAAAACACTGACAGGGGTTGCCCAGAGAGGGGGTGGAGGCCCCATCCCTGGAAACATTCAAGGCCAGGCTGGATGGGGCTCTCAGCAACCTGATGTAGTTAACGGTGTCCATGCTTGGGGGGGGGTTGGACTAGATGACCTCTATGGGTCCCTTCCCACCCAAAACATTCTATGATTCTATGACAGGGGTATTTGATAGACTTACCTGCGCTAGAAAATCACCTTCTTTTCAGACTACCTGAGTTACTTTTTTTTATATTGCCCTCTAACTTACCTGCACCCCTTTTCTCTAAGTCCTAAGCTTGGTTCTAGATCCAAGTCAAGAGGATCTGGTGATCCCCTCTGGTGAGAGGCTGCGTGGCATGCCACCACCTCTGGACGAGACCTCTTCTGCCTGTACATGCAAGAAGAGCTGCAAATTCCTGGAAGGAAAAAGAGCAAACACAGGAAGACTGAAAAGATAACAGACCCAGATCTTTTCTCCCTGGTGTTCCAGGGTGGTGGTACATGAAATCAAGAGTTGTGCCAGCCTCAGGCAGTGATGGCTTTTTAGCCTCTGCTGCCCTAGGCCAAATATTAACATGTTGAAAGGGTTGTGAAACCTTCCAAACGTCATGTTGATGACGGGAGAGCCACGAAGCTAGAAACGAGGTGAGGGTAGTGTTTTCAGGCAAGAACATTTTGTGACTCAGCGGGGCTTGGAAATTCTTGAACAGGATCAGAATTAGTACAGAAAAAACCCATCACTAGGAATAATGACTCGATAGGAACCTACAGCCTCTGAAAATACATCTCTAAGCTTGAGCAGATTGTCACCGAACGAGCCCAGCTCCCCCACATGATCCCCACCAAATTTCAGCAGCACCTTACCATCAAGTCTGAATAGAGAGACGGGTTCTGGGGATCTGTTTTCCAGGACTGGGGAGTGGAAGGGTTAAGGTGGGCTCCTGGCCAGCCCTTGCTGAGCTGTTTTTCTGCCTGCAATAGGAAGGAGGCATGCCTAGTGTGATCTATGCTCCTAGCAGTGCACCTTGGCCCAGGATTCAGCCAGAGCGGGTGTTGGAAGGGCAGAGAATGGTTTTCCCAGTGAAGGTAAAAAGCAGACGCCAAGACCGGTTGAGTGCCTGGGGTGAACGTAGCATGCAGGGGCCACCCGCGCGCGCCAGACCTACCCCGGCCGGCACAGTGCGAGCTCCGGGGCACCGGGTGCCTGCTCACCGAAGCCACGGCTTTCACTTCTTTCCTCTTGGCACCCTGTGGGCTACCTCTGCCCTTCCCCTTTGCAGAAGGAGGGGTGCATGGTCCGGTCTCCAACAGAGCTGCTCTGTGGGGTCTGAACCCCTTGCAGGTAGATGTTGGACTGCCTGGCTGTGCCCAGCGGAAGCACTGGTATAACTGGGGATCTCTTAGGGTCCACTTAACAGAGAGACTCAGCTCTGAGCCATCTCCCTTCCCTGGGGAACGGCAGATGTGTGCAGGCAGGGCTTTCACCACCTTGCTCACATTTTCCCTTAGAAAAGCCCAGCAAAAACCATTCCCCCATCCCCAACCGAATGCTGGTGAAGCAAATCACTCCCAAATAAACCTGCTCACCCCGTTTCCTCCTCTTCCTTGTTGAGGTTATTAGCCCCAGTCGTAATACGTGCCCCTCTCATTTGCTGTTGGCAGAGCCCTGTCCTCTCTATTTTACAATCCCACCATCCAAAAGAATATCCTGGCACTTGATGGCCCCATCGCTGAGAGCCATGGCCTCCTGTGTCCATCAGGGCTGCCCTGCTGGGAGAGGGAAGGGTGTGGGGAGCACGGGGCCAGGAGCACGGGTCAGTCACAGATTTATGTCTGGTCTCCTGCAAACACTGAGCAAATGTTGCGTTTGGTGTGCCAAACAATGGACACGAGGTTCCTCTGAAATCTGTTGCTGATATCTTAAAGTCCAGTGGAACCAGGAAGGTCATGGTGATGGGTTGGGTGTACTAAAAGCATCCCTAGGATCTGCAAAGAAGCTGCATCTTCCCCATGGGCAAGGGGTAAAAACGTGGCTGTGAAATGGCAAGTGCCAAAGCCCTCGTGAGTTGGGCTGTGTGACCCAGAAGGGCTGGGAGAGCAGGTCCTGGATCTGCTTCACATGGCAGGCTTTTGGGGTAGAAAGCCTTGGTCCTGCTGTTGGGGGAAGCCTGTAAAAGGGAGCGGGCTGGCCAGGCATGATAACGGCTCACGGACAGGATAGAGAGTTCGCCATATTTTGGACTTGATGATCTTAAAGGGCTTTTCCAACCTAGACGATTCTATGATATTAAAACCAGTGATTTCTGATACAGAAACTCATCTGGGCTAAAAAAAAAGCGGCTACAAAGCCACTTCCAGTCTCCCCTCGCCGCCCACGCCAGCAGCAAAGTTCCAAAAATAGAAAAACCCATGCTGCACTAATTAGGTCACCCAATTAAGGCACTTTGATTGCCTCCCAGAGATAGCCTTTTGGCTGTGTTCTACCTAACCTCCTTTTTCGGGAACTGGGGTGCAGGCAGGCAGCCCCCTCCCGGTGCATGTACTGAGCGGGGCTGGGTTTTCCGGGAGGGCGTTCAGGGACCTGCACGGTGCAGCCAATGATCCCTCAGGCCTTGGGATCCAGGCATGGAGTTGTTACTATTTAAAGCACCGAGAAGGATCTGGAGGGGCTTGGGAGAGCAAAACAGCCCTTGTGAGCATTGTATCTGCCCTAGATGAAAGCAGTTATTTGCATTCTCCAGGTAAGCGTACGAAGCCAGGGCAGTACACACTGAATACCTTTTTTTTTCCCCCCCAATTGCTGGATTATGGAAGAAAAGCAATTAGGGTGTAAGCATGTGTTGTGCCTGCCTCCCTTACGCCACTGAGCCCCCCCACCTGAGGTAGCTGAGGCTGCTGAAGAGGATGCTGAAGCCATTTGGCACTTCCAAACCTGGGTTAATTTTCATTTTGAACAGTAAAATGTAAAATAAGAAGCACTTGGGAATATTTTCCAAAGGATTTGAAATGTCTAAATGTGTAATTCTAAATTAGTCATGCTGTCTATTTTTTTTTTTAACGGGCAGTGCAAACATATGGATCACAGCAATTGAATTAGAGCTGATTTACATTTTCCACGCTTCCTTTAAGGCCAGCTGAAGGTGTGCGTGCCCTCCCTCTGCGTCCTTGCCCTGCTCACGCAAGTGACCCCTTTGCAAAGCAAAAGCATTTCACAGAATCCCAGAATGGCAAGGGTTGGAAGGGACCTTGGGAGATCATCCAGTCCAACCCCCCTGCTAAAGCAGGCTCTCCTAGAGCACGTTACACAGGACTTCATCCAGGCGGGCTTTGAATATCTCCAGAGAAGGAGACTCCACAACCCCCCTGGGCAGCCTGTGCCAGTGCTCTGTCACCCTCAGAGTAAAGAAGTTTTTCCTCATATTCAACTGAAACCTCTTATGTTTCAGTTTGTGCCCATTGCCCCTTGTCCTGTCGCTGGACACCACTGCAGAGAGTCTGGCTCCGTCCTCGTGACCCCCACCCTTGAGATATTTGTAGGTGTTGATGAGGTCCCCTCTCAGCCTTCTCTTCGTCAGGCTGAACAAGCCCAGCTCCCTCAGCCTTTCCTCGTAGGGGAGATGCTCCAGTCCCTTTATCATCCTTGTTGCTCTCCTCTGGACTCTTTCTAGGAGTTCCTCATCTTTCTTGAACTGGGGAGCCCAGAACTGGACCCAGTGCTCCAGGTGGGGTCTCCCCAGGGCAGAGCAGAGGGGGAGGAGAACCTCCCTCACCCTGCTGGTCACGCTCCTCTTAATGCACCCCAGTTTAAAGACTTAAAGATTTTGGGTACAAAGCCGAAGAGGCTCAGGTTGGACTGGGCAGGGAGAGGGCAAACTGCTTCTTCTTCCTGCGAGATGCGAGCACAGCCTGGCTTTGCACCTCGGCACCTTCAGAGACCCAGCCACGGGTGCTGGGGGCAGCTTCTGCTCTCCCCGTGCTGCGATACGGCGCTCGTCTCCGGGGCGCTTGCTTTCCCATGCCGGTGTGTCTCTGGGAAGCGTGGGAGCTGTGTAATACTCCGTACTGGAGGTATATTTAGCAGTTTGGCCACAGTTAGGCACACTCCAGCAGTCAGGGCTGGCCAGGGGGATGCTGCGTCCCTTCCCATCCACCTCCCACGAGGGTGGTCAGCACCCCTTTTTCTCCAAAACCGCACTGCTAGTCCGGATTCATGCCAAAAAGCGTAACAGCAGCTCTTGGCTCTCTGGACTGAGCTCTGTCGAGCATGGCCAGACGTGTACCCGTGCCTTGATTTATGCTGGCGGTGCCTGGGAGCTCGGGCAGCGCTCAGCCCCCGTTACAGAGCACGTAGTGAAGCTGTTTGGGTGCTCACAGGTCTTTGCTGTGGCTCGAGGTTGCCTGTCCTTGGCAGTCAAGGTTTTCCTTCACACGTGCACCCGTATTAACAGACACTTCACCCCAGCACTTGCAACTCTGCACCAAAATCATTCCCCCTCCTAAAGGTGGGCAAACACTGCAGTGCCTCGGCTGCCACGAGGCAGTACCTGTTTGCAAAAGCTGGCGGTGAGTGAGCCACGGAGGTCACCAGCTTGGTCCTGGAGTGGGGTTGGGTGGGGGCTTGCTTAAGCCGTCCTGGAAGCAGGGCTCATCCTGTGCAGGTGAGTGATGGGACTCAAATACAGTAGACTTTGGCGAAAGCGTAGGGCTGTATCGCAGTCCTGGTCTGGTGGGAGGTGGCTCTGAAAGAATGGGTTTGTGAGTGCTGCTCTGCTTCTCTCTGTTCCTCATAGGCAGGATACATGTCGGGGATGCTGGTTCCTGTAGGAGTCGGAATAGCCGGAGCCCTCTTCATCCTCGGAGCACTCTACAGCATTAAGATTATGAATCGCCGAAGGAGAAATGGCTCAAAGAGGCATAAAAGAAAGGTATGGCAGCTGCAAAGGCAGAACCCCGAGCTGTTCCCACCCTCTCACCTGTTAACCATTTTGGCTATAAAGCAAGCGCAGCCTGGTTATGGTTATGGTTTGTCTGGCTTGAAGTGCCCGGGACCTCTTGGATATACTATGATACCTTATGGCCTCAAGTTGCGCCAGGGCAGGTTTAGGTTGGACATTAGGAAAACTTTTTTCCCCAAAAGGGCTGTCAAGCACTGGAAGGGGCTGCCCAGGGAAGGGGTCAAGTCCCCATCCCTGAGGGGATTTAAAAGCCAGGTAGACGAGGTGCTTAGGGCCAGGGTTTAGTGGTGGGATGGCAGGGTTAGGGGATTGGTTGGGCTTGATGATCTTCAAGGTCTTTTCCAACCTAAATGATTCTGTGATTGTGTGATAGGGTATGGGGGGGGATCCAAATGCTCATCGGTTCCTTTCTGCACATGGAGCTCTTTCCTGTTTCTTTTCTTCCCCTAGCAGAGGGAATTTAACAGCATGCAAGACCGAGTCATGCTCTTAGCTGACAGCTCGGAAGATGAATTTTGAATTGAACTGCAGTGCCCTTGCGATAGCCCGTGACTTTTAAAAGGAGGGAGGGGGAGAAAAAGAACAAGCGACTTTCTGCTGCATCGCTGCTCTCCGCCGCCCCGAGCCACCGAGCAGCGGTCGGTGCCGCCCCGGCGAAACGGCATGCTGTGCTCTACGTGTACCACGCAGTGATGTTTGTTTTGATAACAGTAGTGAGATTTCACATTCGCGCCCGGCGCCTCATTCCGATCCACAGCGCGTCTTTGTTCCAGCTGGAGCTGATACGTATGGATGATTCCTTTCCTGTTACCCTGGTGTACTGTCTTGGTCCTGGCTGGCAGTAATCTAATCATAACAATAGCTCTCGCCTAACCCGGGAATGGAAATCTTTACTGTGAATGACTTTTGTCCAATTTGTTAATTTTAAATGTTACATTACCTGAGCTAAAGTTCATTAGTGCTAAGATTAGCTGCTCTGCTTAATTAATGAGTTATACACTTGAACTGTATCCCTTGCCACCTGAGAAGTGCCCACGTGCAGTGTTGTTGATACAGTTTGAAGCACATTTCTGCACTCGGTCCCCCGACTCTCACCCTTCCTTCAGCTCTGCTCCACGCTTCTGGGAGACACAGGGGAATGGCCTCGACACTTGATGCACAACAAAAATCCCAGTCCATTTTCCACCAGCACTGCCTGTTACAGCACAACAAACACCGGCGCTCACCTACCGGCCGATGGCCTTGCACGGATCTCGGCTGCTGGTCGGTGTGCAAGGAGGCAAGAGAAGAGGCAGGTCAGGGGTTTCTTCAGCTTCTGCCTCCCATTTGAAGGCCACCAGGTACTGGTTCATCTCCTGCACCAGGCTGCATTCGCACAGGGGTGAAAGCAGAGCATCTGTCACCTTTACCCCCTGGAAATTGCATTTTCAGCCCCTGAAAGCTGCGTGAACAGCAGCACCTTTGGGGGGGATCTGGAGGGGTCTTGTCTCCAGACCACCGAATGCAGAAAGGCACCCAAGTTTGCGGAACGGGTGGCTGTCGAATTGAGGGATTTGTGGCTAACGGTCGAAAAGCTGCGGTAGCCCCAGCTGGCGAGGTGTCTGCTGTGAGGTGGTCACGCTGGGGAGCCCTTGGCCATGGGGGAGGTGGTGAAGCTGTAGGACAGACGGCCACGGAGGGTTGTGGAGGTGAAGCCCAGGAGTGGCACAGGGTGAAGGCAAGCTGCCGTGCTGCCGGGGCTGCGAGGGAGACAGCCGGTGTCTGCGACGTTACGGGAACCCAGCAGGGGAAACTTAACCTTGCTTTGCACAGAAATGCTGTCAAAATAGCTAGAAAAAGGGCTGCGTTACTTTATGTCTGCTCCCGGCTGTGGAATGACTTCAATCTGACATTTATGGAAAACATCCGTGTTTCCGAGGTGGGAATCACTGTTCCGTGGGGAATCATCCTTCATACAAGGAACAGCGACTGTTGCAGGAGGAGTCGTGATTAGACAAATAAGGCCAGACCACACATCTACTGAGAGTAAATCCCACCGAGTCTTCAAAGAAGTGGGAGGAGAGTTTGAGGAGGGGCAGGTGGAGGATTTCATTCCTTGTAAAGGTGGAAAGGCCTGTTGGATTGTGAAGGGTAGATGTAGACGATGGTAAGCAAATGTCTCATGGGTGTGTAAGTGGGTTTGCAAGGTAGGACATTGGGAAGATCTGCCTGAAGCTCAGTTCTCTCTTGAGAGGGTCAGGGCCTTCTCTGGACATTAAGTCTTCAGAAGTCATGTTCAGCTCCGAACAAGCAGTGCCCTTCAGAGCCCCAGTACTTTCCTGTAGGCCTTACCCATGTATCTATGGAGTCACCTGGAGAAGGACAGGCGGGACAACCTGTGTTCAAAATGCTGCTACTGCTGCTGGTCTTCCAGCTGAAGAGCTGTGCGTGGTCCCTCACACGTCCGTCCTGCTGCGTGCGTGGGAAGGGGGTTGAAGGAGGCACAGTAAAACCTGGTCCATCCACATTTTAGGGAGCCTTCATACCCTAATCCCTCTAGGACAGGCTTTCCCAGCCAGCCCTCCACAGTGCTTGCATCTCTCCCTTTTCATTCCTGAAACTTTGACCAGGAGAATTTTGCCTTGCTAAAAGCAGCCCCACATCTTTAGCAGGCACCGACTGGCAGCCCACTGTTAAGCCCAGGTGCCCCTACCCAAAATTAAGGCCTCTTTCTTCCATAACAAATGATCCATCCAAACTAAGAAGAACTTTTCCTTCTGGACTGATCTCTCCTTATTTCCTTCTCATTCCTAAGTCTCTTGGAGCTTGGAGGTGGTTGGGAGGTCTTAACATTCCAGCAGAGCGTTTGCTGGCTGTCTTGCAGTTTTGGGCATCAGGAAATATTGTCCCTTGGGCTCTTTGATGATTTATTCCTGGCAAGGCTTGATGGGTGTCGCAAGGTGGGGTGACTTCTCCATTCCAGTTTGCTTGAGATCGTCTCCAGAAAGGCAGACTGGGAACAAAACTCCATAGGCAGCTGCATGATGTTCTTGAAATGCTTCAACCTGGTCCAGCCAGGGAGGCATGGAAAATAAGCAGGGGCGAAGGACATTGGCCTCTCTGCAAGAGGGAGCCTGTCTTGGAGCAGAAAGCTGAGCTGGCTGAGTCCTTTGCATGCAACTGGAGCCTGCGAGAGGGACCTGAGATAACCCTGGAAAAGAGGAGCTGCCGGCGATACTGCAGAACGGAGCAGATGTACCAGCAAGACCCAAACAGCTGGGGATCAGCAGGGTTTTGTGCCATAACAGCCTGCGAAGGACAGGCTCCTCTTGCTTCCCTGTTAATGGCACCGTGCCTGCACGGTGTGTGATAACGGCGCGAGTGGTGTTACCTACGCGATAAAGCGCAGAGCGGCTGGCGGGTCGGGAGGAGGAGGAGGGACGGCTGAGCGAGGCTGCTGCTCCGAGTGCAACTCACTCAGCTCCGGCAGCGCAGGAAGAGCTTTATGGATGGGTTGTCAATGTGATGGATTGGGGAGGTGCGGTGGCCTTCCGTTGGGCTAATAAATCCACAGTTCAGGAAACACTGATTTTCTACAGTGGCAGTTTCACTGTCTCTTCTTCTCCCTCCTCAACGTAATGAACTTATGAAATTAAAGGCAACGCTGCCAGTCAGAACGATGAAGGCAGCGTTTTGGTGCATCGGCTGGGTTCCCTGGTGTCACCAAGAACCAGGCTTCGCTCAGTGAGGGCATGGAGTGGGTGGCCGGGATGCTGGAAATCAGTGGTGCTGTAAGTGGGGCTGACAAGTGGTTGCAAATATCGGAGCTGTTATATGACAAGTATGGCGGGACAGCCTGGGCAAGCAGGAGAGTTGTAGCCAAAAGGGAGGTCCAGCTGACTGCATGGTTCAGTGTTGGCTCTCTGGTCTGTGTTGGAGCCAGACTTGTAGGCTAGAAGGGCTGCCCAAAGATTTTGCCTGTGGTCCAGCTTCACCCCCAGGCCTGTCTCTGGCTCTGAACACCACCAGCCATGGTGCCTTGGTTGGGAGCTGCTGGTTGGCAGAAGACTACCGTTGGCCAACTCTTTGACCCACTCAGTGGTGCAGAGGGATCCCAACTGATGTCTGTTTGGAATGGAGGTGTTTGTTGAATAGTTGGGTTTGGTTAGGCACCTGTCCCAGACCCTGGAGGCTCCCCGTGTCTTCAGCTTAGTTGTTCTCAGTGTAGAGGCAAGAGGGAGTCAGACCCAGCCCTGGGTCCCAGGGAAGGCTGTCGGAGCCTTTGGAGCACAGACAGGGTTTTCTGCAGTGCCCCTGCCGTCAGTGCAATTTCTGCAGGTCCTTAAAGCACAAGCATCATTCAGCTCTTCCCCTTCTCACCCAAGGCCAGCAGACTTTGGATTGGGCTCTTAAAAATATTCTCTATACAACTCCTGGAGTTTGCTTCATTTGCATGAGATTACCAGATTGCAGGGAGCAGAAGCCTCCAGTCTCCTAACGCTCTACGCATTTAATCTGTACCTCTGCAATGCCAAACAAGCAGATTCTTTTGAAAGAGACAGGGCAAGAAAAACACCCAAGAAGCGCCCTCCTCATCCTCCACGCTAGGTGAACTGCAAGCCCCTGAATGTAGAGGTGGGTCGTGACACTGCTAACGCAGCCTTGGCCCCGTGCAAAGGCACAGCTGCGATGGCGACTTTGCTGCAGCAATAATAATAATCTCTCGACTCGGCACAGGATGAGTCGCTCGCCTCTGTTTTGGGTTTTCCTGATAGCACAAGCCAGAATTTATCACAGGCATCACACAGCCCCATTTCCAAGGAGAGGAACCAGGCTGCCTGACGTGCAGCTCTTGCCCTGATGAAACGCACCTGCACGCTACAGCTGCTGATTTTCTAAGGTGTCTCCTACGCCAGATGTCCACCCTAGATGAGGTTTTTCTTTGGACTGCACTGCTTCCATAGAGTGATATTAGCAGTCCTCGTGCTTTCTTGTGGTTTTCTATTTCGGACAAGAGCAACTCCTCATACTGTAACTATGGAATGTAGCACTTTGTTAAATTAAAACGTTGGGAAATAAAAAGCTGTCCATCATATCTGACTTTAAGCGCCTCGTCTCCCTGATTGTGGTTCATGGCGTTCACTGCGTCCCAGGGAAAGCTCTGGAGTGATTGCTGGAAGACCCAAGTGTTGCATTTCTTTCTCCATGCTGGAAGACCCAAGCATTGCATTTCATTCTCCATGTTGTGTGGTCAGTGCACGGACTGATGCTGGGCTTGCAGGGGCGATACAAGCAGTGGGGAGCCTCAGCCTGGGACTTTTTGGGTAGGATTTACCCAGTGTCAGCCATAGGCTCTGACGAGTAGCACCCCAAATCCCCTCATTTGGGTTTCCAGTAGCTGTAATGAGCCCCAGCGCTGACATGGTCACACCGTTGGATCTGTGCATGTAGCCAAGCATCTCTTTGTGCGTGCCAGGACATTTGTCCTTTCTGGTTTGTCCCATGAGCAAGAGTCTGTGCACAAATCTTTCAAGACCACAGTAATACGGCACTGCTGAGCCTTGAGTCTCAGTTGTTAGTGCTGCAAACGTTTCACAAAAGCAGCCTTGTTGCAGGTGAATATTATTGCACACACCTCGATGGACCTGCCATCCAAGCCGAAGAATGAAGAAGACCTGAGAGTGCGTGAGAGGTGTACAGGCTGGGTTTGTAGTTGCCTTCCCAGCCCTGTTGGCAGTCGTATTTGCGTGCACTGTGTTATTGCCTGCACGTACATGGGCTGGGTACGCGTCCTTTTGCCATACTGTCTATAGGTGGAGGTCACAGGGTGGGCGTGGGAGCCAGCGGGGCAGACGGCCGGCCCGTGGTGGTGCCTGCCTGCCCCTCTCCAGGCATCCTCTAGCAATAAGAGCCAGCAAGAACGATTTGTCCAAGTGTGTGTATTTTCTCTAATGAAAAATGGCTTGTTCAAAACAAGAAATTCCCAGGGAGATAGCTGTTCGGGGATTGCATGAACACATTCTTTGCTAATTGGTAGTTGCCAAAACCAATCTGTATATTCATGAAGCTGTTTGCTGCATTGCTGACTTTTTCCAACGAAAAAACAAAACCTGCTGAAAGAAGATAAACAATGACAATGTTGTTGTTTTTTTTTTTTTTTCCATCCGTTTCTTTCCTGAAGAAATGATTCTTTGTGGTCACGCAGCCTGGCTTTGAGCCTCTGTCCATCAGCCTGTCTCCTCCCAATGTCCCTGACCCTGCCGGCCAAGCCACGGGTTTGTGAAAATAGGGGAGAGGAGAGAGACCATATTAAACCCCCCCACGAGAAAAGCCTGTGCGGAGCCGTTCGGAGACCGTAGAAAACCCACGTGAGCAAGGAAGGTTGTATGTGCCCTGATGGGGGGGGACGAGCTGGATGTCCCAGACACCCATCGGGGTTGCTGCCCTGTGTGGGTTCCCTGGGGCTGAACGAAGCACGAGGCCGCTCTGGCACGGGGCTCAGCCCAATTCAATTACAAGGGCGCCATCGGCCGTGAGGCACCCGTCCATGCAGAGCAGCGCAGACAGCCCAGCCTGGGGTTGTTTTCATCAATGTCTTTCGGAAGGACAACCCAAAAAGCATTCCCTGCTTGCTCTGGTGGGAAAGCCACCCGTGGGTGGTGGTGCTGATGCGCCTGAGCCCACCAGGGTCTGCGCTTGGGTTGAGAGCCTGGGGCCGGGCACAAAAAGCTCCTTTGGGGCAAGTCTCATCCTCCACCTATGCAACCCCCAGTGCATATGGGGGCTATAAGCGCTTTAAGGTTGGACCTCAGCGGGCGAAAGTTGAGCGCACAAGGATGTTGACTCTCAGCTTGCTCAAGGCTTGCAGCAACACACCCAGTGGTTTCCCCCTTTTTTTTCCCCAGCAGTGATCCTCTCCCAAGGACAGCAGGACAACCCCCGCCTGCAAGGAAAGGGTTTGGGTCTCAGCCAGCAGCAGGGAGTCAGCAGAGATGATGGTGGCATTTCCCAGGGGAAACGTTTCCACCAGTGAGTCCCTTCTTAATGGTAACTCTGGGCGCCCTGTGCTCCACTGTACTGATGACCAAATGCCTCCGTGTGAGTGCACTGCATTATTAGCATGCATATATGCTAAGATAAATGCACACATAGAAGTTTAAGCAGCGGGTTATACATACACAGAACCACATGGTGTTTGCAACACGATTTTTCTACCTGCCAGGCACAGTGGATTTTTTTGATTTACTCTAAGTCTCTTCAACTTCTGATTGATGTCCTGCAGATTTACCCCATGTCTAACATAAGGCTTATTGCCTGCAGAAATCTGCTGAAGGAGACACAAGAGGGATCCAAAACAGGCACCGGCTGAAATTTGCAATTAGAGGAGAAGAGAAGGTGCTGGGGAGGGAAGGGGAGGATGTGAGTGGCTCTGGGGGAAAAACTTCCAAAGCAGAACCCAAAGGTAGGATGGTAAATGTTGGGAATCTCTTCCCAGAGCAGTGGAAATGTGCCATGCGCTGTTCCTGTCCAGTAAAAGGCTTCTTAGCATCTGGATGCATCTTGGTAGTGGATGATAGGATGAGGGGGAATGGTTTGAAGTTGCGCCAGGGCAGGTTTAGGCTAGACATTGGGAAAAACTTCTTCACAGAAAGGGCTGTCACGCTCTGGAAGGGGCTGCCCAGGGAGGTGGTCGAGTCCCCATCCCTGGAGGGATTTAAAAGAAGGATGGATGAGGTGCTTAGGGACATGGTTTAGTGGTGGGATGGCAGGGTTAGGTTAAAGGTTGGACTCAATGATCTTAAAGGTCTTTTCCAACCAAAGTGATTCTATGATTCTATGGATGGTGGAGAAAATGTCCCCAGGCTCCTTGTGGGAATAGGCTGAGTTACAGTCCCGGTGTCCCTGCTTTGACCATCAATGCAGCAAGAGGAGCAGGCAAACCCTCTTGGCAGCTCAGCCCCGGCGGCTGAGCCGTGCCTGCCTGCATCACCTGTGGGATGCTTCAGCGCCGCCTTCGCCTACGGAGCTACGAGGCTTCCCCGCAGCATCGAGCCGGGCTCCTGCCTGGTGGGGGGGGGCCCAGCAGCAGGGCGTGGGAACGGGGGGAGTTCAGCATGGCTCATGGGCTGATTCATCCTTGGTGGGGACACCCCAAGGACAGCCCAGGGAGGCACAAGGTGTGAGACCAGCTCCACGGCATGGGAGGAGTTGATGGGCTCTGGTGCTTCCTTCGGCTGACACCTACGATTTCATTCCTGGGCTGAAAGGTCACATTCAGCAGAGTCCAGGCAGGAATATTCATGGGCAGGTCCGTGCCTTGTGTTGGCAAGCGCATTTTGGCCAAATCCATGCCCAGATGAAATGGCTCTGACACTAAAAGGTTGCCAGAGACCTAAGCAACCACTGGGATTGCCCAGCCGCTGATGCAGCTTCGAGACAGGGGTCTGTGGAGGGACATGGATGGAGCTGAAGAGCAGTCTTTGAATGTCCCTTTCCAAAAATGTCCCCAGAAAGGTCCTAGGCCTTGCACATTGTACAAGAAGAGAAATATTAACCTCTGTGTTGGGCCCAGCATTCGGGAGTGGAGGCTCACCCACCCTTCCCCAAGGTTTCCAGGCGCTCCTGGCAAAGTATTTATTTCAGTATGATGGATAAGGAAGGCACTGGAAGGAAAGCAATACAAATCTTGCTCCAAATTCAGTGCTCGGGGGCCAAACTTGACACCTGGGGAAGGATGCCACATCCAGCCTGGTGTGACAAGCTCCGCTGCAGCTCTTGCTCACAGCATCCTCATCGTGATACCCATGAGTTTGGCAGGAGATAAATCTGGAGCAGTGGGTTGGAAAGGGACCAGCGTGGTGCCTGGCAAGGCTACCCGGGCACTGCTGCCGGCGGGGTGTGAGCAAGCATCACCCGGGCCAGCAGGAGTTCACTCAAGCAAGATGAATTTTCCAAATCTTACATACAAAATGACTCGAAGGATAAACTGCAGCCATGGAGGATCTCCACTAAGGAATTCATTTTCATCTGAAGCAGAGGAAATGGAACAGGGCGACAAGAAAAAGGCTGATGTTAACAGAGGTTCACTGCACTTCGGTTTTAATTTTTTTTTTTCTTTCATGGAGAGCAGATTGGTAATGTGGTAAAAAAGAGAAAATAAAATCCCTGCGAAAAATATGACCTCATTCAGATAAAAGGATATTCAGAAATAAATCAAGAATTTCTGCAGTAAAATGAAAACATCTGCTATTACAGAAGCAAAGTCTAGATAACGAAATCATTTGCCAGCATCAGGCTGCAATTTGACCTGGGATTTTGCAGTCAAAATATTTAAATTACTGGGTTTAATCATACTTTATACCAGGAAGCTGAAAATCCTTATTTTAAATAACCGGTCGACTAGCTATTTTTTCATTTTTAGCTATTTTCCCAAGGTTCATTCTCACTGGTCAATATGCCCTTTAAAACTTATTGATTTGCCTCTGGAGACTGTCTGCCCATGGAGCTGTGCTTTTTTCTTGCCGTAGCTTACTCTGCACTTATGGGCACTTACTAAGCAATTTCAGGGCTTCTGATATATTTATATTTTGCATTTTTAACACTAAAAAATAGCAAATACCATCTTTCCAATCCACCGGCTGATTGGTTTTGCATTACACTTTGGTCTGGTTAAATCTCATTTGGATGCAGACTGAAATTCAACTGAAATACCCAGAAATGGGATTTTTATTATACGAGCAGAAGCGGGGCCGCCGCGGGTGGGAGCTTTGCCACTGTGCAAACACTCAGGACCGGTTTGCGGTGACAAACCCCTGTCTGTGGGCACAAGGGGCTGTGGGGTTTCATGGTTTGTGTGACTAAATAACAACACCAGCCACCTCGGTCCTTGTGTCCCAGGGGGAGACGGACCTGCCACCACTTCAGCATGGTTGGGCACGAAGGGCTAACGAGAGAGAAGATTGATGTTGTGTTCGAGGTGCAGCCATGGCCAAGGAGACCTACATAAAAAATACTCTGGTCTTGGGTTTGAAATGGAAAGGAGGGAGGTAGTAAAATGTATAGAATCATAGAATCACTTTGGTTGGAAAAGACCTTTAAGATCATCGAGTCCAACCTTTAACCTAACCCTGCCATCCCACCACTAAACCCTGGCCCTAAGCACCTCATCTATCCTTCTTTTAAATACCTCCAGGGGTGGGGACTCGACCACCTCCGTGGGCAGCCCATTCCAGAGCCTGACAACCCTTTCGGTGAAGAAGTTTTTCTTAATGTCTAGCCTAAACCTGCCCTGGCGCAACTTCAGACCATTTCCCCTCGTCCTATTGCCCATTACCAGGGAGCAGAGCCCGACCCCCCCCAGCTCCCCCCTCCTCTCAGGCAGTTGTAGAGGGTGATGAGGGCTCCCCTCAGCCTCCTCTGCTCCAGGCTGAACACCCCCAGCTCCCCCAGCCGCTCCTCGTAAGCCTTGTGCTCCAGACCCCTCCCCAGCATCACTGAATCAGGGCTGGGGTGAGGGAAAGCTGCACTGTGCGTTAGTGCCGGGAACCTGAAAGTTATTTATGGGCAGGAGGGTGTCGGGTCTCCGGCTCCTCTGGCCGGTGCCTGTAGGTGGATTGCATCAAAAACAGCGGCAAAGATTTGTCAGGCCCCGCCGCCGCTCACGAGCCTGGGGCCAACGTCAGCTGTGAGCAGCCCTGATTTATCGCACACATTCCGGCTGGGGTTTTGACGCCGTTGGGTCTGCTCACCCTGATCTCATATGGCCTTCACTGCTGCTAGAGGAGCCATCTATTTGGCAGTGTCTTTACGGAAGACACTTCTATTTGTAAGAGGCAGGAGAAGCCTTGCTGATGGATTTTCTCCCCCAATACCTGATGCTGCTGAGCATGCCGGTCCGATCGGGAAGCGCCCGTCCCATTGACGTGCTGAAAACGGACTCCCCAACCTGTAAGATTGTACAGTCGGTATGTTTATTCAGCGCTGGGCAGCATGGGGGGCAGTCCCACCAAAGTCATGCGCGCCGCAGCACGGCAGCTTGCCCCATTTGTATGTAGCAAAGCGTTACATAGACATGAAGTTTCCCAATACGCCTATACATAGGCATAACCTGTCCCTGCTTCGTATTAAAATTAGTTTCAAGAGGTCATTTCCATAAGTCCCTCCCAACTGCGCGTGCTCAGTGATTTGAGTCGGTGGTCTTCAGGGGTCATTTACTTCATCCACTCCTCTTCTTCAACTTGTCCTTTTGGTGAACTCCAGCTTCTGCCCCCCTTATTCCACTGTCAGAACAACCCAGCCAGTACCGGCCGGCTCCCCATCCTTGGCTATCCCCATATCGACATTGGCTATCCCCATATCGACATTGGCTATCCCCATACTGACATTGGCTATCCCCATACTGACATTGGCTATCCCCATATCGACATTGGCTATCCCCATATCGACATTGGCTATCCTCATACCGACACTGGCTATCCTCATATCGACAAAGTGCTTGGACGCTTTGTTCTCCTACACGCCTTCCAAGGCCTGCAACAAAGATGGGCCATTTCCTACTAATCCCTCCTCTTCCACATGCCCTACAGTGTTAGTTTCTTACCTATAGTTTACTTCATATGGTTAGTAAGTTAACCTAAACCACAATGCTAGCAATTTAAGATGGATCTACAGTTGGCTTCACAAAGGTCCTTTTGTTAACCCTTTTGCATCCCTTCATCATCAAACGCGACAGATCACTCAAAGCAGCCCTCGCTGGGAAATATGTCTGCAATATTGGACACCAAGCTCAGCAAACGCTAAGTAGGTGCCCACGGGTCCTCGTCCCACCAGAGTCCTGGGGCCACATGCCTCTCAGTGCAGGGAGGCGAAGACACCAAAAGCAGCCACTGGCTGATTGCAATGCCCATTGCTCACCAAACTCCATGCTCAGTTTGGCAGCTGTGTGTCAGTGCGGGACAAAAGCACTTTTTAACCCGCGGTGCCAAAAGTAATTGTTTTTAATGTCAGACTTAATCCAAAGGATGACATTTAAGCTCCTCCACAGGGGGTAATGTACTTAGGTGCTAAATGAGTTCCTGGACGTGGCTGCTTTACAGCTCCAGGGTGCCGTAAGTGAGAAAAAATGACAGGGATGACACATCCGTATGCTTTCACGTCAGAGGTTTTGTTATGTTGATGAATGCGCCGTGCTCCCCACGTAGCTCTGGGGCAATGCACTGACCCCCTGATCTCTGCACAGGGACCTTTGGGCTGAGCTCATGGGGCAGAGCTGAAAGCTGGGTCTGTCTGTGGTGATGCCCTGGGAGGTGGCATCACATGAGCATCACCTTCACCATCCCAGTATCCTTCATAAAACTGACAGTGGAGCATCAGTGAGGTCTTCAAGAGGGGGACATGGAGGTGGCCCTGATGCTGCATGGATGGAGGCTGGCTCATGCATGGAGACCACATCTTCTTAGTGGTACAGAAGTTGCTGTGCTTTTAACTTCTCCAGGGGGTTTGACAAAACAGTAGCTCTGGGGTGTGCGGGGATGACTTTGCATGTGGAAGATAACTTCCCGACACAGCTGGTAAGCGAGCCTACCAGAGGAGGTGCCTTGCTTGACCTCCTGTTTACCAACAGAGAAGGACTGGTGGGGGAGGTGGTGGTCAGAAGTCGTCTTGGCCTTAGCAACCATGAAATGACAGAGTTTTCAATTCTTGGTGAGGTAAGGCAGGGGATCAGGAAAACCACCACCATGGACTTCTAGAGGGCAGACTTTGGCCTGTTCAGAACACTGGTTGGGAGAGTCCCTTAGGAGACAGTCCTGAAGGGCAAAGGGGTCCAGGAAGGCTGGACATTCTTCAAGGAAGAAGTCTTAAAGGCACAGGAGCTGACTGTCCCCATGTGCTGTAAGACGAATTGGTGGGGAAGACTACTGGTCTGGCTGAACAGGGGTCTTTTACTGGGGCTCAGGAAGAAAAGGAGAGCTTACCAGCTTTGGAAGAAGGGTCAGGCAACCCAAGAAGAGTACAGGGATCTCGTCAGGTCATGTAGAGAGGAGCTAGAAAGGCAAAAGCCCAGCTACAACTCAACCTGACCACTGTTGTAAGGGATAATTAAAAAAGTTTTTACAATTACATTAACAGCAAAAAGAGAGCCAGGGAGAACCTCCATCCTCTAGTGGATGCAAGGGGGAACATTGCCACTAAGGATGAGGAAAAGGCTGAGATACTTAAGGCCTTCTTTGCCTCAGTCTTTCATGGCCCGATGAGTTATCCCCAGGGTACTCAGCCCCCTCACACCCCGAGCTGGAAGACGGGGACGGTGAGTGGAATAAACCCCCCATAATCCAGGAGGAAGCAGTTTTTGACCTGCTCTGCCACCTGGACATCCACAAGTCTATGGGGCCGGATGGGATCCACCCAAGAGTGCTGAAGGAGCTGGCAGAGGAGCTTGCCAAGCCACTCTCCATCATTTATCAGCAGTCCTGGATAACAGGGCAGGTCCCAGATGACTGGAGGTTGGCAAATGTGAAGCCTGTCTCCAAGAAGGGCCAGAAGGAGGATCCGGGGAACTACAGTCCTGTCAGCCTGACCTCGGTACTGGGGAATATTATGGAGTGGTTCATCCTGAGTGCCCACCAGGCTTATGCCTCCCTTTTTAAGAGGGCAAATGGCTCCATTGGAATGCGGGTGGCCATCTGCCCATGACAGTCACTGTTGCAGGGGCAGCTGTTTTTCCTAAGTGGAAGTGCAATGTTGGAAGACAAAAAGGTTTTTCTCTGCAGTTTGACTCTTCCTCTCTGATATATTGAAGTGTCCAAAGAACAAATTGAGCACAGATTCATTTTTTTTTTTCTCTCCCCTAAAGCTACTCACCAGCTCATCACAGAGCACGGGAGGTGCAGAAAGCAGCACCTTCAGTCCCACACCTTCCATGGGAAGCTCCTCCTCTGGAAGGAGCTAAAAGGAAGAGGTGAGACCTGGGCACAGCAGAGCCTGCGATAATTTCTCCAAGTCCCTTTGCCCATCTGGCTCCACTCTGTGGATCATTTAGCATGAAGAAAGCAATTTTTTTGCCTTCAATACTGAAAGCAGTGAGGAGGATAATTGGAGCCCCGAAGGCGCGGTAGCTATTGAGCAATCTCAGCCCTTGCAGACCTCTGATGTACTGTAAAACTCAAAGAGGAGTTACAATTACTACACATTGCTCTGGACAGTGATTTATCTTGTAGCCACATGAAAGCAAAATCTCTCTTATCTGGTTCCCCCCCCCTCCCCGTACCTGATCAGGATGTGTCCTATCTCAGATTAAAGGGACTTTCTTTTCAAATGCTGTGGGAAAACCTCTGTGTGACGTTCAATTTTTCTGCCCTTTGAAATAATATCCCTGATGAGAAGTGACTTGGTGCTGTGCTGGTGTCCTGAGAAACTGGATGCTGAACTGGAAACTTGGAGTGCCTAGTAAAGGACCACAAAGCAAATGGTTTAATGGATCTTTTTTAAGCTCCTTTCAAGGGGGGATGATGATTCAGTAGCTGAGGACTGACCTGGGACGCAGAAGATGAGGTTTCAGTTCTTTGTGTTGCTGCAGAGGCAACAGGAAAATGAGAGGTTTGATAAAGGAGAATAAGTTCAGAAGCTGGGGTGGTGGCTTGAGATGCAGTAAAGCCCTGGGAGCAACCACCCAGGGAGGGAGCTGCATGCACGACAGCTCAGTGGCCAAAGGCACCGACCCAAGAAATGGCACCGAGTGGGCAGCGTGAGCGAGCGGGAAGCTGCTGTCAGAAGCCTTTTGCTGAAAGGGCTCCCCAGGGTTTCCTCGGGAGCTGCTCAGGTGTCGTGGTTTAACCCCAGCAGGCAACGAAGCCCCACGCAGCCGCTGGCTCGCTCCCCCCACAGCGGGGTGGGGGAGAGAATCGAAAAGTTAAAAGTGAGAAAACTCGTGGGTTGAGATAAAGACGGTTAAATAGAGAAAGCAAAAGCTGTGTGTGCAAGCAAAGCAGAACAAGGAATTCATTCCCTGCTTCCCATGGGCAGGCAGGGGCTCAGCCATCCCCAGGACAGCCGGGCTCCATCGCGCATAACGGTGTCTTGGGAAGACAAACGCCATCACTCCAAATGTGTCCCCCCCTGCCTTCTTCTTCCCCCAGCTCTATATGCTGAGCAGGATGTCTTATGGTCTGGAGTAGCCCTTGGGCCAGTTGGGGTCAGCTGTCCTGGCTGTGTCCCCTCCCAGCTTCTTGTGCCCCTGGCAGAGCAGGGGAAGCTGAGAAGTCCTTGACTGGTCCAAGCACTACCCAGCAACAACCAAACCATCAGTGGGTTATCAACATTCTTCTCATCCTAAACCCAAAACACAGCACTGTGCCAGCTGCTAGGAAGCAAATTAACTCTGTCCCAGCTGAAGCCAGGACATCAGGTCACAGGGGAGGAGGTTTCCTTGTGGCATGTTGTGTTTGGGATGACAGAGTTTGGGAACTATCACACGAGATCAGAGGCCCTTCATCATCCCCTCCTGGTCCATACAGCCCCAATCAATGACTGGCACTTCGAGGTGAGATCTGGGGAGCCCTGATGGACGAAATGAGCCAAATGGGTAGCTTCTGCCTTAGTCTGGGATCGTTTTTCTTCTGGCCCCTGAATTGCTGCTTGGGAGCAGGCAGCAGTCTCCACTGCGTGTCATCTCTGAGCCGTAATAGCATTAATCCTCTGGAAATAGTTGAGCCGTTCTAAACTTGACATTTTCTCTTCTTTTCACAAACTATAACAACACATCACAGGCGTAGGCTGCATGAGAAACCCTCCTGCAAGCAGCAGTTCCACTGACGGGGAGGATCGTGCTTGTGATGTCTCTTTGTCTGATGCTCCCTTCCAACTCCTCTCTATTAACAGATGCTTTTCAAGGGAATAAGAGAGGCTGTATATAACCCAAACTCCCACTGCTTCAAGGCAAGCGAGACCCCTTCCTTTGCTCAGCAGCGCCTTGGAAGTGCAAGTCACAGACTTGCCGAGCCTCACGTATGGAGCAGGGAGAGCAGATCTGCCTCTCGCTTCTCCACATGGCTCATTGGGCATCCCCTGCACTGCTGCAGATGTAGCCGATCCTGGATCCACTGCGGTGTCAAGGCAGTGGGGAGGTAGCAGCCATGGCTGCTTTACAGGTCCCCTTCATGGAGCTTTGGGTGGTGACATGGTATCCCCCATCCCCCAGGGCACACCACGGGGGAGGAGAAACTGGAAAGGTCTTGGCTGAATTCAGGGGAAAACCATCTAGATCTGGGTGGGTAAAATGGTGGATAAATCCACCAGACCAGTGGATGAATTGAGCCTCAGATGGTTCAGTTCCATCACTCGGTTGCAGCCCATCAGCTGCCACCCATTTTGGACCTTTTGGCTGGTAACCAGCACCCAACAGGGAGTCACCCCTGAAATCAGGTCCTTTGCCCAGCACATGGGAGCTGAAGTCAATCAAGTGATGTCCATCTTCCTTCAAAAGCCTTCTCAGGCTCAAAACTACCGAAGGACAAACTGCTCAGGTCAGCATCTGCTGCAGTTATTGGCCTTCCACCGAAGGAGGATGGGAGCTCCAGTCACGCTGACATGTTCAAGTGACAATCATAACTAGAAAGTGATGGTCTCTGCTTGAGAGATGCTTGAGACCACCTGTGGGATGTAGGGAAGGGGAAAGGTCCCAGGAGAAAAGAAAGGGGTTGGCCCAGTCTGGGCTAACGCCTTTGGTAGATCAATTATAAAGGATTGTCCTCCTTTTAGGTAGGAGAAAAAATTGCATTTGAGTTTCTTTGTGTAATTATTGCTCCCAGATAATTTCATTCACTCTTTCAAGAGAGCTGAATAGAAAAACTTCATTCAGAGACCGGGATAAAAATACTGTTCCCTCAACTCCTTACATACAGCGATCAACAACATTTTGTGTCCAGCTGTACCCCACCCCTCCCGTCTCCTGCAACCCCAGGTACATGTGCCAGGGCATTTTCTGCTTTTGCCTCAGCTCCTGGATGGTAGATAACCAAATGTGCCCTAAATCAACACTTCTCAGTGCTCAACACTCACCCCCCCACCCCCAAATTGTCTCCTCTACAGTATGATGCTCTGATAGCACATGAGAGCTTCAGCTGTGGACCTGGAGACCTTTAGTGCTATTGAGGCCATGAGTGCTGGAGCCTGGCATGTTTTAGGGTACAGAAGACACCCCGCTTCTGACTATAGATCAGAAAATGTGGCTGAGGAGCTGGGGGCAGCGTGTCCCAATCAGTGATGCTCTGTTGCTCTCCCAGCAAGGCTCTCATTTGGGATGGGGACGGTGCAGCAGGACATCACCAAATGCTGCCATGGCTCTGGGCAACCACAGAGCCCGTTCACCCTGTCCTTGCAGCACAGCTGCCCATTTGTGGCAGCTCTCGGGGAGGCTGAATCATTATTTTAATGGTTTATTTAAAAGCACAGAGTCCTTAAAAAAAATAATGGCTGCAAGTGCAATAATCTGCTGATACAAAGAGAGGCATATAACTGCCCTTAAAGAACATGATGTCCACCAGCAGCTTTAGAGCCTATAGATCAAATGCTGCTCTGACCTACTCTGCTCTGACAGCTGAACCTTTCCCTGAGAGCATGCGTATTAATTTTTAAAAATAAATACGGTTGTGCCTTCTCTGAAGGCAATTGGATTTTTGCCATTGGCTTTGACAGAAGTAAGACGTTCCCTGCCCATAACTCCTTGCCAAAAGCGTGTACCCCACGAGGGGCCGTGCGGATGGTGGGGATGATGCACTGGGCAGAACTGGCTGCTGGCACTGGCCTGAGCCTGAGACAGGGCTGTACGCTGCCTGCAGCCTGTGCGGGACGAAGGATAATTTGCACATTGGCTCTTTACCTCCATGGCCTGTGAATCTGTTGCCATTTATCCAGCAGCCCTGGGCTCTCGCCCATGATTCCCAAGTGCTGGGCTGTCACTGGTGTCCCCTCTGATTCCTGGCATCACAGCTTCAGTGGGGGGGAGATGCTGACGGCAACCCAGCCCGAAGCATGCATGGATTTGCCCTGGGGCCCTCCTCTCCCTCCTGTTCCTACCTCCCAAGAGAGCACTCACAGCAGTGGCAGTGCACGGCCTTTTCCCATACCCTCAGATGGTTTCCACATCTGGCTATGAAAAGGCAAATGGACACCAGCTGATGGCTGCTTTGGTACCCTCCAGCACACATACCTGCATCTTGCACCCAGTCCCAGAGACATCGTCCCTTAGAAAAGAACCCCGAAGTTCACCACAGCTGAAGCTTCTTGAGACCTTCACACCTTATTGATCAGCACAGCTTCATCAGCTGTGAGGGAGCTGCCCCAGTTCACACTAGCAAAGATTTGGGTAGGTATTAATTGTTCCACCTGCCTTATGGGCAGACTAATCTGCCTTCATGCCAGCAAGCCCACTACCCTCCGAGTCATCGATTTAATTTCAGCTGGGCTATTTGTGCAGGAAGGTGGGGCCTGGGGTGGGTTAGAGGAGCATAGACTGGTCTGTACACCACCCTTCAGGTCTCTTCTGCCACAGGTGGGTTCATGGATGGTGAAAAGAGTCTCAGCAATGCTTGGTTAAGCAAGAAGATGCTTAAAGAAGTGCATGGCTTCCTGGCTAACACAGCCAGTGTGTGTTCTTCCACGGAGGGAAGTTATAGCTGAACTCTTAGTTGCCAGACAAAATAGAGGGGGATTTTTATTATGTCCCTTTTGTAAGCTCTTCACAAACCAGCCTCTTTATCTCAAGCCTGGCAAAGAGTAAGTACAGCTCTGTCCCATCTTGGTTACAGAGCTGGGCTGGAACTGAAGAGGAAAAAAAAGAGAGCAAAGATGTGATGGCAGCTGTGCCCGGAGAGGAGAGCTGGCCTAGAGGTGACCCTGCTGCACCCTGGGCAAAGGATGGGCTGTAATGGGAGCTTGCCTTTGTATTTGAAATACCAATGCTCCTCACAGAAGCCTTGCTGTTGGCAGGGAGCCTGGAGATGCTCCATGCCCTGTGTTGTGTGTAGGAGCCCCACACATCTCCGGATCCACGCCGTGGGAGAGCTACCAGGGTGAAGGAGGCTGCATCGCCCAGCTCGGGCAATAAGCAACACTGGAGTGATGGCCATGTTTGAGCCATGCTGGAACTCTGTCAGTAAACTCAGGAGAGGATCAGCTTTTAATTTTATTTTGAGCTTGAGCTCCCTCCTGTCGTTCAGCTGAGTTCAAGCTCTTCCGGCAAACACAAGAGATGTCTCCAAGAAGACACTGAAACCAGATGAAGTTCTCAGGATTGCAGGAGCTGCAGCTCTCTGAAGCCTGCAAGCCTCAGGAGAGTCACCACCATGCTCTGAGTGGCAGCACAGGCTTTCTCTGAAGCCAGTAAGTAGCAATGTTTCATGACTTTATTTCGATGTATCTGTGAAACATCTTTGTGCAAAGAGGATCCATGCAGCTTTCCATAATTTTCAGGGGATTTCTGGGCAGCCTCCAGAGCAGGGAGAAATACTGAAGGCAGCAACTGTTGGGCTACAAAAGGACTTTCTGGCTTAGTAGTAACCACGTTTTTTAATGAGAAGATTTCCCCCTTCCTTTTAATTTTCTTTTTAGTATAGGACTGAGAATTTTGCTCTAGGCACATGCCAACTTGCCAGCAATGAACACCGAAAAGAGCAATAACATGAGAGGGCAAGGAGCTATTGGTCTCAGCTCCTTCCATGCTCACGCAAAGCCTGTGGCTGTTGCTCCCCAGGCTGCTGGCACTGCTCTGCAGTGAAACGAGGAATTCACCAAACCTGCAGGCTGGTTCCTAATCTGAGAGGTGGTAGCTGGCAATATGTTACTGGGATAGCTATGGCACTGCTAAATATTACAGAGAGCACTCCATCAATGATGCTGCAGCTCTGCATCAAAAATGTATATCCTTCTCCTGAGCTGTCAAGACCCATACATGCATGCACTAGCAGTGATTTAATTAAATAGCTAGCTCAACGAGGTGTATTTAGGGGATGATCCAAAGACTCTTTGAATCGGTGTAGCCCCCTCTCTCACATGGACACGAATTGTTGCTGCCAGCACTTCCAAGTGGCTGTTGGCTCCAGCGTTTATGACCGGCAGTAAGAGGAAGGTCATCTATAAATCTTGGTAGCTGGGTACGGTGCTCAGTTAATGCAGTTTAAATCAGAATGTCTTGTGTAAGGCCCAGGGGCTCCTCGGTGATTAAGGTACTATTTCTATTAAACATTAAAGGCTGCTCTGCTTAAGGATTTTACCTGAGGAACAGTCCCAGGTGACAAACTTCAGTTTCACTTGGTGTAAGTAGGCTCTGCGTTATTAGCCGTCCTCTTGCCACTGCTGTTCATGGCAAATGTGCCGATCCACCCTGCCTGCCCCTTTGAGTAAGTTGCTGTGGTTTAACCCCAGCAGGCAGTGAAGCCCCACGCAGCCGCTCGCTCACTGCCCTGTGGCGGGGTGGGGGAGAGAATCAGAAGGGTAAAAGTGAGAAAACTCATGGGTTGAGATAAAGACGGTTAAATAGAGAAAGCAAAAGCTGTGTGTGCAAGCAAAGCAGAACAAGGAATTCATTCCCTGCTTCCCATGGGCAGGCAGGGGCTCAGCCATCCCCAGGACAGCCGGGGTCCATCATGCGTAACGGTGACTTGGGAAGACAAATGCCCTCACTCTCAATGTCCCCCCCGTCGTCTTCTTCCCCCCAGTTTATATCCTGAGCATGACATCCAAACTCGGGACATAAGTGCTGCATGGTGTGGCAGCAAAACGAAGTTGATTCCCTGTTTTCTGAAGTTATCAGTGTCTTCCATATAGAATATAGATGATTCTGTGATTCTATTCTATATGGGCCTTCCTTGGTTGTGATCAAACCCCTAGTGAACATCTCCGTGTCTATCACCACAGTGGCCAGCTTGGTATCAAGGAGGGTCTGTCATGCCCAGGAATGTTTTAATCCACTTTGGTCCAGGTTTTGTATTATCTGCACAGCTTCCAGGGTCTGTTTTTTCATGGGAACGGAGGAGCATCTCCAACACCACCAGCTAACAAGTCTCTGTTGGAGTGCCTCAGATAGAGGCAATGGACCCTCCACTGCTGTGCGTTTGGGTTAGGGAATTAAATGGGCAAGAAACAAGCCACCAGCCGACCTGAGAGAACTGAGCTTGTAGATTTTTTCCCTTGCCTTGGATCTTTTGCTAATCCTCGGACTGAGTGTTGATGGTGGTGGCAGGAGGAAAGTGGGAGGGGGGGGAAAGGAAGACAGGGTTTGATTCCGCTATGAGAAGCGAGCTTATGCCACCTTGAGATGTATAAATGGAGAGGGAAAAGGTGAAGGGTCTGCTCAAGCCCTTAGAGTGATTCAACAGGACAATTCAGGCAAATAAGGACTATTCTGGGCTGCCCTGGGGGATGCTCTGCATTACCTGAGTTGGAGCAGCAGCCTGTGGATTGTAAATATACTTCTTATTCAAGGTCCATGCTTTCCCCTATTGCTCTCACCACTGGTCTGTGCCGTGCTCCTGGTGCTGGAAGTACTCGCTGGAGGGTCACCCACAGCAGCTCTGCTCACTACGTGCCCTGGTTTGGAACACGAGCAGCCCCTGGGCTCTGTGGCTGGAATGACAGCTGTGTTTTGCATGGAGAGCTCAGTCAACGTGTGCTTTCCAAATGTGCAGGTCATAGAGATTAGAAACATTTGGCTCATCTCGCTAGAAAAGCCCCTGGTGCAGACTTTCTCTCTAAATGAGGTTTCATAACTGCAATGGTTAGTGGGCTCTGGAGATGGGCTGCTTTTTTCTTCTGGATGATTGCTGAACAGAGCTAGAGAGGAAACTGTGGGGAGGTGGACCTTTGATCGATATTTCCAAAGAAAATGCAGTGCTGGAATCAAAACGTTTCAAGCACAGACTTTCAACTCCAGCTCCTCAAATTCTCATCACACGGTTCTCAAAGGTTACCCTGTCTGCTCAGTGATTAACAGCTCCTCTCTGTAATTGCCTTGGGTGGGGACTGTCTGAGTTGAAAATGCTCCTACTGCGGGAATTTTCGCTTTAGTACTTTCCCTGATTTATGAATGGAGATGGGTAAGAAAAGAAGCCCAAACCTGCTCTCTCAGATGGCAGCTGCCTCGCAGGGCTGGCTGTGTGGCCGGGGATCATCCCGGCCCTGCCCTGGGCATGGTGAGAGGATGCTGCATCCTTGTCCTCAGTCTCCTCTTGCTCCGTGCCGGACAGATCCCGGCTCCCCACGACAGAGGGGCAGCCTGCGGTGGTGGCCTGGGAAGCTGCCAGGGCGATGGCAGTGTCGGGCTCAGCATATTGCCCATAACAAGAGCTGTTGCTTGTCTGCCTCTCACGGGGAACGCTAAGCTGCTTCAAAGAGCTGCATGTGACAGATAGTCCTTGCCCATCCTCGCTGCATCCGCCAGCACCGACTTCACTCCAGCTGGAGGTAGCATTTGTCTTTGCTGGGGAGGCAGGCAGTGGCAGCTTTTCAGACAGGACTCGCACCAAGTGTTTCACTGGCTGGTATCTTAAACCAGTGCTCCTCTGCTTGCAAGCGCATGCTCTTTCTTTCTGCAGTGGGTCATAACAAGTCTCCCCACCCTGGTATGAATTCCTGGGAACTCCAGTTTCTCCAGGTTCCTTTGGGGCAAGGGAGCCAGCACGTGCCAGAGCTACACACTCCAGGAGGGCTTTGGCAGTACAAGGCGATCTTATGAATGGTCACCAGTATCCTTTGGAAGCATAGCTTGAATTTCCACTTAAAGGCACTTCTGACTACCTGGGATAATGTGATCTTGAAGAGAAAGAAGAAAAGAGGATTATAGTTTCCAGGGGACCTTATGGAAAAATTCAGTTTTAGCCAGGGTTGTGAATGGTTGGGCTGGCAGGAGCACTCATGTACCAGCACTCTTGTCAGTGTTGAGCGTCATCCAGGGTGAGAGAAGCAAATTGGTCCGTGGCTGTGAGGGCAGTTAAATCAGCTGAACTGTATTTTTAGGCTGCCTTGAAGGCGCTGCCGTGGTTGGAGGTGTGCCGGGAGCAGGGTCCTCCTCGCGGGGCCGAGGCAGGGCGTGTTTCTCCGTCCCTGTGACGGAGAAGGGAGGCTGCAAAGAATGACAAGTTGTTGAGCAAACGTGTCGTAATTTCAAATCACCGCTCCGGAGCCTAAACTTGATTATCATGGTAAGGCAGAGCAGGCAGCAATTTTTTACGCAGGATTGTTTTCTGTAAGCTGCAATAATATTCTTGATTCTTTTTTCTTTAGAATGATTGGGGACACGGTCTTCCTTTGTGCTGGGATTTTACTATAATAACTTCACCAAGTTTGTAGCATTTGTCACGATTACTTCAGGTTAGGTAAAAGGAGAGCTGGCTGCAGCGCTACCAACACATTTCCATTAAGCAGCCTTAGGTCTCCGGTCAATTTATAATGGAAAGTAATGTCATTGCCCACATTTTATAGATGGAGAAAGTGAGTCATATTTTGGTGAGAATCTTGTCAAAGATCATTTGGCAGAGGTGGAAATAGTCCACTGGTCTAGCTACAACACTGCAACTATTAATACGTGTATAAAATCAAGAATATAAAAATGATAGACTAGTGTGAAGTAGTATTTCTGTACTGAAATTCAAGGAGCCATAGCAGTTAAAATCAGTCGAAGATCAGCTTTATTCATATAGTAACTGGAACAGACAGAAAATTACAAACAGGTTTTTAGAAACGTTGTCTGGGGGTGGTTATGTGCTGTGATGATTGATGGATTGAATTCTTAATACTCCCTTTGGGTTTACTATAAGCTGCTCACACTTATTATAGATCTACTATATTTAATTTTGTTACCAAGTTAATTGTATTTTCCCTAAGAGCTCCAGCCGCCTGCTGTGCATTACTGTTTCTTTGCCAATGAACCGCTCCGCTTATTGGCTAATAACTGACTGTAAGAATTTTCTTTATAAATGCAGTCTCCTTAAATGTTCCTGATAACATGGTCTGCATAAGTATTGTTCTGGCTTCTCTTTCAGTTTGCTTTACTCTGAGCACGGCAATATATTGAGTTTCTTAGAGGTTTAGTGGCCCTTTGTCATATTTACTATCAGTATCTGAACTGTAAATATAAAAATTACCAGTTTGTGAAAGCCAGTGTGAAATACAGTGTAATTGCTCCCAAATCTCCCCCAGTGCAAGTGAATCTTGAAACAAAGGCTTAGGAAGATTGGCTTTATAGAACTGCGCCGTGTAGCTCGGGAAGAAGTGTGAGACTTCTTGAGATTTTTTTTTTTTTTTTTTTTAAATTTTTATTTTTAGGGCTCTATTACTGCCAGCAATGTTGGGTTTGGGGTTTTTTTTTGTTTTTTGTTTTTTGTTTTTTTTTTTTGACATTTCAGAATGTCTGAGCATATTATTCACCACTTCAAGGTAGTATTTATACCGAGCACTCCTGATACACAAGCCACAAGCAGTGCGTACGCTGGGGGTGGTTTGCTTTGGAGAAGGCATGCAAACAACGCTCCCCGGCACAGCGAAGCGTGCGCGTTGCTGGGGAGGAAGAGCGTGTTGGGGTCTTGTTTGAGGTCTCCACCCTCTTGCCTTAAGTACCTCGTTCAGCTATGACTGATATTTTCAGTGTACGTTTGTTTTCTTGTGCTAGTAGAAATTTTGATGCTGATTGCAGGGAGACTCACAAACTCCCTCCAATGTGCTTTGCTATTATATAGCTCTTTCCTTTCTTATTACTTATGTTTTCCATCATTCCCCAAACGGTGCTGGCATGTTTTCTTTTGGTTATACGCTAAATCCTTTAACTCTGCGCAGACAGTCTCTGCAGTGGATTTCATTTGGCAGAGTCACTGCTGGAGAAGCAGGAGGAACAACAGACTGGTGCTGGCCACCCTCTGTAGGGAATTGCTCTTCCCTTCTCTTAAAAGAAGTAGTTGTCATTTTATGTCCATTCACAACATTTTCTAGATAAAGCCTTCTAGTTCAGATCAGAAAAACAGTGAAGTTGGAGTCCTGTAAATATTTACTAATTTGTAGAGAAGAGACTGGCCAAGAGTGATACCACTGTCCTGGTGGGCAGGATGCTCTGCTTTGGACATGGGAGATGGAAGTGTACGTCCCCACCCCACATCAGGGAGAGGACTTCCATGTCCAAGCCCAATTAACTAACCTGTTGCCTACTCCTGATATGGAATTTATTCTCTGTTGGGAGTAACAGATTAATCCCAGGCATGGAAAGGTCGTGTCCTAATATCCTACATGGATTGTGGTTTATCTTGGACCAGACCAGTTGCTTAATCCCTTTAATTCAACCCCTTCTTTTCCTTTTCTCTTCCGACCGGTGGGGGTCCTTCGATCTGTCCATACATGAAGTGTACTGCAAAGGCATTAAGTGAAGCTTGCTCAGATCATGGATGCAGCCGTATGATGTTGGGCTAATTAGGGTGGGCAAAGCACTGAACTAATGTGCCCGTCCTGCTTCCGAGGCTCACGCTCACTCAGTCTCTGCACAGCCTCGCATCGTCCATTGGGTCCGAGCACCCCATCTCTTGGCACCAGCTCTCCCTTAGGCACTGTGCAGGGACTTTGGAGCTCTGCACCCTGAGGAGGATTTTGTGTGGTAGCAGCGTGGCTGGGAGTGAGGTACCGATGAGTCTTTGGGGATCCAGCTCCCACACTTTGGGGATCCAGCTCCCACACTTTGGGGATCCAGCTCCCACACTTTGGGGATCTAGCTCCCACACTCAGTCCAGGGAGCTGCTGGGGCAGAGGCAAGGCTCGCTGGCTGGTGGTAGCAAAAGAAACCGGTTGTGTCACAGCTGTCTGGGTGTCATTTTCTGGCATGATCCTGTGACCTTCCCTCTTCTTGTCATGCCATCTTTCAGGTAAGAAGCACAGCCTCACATCCGTGCCTTGCTGTCTGTCTGTCTCCTGATGCAGACAGAACAGAGAACAGCTCCTGCTCGCCATGTGACAGGGGAGCTTTGATCACTCGGGCAAAATCAGGGTTAAAATGGAACTCAGAGGCCCCTTCTCCTCCCCTTGCGCAGAGGTGCTGTCTTCCCCAGGGCTGTGGCTGTCTGGTGGATGAGCCTGTCGTGCCTTCGGCTGCTGGGTTTGATCACCTTACGCCGCCGTTCATCCACCGCTCGCAGGGCACATCCTCTGCCCAGCAGACTGGAACTGACGGGCTCTGGCTGCTGCTCGTAACGCTGCTTCATGGATCAGCTGCTAGGAGCCTCGGCGGCGGCTGGCACAGACAAATTTCTTCTTGGGCAATACGCAGTGTCAGCTAGACAAGGATCCTCGCTGGAGCTGGAGATCCAGCGGTCTCTCCTGCCTTCGCATCCCCTGTTCGTGTAGCATCACCCTTTGCTGTCCAGGCTGCAGGAGTAGCTAGCTTACTCCTTGCAGACATGAAATGAAAACCGATAATAAATATAAATCATTCTCTGCCCACGCTGCTGGCAATCTCTGCCTTCTAACAGCCCAAACTACACACTTGTGAAGGCAGTGGCACGGAGTGCCTGCCACCCTTGGCGTTAGGATTGAGCTACGAAGGGAGGGTTCGCAAATGGTGGGATAACCTTTGAAGAGGCTCTGGATAAATAATATTGGACATATTTATAGAGGAAATGTGGAAATTTTTTTATTTTTTTTTTACATGTAGCTAGCAGTGTTGCTTTGTACTTGTATCCCCTGTAGCACATTGGGGATCAGGCTGGGGGGAGTATTTGCCTACAAGAAAAGCTGATTAACCTTTGCTGTGCCATGCTTCAGACCATTTGAAAGGATCCGCAGACCTACAAGCTATTTACAAAGGAGAAGAAACTTTTAAGGGAGTTTATTAAACTGAGGCCTTTTTTTTTTTTTTCCCCATGGTGGGAGTAACTGTCTATTTGGACAATTCCCTTTGGCATTCCCCACTAGAAGAAATCTCAGGCAGATAGAATGTCATCCTCAGAACACACATGAGCTCTGGCAGCCTGTGTGGCCGAAGGTGGAAATGGCTGGGGGAAGTTTTCTGGCCTCTGCCATGCACTATAAATGCATCTTTGTTTTACAGCTGAGGAAGCCCGAGGCAAGAGGAGTTGAAATTTGGCCTGAAGTCACGCTGGCAGCTGGATGTTTCCCCTGAGTCACAAGTCATGGAATTATGGTGTTGCTTTCAGAGCTTTTTGTTGGGGAAGTTTTTTCTTTAATCTTCCTTCAAGTGCCTATTAGGATATGATCCTAAAAGGTAGATATTTATTAAGGGTGTCATCAAGGTGCCTTCTCTTCAGGGTGGTAAAAATGCAGAGCAAATGCAAATCTTTAGATATTAATGAGGTGGTAAATGTTAGGTGGCATTCAAAGGAAGTACATATGGAGGAATATATTGTTACAAAACATTCATAAGGACAAGCTCTAAGTTAGCTGTTACCATCCAGAAACGAGATCTTCAAACTGTGGCAACTTCTTTGAAAACACTTCCAGACTCAGCAGCGCTCAAAAAGGAAAACAGCATGGGAGGGTTATTAGGCAGGAAGAAATGACAAATGAGAAACCATGGCGTGGCTTTTTCTTCAGGCCCACAGCGTGGCTGAAGTTACATCGTGAGCAGCGCTGCTCCCCTGTCTCAGAAAGGACAGGCAGAACCAGAGAAAGGCACAGGGAAGGACATCAGAGATGGCCAAAGATACGGAACTGTTGGAGGAAAAGTGTCTCTTCAGCTTGGAACCAGGATTAACAGGGGGAGAATATGATGGGGGTTCGTAAAAGCAGAAGTAGCATGGAGAAGATTTAAGGGAGCAGTTAAACACTGTTAGTGCCCCAAGCAGTCAAGTGGGAGGTTTTAAAATAACAAAGCAAATTTCCTTTTACAACATGTATTTTAGTGTGAGGAACTTGTTGGTGCAAGACTGTTTATAGAAAAGCCTACAGACCCTCAAAAAAATCAGGGAAGAAAAGTCCTTTGAGTTGCAGCTTAGCAACCACGTGGGAAAATGTCACGCCACCTGTCTGAGGCATTTGGACTGGGATGGGACAAAGCACTCTCTAGAACTGATTATCTTACCCCATTGATTGCAGCAGGAACGTACAAGTTCAGTTTAGGGTAGATGTGTACATTTTGGACAGCTAAAGGAAGGTGTGATAGTTCTTCTCACCCTTTCTGACAAGTCCTCCTTGGAACTGACTTGCACAAGACTTGTAGGAAGATAAGTTCTTTCAGGTACGAGGCGATGAGCCGGACTTGTGATCCAGTCAGCAAAAAGCCAACTTCTCTGGCTCAGTGCTGGAAAAGCACAGGGAGAGCAGTCGGTGTCCTGAAAAGAAGCAGACCCAGAAAGGAGTGGAGCAAGATGGGGTGGCTCAGAGTGGAGAAGGGGTGGGAGGAGAGACGGTCCAGACCTTTGGTACGCAGCAGGCAAGACCTCCGCACACAACCAACATAAATCATTGCTTGTGCTGAAAGGGAACTGTAAATGCTGAAAGCCATGAGCGTTCCCTCAGCTGCGATAATAATTCTGCATGTTACAGATTCAGCTGGGTTTGTTTTGATGTTTTTGTAATCTCTTAAATTGCACTTTGAGGCTACTTCCCAAAGTGGTTGCCTTTATTTGCGGCTTGCTTTTTTTATTTTTTTTATTTTTCTTTTTTAAACACGGTCATGATGTGTCTTCGCCTGTAGCACATCATTTTGCCTCTGGTTTTCCTCCTGTATCTCACCAAGAAATGCTGTCACGGGGCGAATGCATGCTAGGCAGCGGGCTGCAGGCTGTTAAGGAGATTGAGATTTGCTCCGAGGAAGCAAAACCTTTGTTAGAGTTTCAGTGCCATGGCAAGGCAACCAAAGAATGAGGAGGAATGATGGGCAAGTTTCTCATCCCAGTTTTCCCATGGGGTTAGTGATTATCAGTGATTTATTTTGTGAGGTCCACTCAGATACCTGCTGGGCCTGATTTGGAGGTGTCTTGGGCTCTCCAACCTACAACTGAAGCCAGTGGGAGCTGTGCTTTGAACATATAAAGTGCTGAAACACAGTTAAATATCTGGAAAATTGGTTCCTTTGTCTCTACACCTACTTCCCTGCTTGTAAAATGAGGGCAGCGAGGCCTTTTGATGTTAGCAGCGTGTTGTGAAGTCAAAAAAGTGACTTTTGCACTTTGTTTGCAAAACTCCCAGTTTCTCCTGTGATGAGTGTCCCAGAAAAGTCCCACAGGGAATTATTCATGTTCTATTCAGTGCAGAGGTTTGGTGCTGTGCAGAAAATAGGGGCTCAGCTCTCATGCAGACTAATGAGTGTGGAAAAATAGTGGCTTGGTGTCTCGTCCCCACTGTGTCCAGCACCTCCAGGAGGTAAGAGACTTGCAGGAAAAATAATGTCATGGAATATGGACTTGAATGCGGGGGGATAAATAGAAGTTTGCCCTGAGGTTGTGCTACTTACCAAGTCCTAGAGATGTGAGAGGGGATGTGTGTGGTAGGACCAAGACTGGGGAGGGCTCTGTGTCCAAGTCAAGGGGTAAGGAGAGGATGAGGAGGAAGAGCCATCCTTTGAACTAGGCCTAAATAATACGGCTTTGGGAAGAGGGGCAGCTGTACGGGGGGGGGGGGGGCAGTTTGGGTATGGGGCATTATTTTAACAGGTGGTTAAACCCCATATCTGATGGCACAGGCAACCCTGGCATTGCTTAATATTTTAGTGCTCGACTTTGTGACCTTAACATTAATGGTATCTGTTCTCAACGTAATAAATTGAGAGGTAGCAACAGAAGTTTCAGATACACATGACATCTCCTTGAAAGGGAAACATTTGATTTATACCACAATCAAATAGCTAGCAGGGAGGTAATTTATTACAAAGGAAAATGACTGGAAGGCCTTATTCTTCACACCAAATTCTAGGAAATGCTTATTACTGCTCTAAAATTCAATAGTATAATAGTCACAGCCCTGGGATTAGTAAATTTATTTCTTTTAGAGATTATGCTAGCAAATGTGTCAGTTCCATGTTACACTTCAAACAGAAACCCAGCACCACCCTGGCTTTGACAGGGGAAGGTTTCCTGCCCTGCAGCATGACTTCTGCCAAATACCATTGGGGTATCATATGGAAAAAATAAAATAAAATAAAAATCCCTTCTTCTAGAGAGCCAGTGCTCTTTGGAACTCTTTCAAGTAGATCTCAAGTACCATTTTTGTCACTGAAAAATGATGCTGCCAGCAGTGTTTGATATGAATTGAGCATTTCTTCTTTTGGAGTAAAGAAAAATACTGGGTTCTCATAAAGATTCAAATAGTGCAAGAGGGAGCAGCAGAAAATTAACCACCACCAGACACTGAAAGCGTTGTTTGTGGCAAGTTGCAGTACTTTGGAAAACAGAAAAAAGTACTACAATTTAAGAAGAATATACCTAGCTAAAGACATTAACATCTGCCTCTGCTGCTGATGAAAGATTTAATAATTTATGTGATGAATAGCAAATAGTTTTGATGTTATCTGGGTCAGTATTTCAATATGACAGCTTGTTCTGGCTGCAGAACACGTTTGGTCTGTGCTGATATTTGACAAGCTCTGTTAGGTACACAAGCCAAACTCTGATCATGTAAACACCAAAGACCATATTGAAATGACTTCAATGCAGTTAAAGGAAGCACATACTGCGATTTTCCTTCTGGCCCTACAGGTCACGTTTGATTAATCTTGCATAATAAAACTGAAGTAACTAGAATTGGAATGGGGTATTTGTGATAAAGAGGGACCAGGGAAATGTGTTTTTAACAACACAGCACCTAGGGCTGATTCTGTGGTGCTCTGGGGTGGATGGAGTCTCTGTTACAGGAATCTTTTTAGGTGTGGAGTGGCTACAGGTAGAGCTGATTTTCCAACCTGGGAGCAAGGCTTGGCTGCAATGACCTCTTGAGGTGCTGTTTCAGGTGCAGCTTTCAATGGTTTTATGATCCCTGGGGCTCTTGAGGACGGGACTAATCCTCTGGCACACTAGTATCTGGAGATGCACACCTGGTCCAGGTCTCTGGAAGAGACATCCCTGCTTGTGCTTAGTGGTAAAAGGCAACATACCTCATTTTCTACCCGATTTCAAACAGATGCGTGGCATTTGACAAACATGGGATAAGGGGCTTTATTATAAATAAGAATATCAGACTGAAAGGATTGCCCAGTGCTTGTTAGCAGTCTGGAAAGCTCTTTAAATACAATGTCAATGAGAAGGGGAAAATGAGACATGTATACTGGGATCCTACCTCTAATGGCTGAAGCACTAAAATGAAACAAGCAGCAGGCTAGGTGATCTTGAAGGAAGAGATGTGGTGATACACATGAATTTTGAAGTGCTTATGGATGCAGGAAAAAAGTACTAGCAGAAATGTTTGGGCAGCAGCAGGTATCTCTATGGACAGGGAAACAAATCTCCAAATAGCAGAGCTCAAGCAGAAAGTTCAGCGGCAGCCATAAAACATGCAGTGCCATCTGGGAACAACCTGGATTTAATTAGAAAACTGTTTGCAAAAGAGATCTGTTGTCCCTCCCAAGCTTTCTCCTTGGACTTAGTGATAGATCTCCAAGTAGCAGAGCCAGGTTAGGCATTGGAAAGCAGAGCACTTGAACAGCTTTGCCTTTGGTACAAAGTAATGGCTGAAAAATTGTGCCAGCAGAGGGAGCGGGACACCAGATTTCTTTTTCCTACATACGTATCTAATTCAAGGAGATTCTAGAGACAAACCAGATGTTAAAAACCAGGCTTCACCCACTGATCCTTTAGAGAAAGTGTTAGTTGATGCAAGTTTTCTCCCATGGCCATGAAATAGCTGCAAAGGCAGAAAAATAAAGTCTCCAAATATGCATTGCAGCAAATATTATGGAAAAAGCTCACAATGTTTTTAGGGTACTGGCCAGACCCTTCTGGTTTTGTTTTTAATGTCCTGTGATGAGAGATCCCAGATTAGAGGTGTATGACAGAAACAAGACTGAGTACTCTGGGTAACGGGGCTGCAATATGTGATGAGGTCTGGATAAGGAAGCTGGGTCAAGTTCTTTGCGTTCGCTAAGGGGAAGATGGCTGGGCTCCTTTGGCAGGCTCTTTGGGCGTGAGGCAGCGCTGCTGCAGGGACTATGGATGCAGCCTCAGCAGCAGATCACAAGTGCTTGTGGGGCAGAAAAGAGGTGACAGTGCTGGGCTACAAAAGTGGCAGGTATGAGCCCAAAGAGGAGGGTGCGTGGAGCTCTAGCCAGATCTGTCACACAATAAGGGTGCAAAACCATGACAAACCTGATTGGAAGAAATCCCATGAATCTGAATTCATGAGGCCCTTCTGGAGAGGGGTCAGGGATGTCTGTCCTGCTTGGCGATACGACAAAGTCAGCATGCTGAGGCTGGGCAGCAAAGACCAATTGCAATCTGCTCGAGTTAGCCCAGCACGGTAAACAGATGGAAAGAAAAGAATAAAAATCAACTTCACCTTCACAGACAGTTCACGCCATAAAAACCTCATTCCCAAAAGCACAAAGGCTCAGCTTGCAGCTGTACTCCTCCAAAGGGTGATGTACCCAGCCTCCTGAGGCTAGAAGGGAAAGCAGAGCACAGCTTAAAGGTACTGTCCCAAGCCTGGGAGGCCTTGCTTTCTCCACGTAATTTATCCTTCTGACTGGTCAGCATGTTTTCAAGGGACATATGCATGCGCACACACACACACACGTGCACACTCACTTAGCTGATCTGAGTGCTTGCTGTTGGCCCTCTTGAGTTGTGCTGCCCTATCCCAGGTGTGATTCAGATAACTCAAAGCATGCAATCAGCAAATCTGTCGGTCTTAGGACAAGGCAACAGCCTGCTCTTCTGCCTCCTGGAAGTATACATGACTCAGGATGAAACATCCCAGCCTTTCGAAGCATCAGGATGACTTTTCTTTCCGAGTCAAGTCACACAGTTATTTAGTGGTGACACAGGGCTTGATTCACACAAAACTTCAGAGCCATTTGGGATGTGCTGTGAAACACTTCGTGGCCTCCAGCTGCCAGCACAGAAGCGTACCATCTCCTTACAGAATCACAGAATTGCAAGGGTTGGAAGGGACCTCGGGAGATCACCCAGTCCAACCCCCCTGCTAAAGCAGGTTCTCCTAGAGCATGCTAGACAGGACTTGGTCCAGGCGGGCTTTGAATATCTCCAGAGAAGGAGACTCCACAGCCCCCCTGGGCAGCCTGTTCCAGTGCTCTGTCACCCTTAGAGTAAAGAAGTTTTTCCTCCTATTCAACTGAAACCTCTTATGTTTCAGTTTGCACCCGTTGCCCCTAGTCCTGTCACTGGACACCACTGCAAACAGACTGCTTCCATCCTCGTGACTTCCGCCCTTAAGATATTTGTACGTGTTGATGAGGTCCCCTCTCAGTCTCCTCTTCTTCAGGCTGAACAAGCCCAACTCTCTCAGCCTTTCCTCGTAGGGGAGATGCTCCAGTCCCTTTATCATCCTCGTTGCCCTCCTCTGGACTCTCTCTAGGAGTTCCTCATCTTTCTTGAACTGGGGAGCCCAGAACTGGACACAGCGCTCCAGGTGGGGTCTCCCCAGGGCAGAGCAGAGGGGGAGGAGAACCTCCCTCGACCTGCTGGCCACACTCCTCTTAATGCACCCCAGGATGCCATTGGCCTTCTGGGCAACAAGGGCACCCTGCTGGCTCATGGTCAGCTTGTCATCCACCAGGACTCCCGGGTCCCTCTCGGCAGAGCTGCTTTCCAGCAGGTCAGCCCCCAGCCTGTACTGGTGCATGGGGTTCCACCTCCCCAGGTGCAGCACTCGGCACTTGCCCTTGTTGAATTTCATCAGGTTCCTCTCCGCCCAGCTCTCCAGCCTGTCCAGGTCCCGCTGAATGGCAGCACAGCCTTCCGGCGTATCAGCCACTCCTCCCAGTTTTGTGTCATCAGCGAATTTGCTGATCCTCTGTTATACCTGCCAGCACTCTGCAGTTTTCTCAGAAGCCCCATGGCATCTTAAATGACACCAGATGATGATGTCCAGGTCAATGAATTGGGCCCCGACTTGCATTAAGAAGCGGAGTGGACTCATATTAAGAAGCCTTCTGGAGTGCAAGTGCAACCTTGTGTGATGGAAGCCTGGGCACAAAGGGTCCTTGGGGAGTAGCTGTGAGCTCTTCTCTTGAGAGCTGGGACTGGAGAGTCCTAGGACACACTCATCCCTATCATCCAGCTGCTCGTTCCTGAGCAGGAGTCGGTCAGTAAGGCTACTTCTCTCTTTAGGCACCAGGTACAGGTTCAGCCCAGGACATCAGAAGGAGCCTCTTTCCTTCTGTAGCATATTGATCTAAAAGACGTGTGAAGGCCAGGGGATGGGACTAATTTTATTGCTGGGACTAAGTCACATTGCTTGTTTTAATCTCCATGCTTTTGGGAGTCAGTCTGGAGAGGAGATCACTTTGGAGAAGGTGATGTCCAGCACGAGACATGTCAAAAGAAAGGAGGTAGAGGAGGAGATCTTTCTCTTTGGTCTAACTGGCCAGAGTGTGGAGCACCCTAAAGGAACTGATTTGATGTAGGCAGGGAGAAGTGTGGGAAGAAAAAGCTAAAGACAGACTGGACAGCTGCTGCTCAGGTAATACATTATGTCTCACTGAGAGTTTTTAGGGGTTATAGGGCTGATCTGCAGACGCCAAAATCTTTACAGTGATGTCAGATGATCAGGCGTCATTCTGTCCGCATCTTTCCTGTGTACACAAAAGAGCAAATCTCTGCCACAAGGAGGTAGTAGAGATTTTTGAGTTTTTTGTGCCACTTTTTGTGAACTTTTATCTCCTCAAAACACCATCTGGGAAACTTCATAGGTGCAGATCTATTGAAAGAGTCAGGGCTTTACCATCCGCAAGAAAGCTGCTTTGTAAAACTGCCCAGTGTTGCAGATTTCTTGTGTGTTAAATGGAGTGTTGGTCATTGTGGGTCCTGCTGTGCTTCCTGCTGATGTCAAAAGCAATCAAGAAACTGGCATAGAAGATTGCAGGGCAGAGGAGGATTCTGACACTGAATCATGAGCTCAGCGCTGTCCCAACAGCCATCCATCCAGACACTTCCATGTCAGTGGATCAGCATGCGCATTTTCCAATGATACCAGCCTCTAAATCCAGGGACAGGGAGAAGTACACAAAATTTACCAGATGTTCAAGAAATCTGTGTGGGTCTCATCACAGCTGATTCCTGAGCCACAGTGTAGAACTCCAATTCCTTCTCACCTCTCGAATGTTGAAGAGTGTTCAGAGATCAAATCCTGGTTTGAATGGGAAGGGCAGGCGTTAGCAGGAAAGTGGTTCCTTGGAAATACCATCATAGATTTATTCAAAAAAGTACCCTGTTTTCTCTGCAAGTAATGATTTCCTTTTGCTATCCCTACCACTGCAGTCAGACTGGGATCTGAAAGTCCAGCCAGACTTTGTCCACCCCAATTCTCACTGCTCCCAAGAAGGATCTGCTGGTCTACACAGTCATAGCTCCACTGAAAACAGCACAAGAACCTACCTGTGGCCATTCATCATTCTCAGACCTTGCTGAAAATGTGGGAGTTGAAAAAGTGGAGCGATGGGTATAAACCAGTCCATCAGTTGCTGTAAATGAGCTTATCTTTAGCCATCAAAGGAGGAAGGCAAAAGGCATGGTCAGTACTTTGCAAAACCAGGTCTCAGCATTTTTTTCTAGCTTGGATTGTTGCTGTTCCAGCCTCTGCATGGACACATCTCGCTTGCTGGCCTCCTGCTTTTTCAAAATTTCTCTTTCTTTTTGTTCTTTTCTTTCCCTCTCATTCTCATTTCTCTTCCTTGTTCTTCAACTTTCCTTTTATTATTTTTCTGGCAGCTTTCTCCTCCATCCTTAATGCCATCTTTGTGTCTTAGTTTCACAAAGAATTGATTGTTTCTTCTTCTGCCTCCCTTCAATGAAATCAACTGGCATTAAAAGCTGCCTAGCTCATTGCCAAATCAAAACCTTTTAATATCTGGTGATGCTCTGAAACATTTTGGAACCGGACTTTAAATATTGCTCCAAGCTGGAATCTCCCCAGATTTCAAACAGAGGGGAAAAGCTCTTAAAACCAAGCTGCCAGCTTCAAGCATCTTTACACTAAATGGTTTCATATTGTCAATGAGTCCTCTTTGACCTTGATGTCAATGGAGAGACTTCTCCATCCTTCATCCCTGGGGTGTGTGAGGCAAAGCGAGCAGGAACTGGCTATGCTCCAGTGACTTTCATGGGTACCACTTAAGAGGACAATTAGAGGAACTTTAAATATTACAGACTTTCTTTTCCCCGTCTCTGGGTCCAGCTTCTGCATGTGTATGCTAGTTTTACACCAGAGTGACTTGACTGAGAGGAGAACTGGGCCCATAACACGCAAAATCATTTTCTCCACATGACACGCAAGAAGTCCTATTTGCCATGCCTTTCCAAGTTGCAGTCCAAGTCAAATTGACACATTCTTGTCTAAAAAAGCAATAGCATATCGGAATGAAAACAGTTACATTTGGAATGATTGACTTGTAATCAATTTTTCACTTAAAAGAGTCACTTGGCATTAAACATTTCTTCTATGGAATGTTTAATGTTTCACATGTTCGCAGGCTCATAGGCAAGCTGCATTCAGAAAGAAATGGGCACTGACAGACCAAAGCTGCCTGGGTTTTTTTATAGCTCACTCCTGATAACAGCTTAGGTCAGAACCTCCTCAAAGAGATGACATGGCAGGATTCGCCTCTGTTTGTGGACAGAAATCATCCCTTTATCTCACCTCAGGTGGATTGGGGAGGTACGGGGAGGAGGATGAAGTCGTGAAGGAGAGGGACAGGGAACTGGCAGGGAAAACAGGCAAACTGGGTTGTAATCCTCCAAGCCTGTGGTTGAGCTGCTTTAGGATCTCAGGCAATCACTTCAACTCTAAGCATTTTTGCTACCCTTCTTGCCCCGTGTCTTTCCATAAACCCTTTGGGCCATTTGCCCAACATGGGGACCTACTGAGCTTTGATCACTGTTGAGTCTTTAGGGTATCTTGCACCATAAATAAGGAACTGAAAAGGAGGAAATGATGACTCTTGCCTCACGGAGAGAGAACCAGAGCTGACGTGGTCAGAAAACAGGCAGGTAAGGAAAGGTCTGCTTCCTTAGGCTCAACTCATGTGAGGATACTCGCTGTTTTATGACAGCACCATCCAGTGGGATTTGAAAGGCAGCTGTGAAATATAGCCAGGATCTTGTTCCTTTCTATTTGAGGCTGTCGGGGAAAGCTGTGAGCAGCAAAAAAGACACTGAGACTGTCTGTCTGCAGAATCAGCAAGATGATCAGGAGACATTTACATTGTTCTCTCACTCGGGAGGTTATTTTTGCAAACATATGGCCTGGAGTTAAATCTGGGGTTTTTTTGAAAAACTGTGGCCAAATTCCATGGCCATTAATGGTGTAAGTCTCTTTCTTTCACTAGAGAAAGATGTCTATTTGTAGAGTCTGGGGGAAATTCAACCTGTACAACAAGCTCCAGGTTAAATAGCTGCTTTCAAAGCTCTTTTCTGATCAACCCTTAGATTTTAGTCACAGAGCAGTAAATATACAAATGTCTCTGCAAGATCACTTTAGCACATTTATGCAACTGGCGACTCTGATGGGCCTGTTAGCTTGAAAAGATGAAACAAATACATCCCCATGTGCCCCTAATCATGTAAGTGTCTCTTTCTTGGTACCAAGCGGTAGTTCATACATCTTACTCAGCTAGGCTTCCTCTGCACTCCTTTAACCGTAACTTGCAAAAAGCCGAATTGCAGAAAAAGCAAGCGGCTTGATTTTTCTTAAAAGAATAATTGTCAGCATAGTAAGAATTCAGAAACAATACCAAGCTGCAATTCATTATAAGCTTTCAAAGAGACAGAGGGAACCACTGTGCATTTATTGCACAGAGTGATGTTGGAAAGGAACCATAGTCAGGAGCAATTTCAAGAATGGCTTTGCTTATATTATCATCTAGTGATATTTAAACATGCACAGCATGTCCTTGAAAGCCTAAGGATAAAAGGAAGAGAGGAGATGAAAAATTAAGCCAGAACTAAGGTGTTTGGAAAGAATTTGAAGCTTTGAGTTGTTTCTGGGCAAATTAGTTTAACCTTCAAATGAACCAGTCATTTCTTTCTTTCTCTGAAAAGTAACACTTTTAAGTCCCAAAATTTGACTTTGAAGCTGAGATCAATGCTGGTAATGTTCTCATAACACCAACACCCACTGGAGGTGAAATTGGGAAGGGGGGGGGGATGGACTTGTGGTTTATTCAGAGATTCCACACAACACACCAGGCAAGTGATTTTTGCATCAGCTGTGCTTCCCTAACTAGGGCAGGGAATTTTAATCTTGTGGAAAGGGTTAGAGCCTTACCAGCTCCTACTGACCTGGCACCTCTCAAAACCAACTAATACATGGTCTGGCTCTCAGCTGCTTCTGTCCCACAGTCTGTGAAATCCTGGAGGGGTGCGGGCTGCTTGGAACACTCCACAGATCAGAAGTAAAAAGAAAATATCTGTTATCAGTTGGTGCAAATTCACCATGCAGGAGTCTGTGCTTCTGTTGGAGAAACACAAAAAAAATCTATACATGGAAAAAAAATCAAAAGTCACTAATCTTGTTTCACAGCTAGCCGAAAAGGGAATGAAGAAGCTGCAAAACGAGCTATGCTTTGGATTCCTGAGTTATCCGTGGCTGATTTATCACTGATTTGTAACTGCCTTTAGTATTACCTAGCAGCATGGCAGGAGACAAGAAATCAGGATCAAAAGAGTATTTAATATCTTAAGTGCATTTATTATATCTGCATTCACACACCAGAAAAAGTTGATCCTCAAAGCACCATACAAACACTAACCAGCTAACGACTCCCCATGCAAAGCCACAGCGATGGCTATTTTTAATACATCTGTTTTTTGTTTATGCTCCTAAAAGGCTCTTTTGTGCCATGCCATCAGCTTACTTGGCCAAGCATGGAAGGGAGAAGAATGAATGTGAACAGAGGAGGAAGCAAGGAACATGAAATGGCTTGTCCGGGTTATGCACCAGTTAATGTGAATGGCTGGACAGAAAAAGAGTGGGTGAAGATAAGGTAGGAAAGAGCCACAAAACAGTGAAAGGGATGGAAAAAAATTAGTAGGTTACTAGATAAAAATACATCTTGGAGCAAAAAAAGCTAGTTACCAATGATTTTAGTCTAGCAGAGAAGCATAACAAGGACCAGTAGAAGGAAAAGACAAGTAATTCAAAGCCTGATTTTTACCAATGAGTTATAAAGCCAAACAGTGAATTTCTCACCTCTTTTTTCAAATGAAGGCAAAGATTTAGAGGATAGATCTTAGTCAGAGCAGGTGCACAACCTGCCCGGGTGGCAGAGGGCAGAGATCTCCCTTCTTCTCCTCTGAACTTTCTTCTTTTTCTTGAACTTTTCACAGCTGCCACGGCGGAGGCGGCGTGCCCGTGAGTAACACCCGAAAAGAGCCACGGGCTCCTCTGGTGGGACCATGGACAGCACGCAGTGGTGAAACCTTCCCCCCGGGAGTCCTCTGGGGCCAAATCTGGCCTCTGTCCTTCCATCTGAGGGCAGCCCCTGAGAGGGCAGATCGGAGGGTCTGGAGCTGCGGGTCTGGGGTTCGCAGGTGCCATTTCAGGGCATCTTCCTCACCCACGTCAAACCCTGAGGTACCAGCGCGCAGGGGAGCGCTGACTGTCCCGCAAGCTGGGGTAACCCCCCCCTCAGCTCCACAGACAACCGCACAAGCTCGGGGAGGATTTGGGGCGCTTGGCAGGAACAGGGTGACACCAGGGTTTCTTTACAATGACCAAAGCCGCCTGAGCCGGGGCTCGCCGCGCTGAGGGGAGCCCCCTCATCCTGGCCGGGGGCACCGAGGTGGCCCTCACACCCCCTTCCCGCCTCAGCTGCGGCCCTCACACCCCCTTCCCGCCTCAGCTGCGGCCCAGAGGGGCCAGCCCGCCATCCCCAGCTCCTCCTGCCCCCCGCCCGTCTTTAAATAACGGCAGAGGTGCCCCCCGCCCGCCCGCTCCCGCTCCGCCGGTTCCCGCCTGGGGCTGGGCGGGCGGGGGTGGGGGGGAGAGGCCGGGCTGGGCGCGGGCCGCCGCGCTGCGGAGCCCGTCCTGCACCAGGCGGCGGAGTCAGAGCGAGCGCCCCGGCGGCACCGCAAGCTGCGGCGGCCGTGCCCGCACCGCCTTCCTCCTCTTCCTCCTCCTCCTCCTTCTCCTCCTCCTCCCCTGCCAGCCCGGCTCGGCTCCGCTCGGCTCGGCGTCCCGCCCGGCCGCCCCGCGCGCGGCTCCCGCCCTCTATGGATGGGAAGGCAGCACCCAACGGCGTGGCCACCATCGAGGACAGGATCTTGCGGATCACCGGCTACTATGGATATTACCCGGGCTACTCCAGCCAGAAAAGTAAGGCGCCCTCCCGCCTCTCCCGGGCCCTGGGGTGTGTGGGGGGATGTGTGTGTGTGTAGGGGAGGGTGGCGGCAGCGCCCTGAGGGTGCCCGTGCCCCCCCAAAATGCCCTCCCCGCCCCTCGGGGGTGCGTGTGGGGGGCCGAGGGCGGCTCCCTGCCCCGCTCTCCCCTCAGGGGTCGCGGCGGGCCGGGCGAGCCGCTGGCTCTGCGGCTGGGGCGGGGGGCGACTTCGGCGGCCCGCGGCTCCATCCTGCAGCCGGCGCTGAGGAGGGCTGCGGAGATCTCTCGGTAGCGTTTTTAGGTTTATTTTTTATTTCTACACCCCCCAACGGCGGGGGGCATTATGGGGGGGGAGGGGGCGCTTTGCCCACCGGGTGCTCCGCGCTGCACCGGGAAAGTTTGGGTCCCGGTGGGTCCCCCCCCTGGGCGGCCGCTTCAGCGTGAAGCTCCTGGATTATTTATCTTCCCCACAAAAACTAATTAGATTATTCCAGAAAAGTGGGGAGTTCCCGAGGGGCTTTTCCTCGTGCTATTTTAATAGGAGGCACTGGTGCTTTAGGGGTCTGGTGTTGGTTTGGGGTTACTGGGTTTTGGTTTGGTTGGTTTTTTTCTTCCTTAAAAGAAGCAGCTGAGATTAACGCAGTTGGTCCGTGCAGAAATTCCCCGGTTTTGCTTTTGAAGTTTTTAATGAGGAACAGCGGGTTTCTAGCAGCTAGGAGAACCTTAGCGGGTTTCTCTGAAATTGTGCCTGTCCCAGTGCTCTGTAGAGCTATTTAACCGGGAAAGTTAGGCTAATGAAAGAAATGATTCATTTTTTTCCCACTGAGGAAATGGATGCATTAGGGTTTTATTGTCTAATAGTTGCTTGCAGTTTGCAATAGCTACGACGACGTGCCACAGCTTAAAAAGCAAAAGGGGAATGGAGGCAAAGTGGGGGTGGGGGGGGGGGGGGGGGGGGAAGGCAAAACCCCCCACCTTAGTGAGGTGAGCACTAAGGAGCAGACTTTTCTTTGCGTATTTAAACTCCCCTTGGAATCAGAGGAGGTGAACTGCTTTCCAGAACGGGCAGTGCAGTACTCTCCAGCTCTAATACAACAATAAACCTAAACACAATTCATAAACTGCTAATATCAGACAAACATGTCTGTGGGCTTTTTATGACAGGAGGAAAGCCATGCATTGAAACCACTTAAAAAAAAAAAAAAATACCCTTTGTGTAATGGTCAGCTGAAAAAGCAAATGGTCAAGCTCAGTGGTTTTATCAGCTGTTACTCGTAGCATGGTAAGAGCATGGCAGGTGGTGTGATCATTTGGTGAGGTGAGTTGGTCTGTCTGTAGTCAGAGGAGTTGGGAAGAAGCTCAGAGCAATCTGGAAGAATGGCTGCATGACAGTCCAGGGACTATTTAAGTCTGAGCAAGGTGGGACCTGAGTCCCAAATTCTGCAGTGGCTCCAGAGGATCTACAGATTTACCAGGGAAGGATGAGGATACTGGCTTAATACTTTGTCATAAGTTTGCTTCGGTGGCAGAATGCAATTTTTCAGTCTGCAGCAACACTCCCACTCTCTATCGACATGCAGACCTGAATTCAGTGTTGGCAATGCAAATGGCTCTGCACGGGTGCATCAGGGAGGCCAGGAGAGGACTGCCTGGACAAAGAAAAGCTTTCTTAGTCCAGGACCAAGTTCTGCAGAGGCCACAAATTGCATCTGCTTAAAATTAGATAAAGCATGCTGGGAGAGTCCAAGGATTTCAAAAGTGCTGACTCTTGGGATTTTGTTGCAAATCTCCTAGACTTTTGTATTGTTGTTGTAGACTGGGTGCTGAGGGGGGAAAAAACAGTGGTTAGTATCTCAGGTTTTGCTGTTTGAAGAAAATTAGAGAAATCTGTGGTCATTGTGCTTAAAGAGGACAGCGGGAAATGTGTAACCCAGAGGTATCCCAACACTCAAATGCCCTCAGGTAAACGAAAAGCATGCACCCATTCTAAACTATGAATGCTTTTTAAGGCAGTGTCATAAGTTTTGGAACCATCACTGTAATTTTTGGAGTGCTTGCAGTTGGTGAATGACTGCCTTATCCTCGTGGCTGTGTGTTGGGGGGTTATAAAGTGCTTTAATGTGTTAGGATTTTCATTCAGATGTTCTGCTCCTACCTGGGGAAAACCCAGGCATCCCGCAGGCATCTTGAACATACAGCCTCTTGGCACTGAGGCAGTGAGAGTCACTCTTGGAGGTCCTGGCTTGGAGATCTTACTCCATTCCCATGTCTAGGCTGAAATGTCTCCTTCGAGGGGTGTTGCTTCAAAGTGCTTTTGACAGTTCTTCTGCTAGCTAATTGTTCAGCCACAGCACGGTCAAAATGTAAACACTCAAGGTGGGAAAGTTTGTACAACTAATTACTAATGTACTTGATATCTCAGTTTATTTTGGCGAAGGCGTGATTTTGTCACTGCTATCCAAATACAGTTTTTGCGCAGCTGAACAGTGCTGGTGCCTTTTGCTGGAGAGCAGCGTGCTGCTGGCGTGCAATGGGCTCAAAATTTCAGGTAGGTTATGTCCCTACCCTCCCCAGTGGCAGAGGAGCAGTTGTCCTGTCGTATGCCTGAACCTGTAGCATGTGCAATCATCTCCTTACGCTGTTGCCTTGGTCCTGCCTGGGTCTGAAGGGTGCCTGAGGAAGAGGGCAGCTGAGGATGTGCTGTTGTCCCTGGGATGGCTTTGTGCTGTCTGCTTCTTGGGTATCCCTCGGGCCTGAGCAGGGAGCTGGCCCGGTACCAGCTGGGGTTGTTATTGGGATGATGATGGCCTGCTGATGGTCACTGCCCTCCTTGAGGTTCCTTTTTGTCCCCAGCCTGCTGTGCCCAGCTTGGGACCTGCAGATTTCTCTTGATGAGGAAAGGTGAAGGCAGGGGGTGGGTGGCTGCTGTTCTGCTCGCTCTTGGGGGGTCCTGGGAAATGACTACAAAAGAAGCCCAAGGCTCTGTGAATTGTGCAGATGATTTACATCCCTCCCTTAGTGGACTGGCATGTATTCCATGGTTTTAACAGGAGATCATGCCTAGGTTTCTCTGTGTGAAAGCTAAAGACTGGTCACAAATAGTTTTGAAATCTCATGTCAGAGATCTGTAGTGTTCAAGAGCTGTTATTACAAAGAACTGCAGTATATTCTAGAGACTTTTGCTTCATCTTCTATATTTGTGTGCACTAACCTACTTCAGACTTGGGAGTGCGCATACGATGATTCTTTTGTTAATTTTAAGCCAGGCACTTTTATAATTTTATTTATATATATTTTTTTTTAAATAATAATAAAAAAAGCTGTTACAGAAGGAAAATACCTTCTTTGTTTCTCTGTAAGTCATCTGATTAAGCAGGAGCATGTATTTTGGTCTGGTATTTGCATCCATGGATATTGCAGAGCGCCCCCCCCCCCCCCCCCCCATCCTGCATAATAAGCCACAGGAATTGGAGAAAGATAGGATGGGTTGTTGGGTTTTTTCCCCCCACCCGTTTCTTGGATGAAAAGGGCTCTTCCTGATCCCAGTCATGCTGTACCTTTGGATGCATGGCTTGATCCCTCAGTTCCTGCATTTTAAATGTACGGTGTGTGTATGAGGTCTCTGGCTTCTGTGGGGAGGAAGAGGGGCTGTGTCTCTCTTCCAGTAAATTTCTTCAAAGTTACTCCGTAATTTCCCAGGGCCTGGTGCTGGTATAGAACAGAGGCTCCAGCCTTTGACCTGGGGCTGCAGATGGTGCTCCCGTGTTCGTGACCCCTTGGCTTCATGTTTCGATGTGTGTGTTTTCATTTGGTCTGATCCAGCTTTTCCATTTATACAAACAGTGGAAAACCCTATTCCCTCTCCTGATCTTTGCCATAACTTCTCATTCTTCTCTTTGCTGGTAATACAATCATGTTTAATGCCTCCAGTCTTAGGAGCGTGTATGGTTTTTGTTTTTCTTTTTCTTTCTTGACTCTTTCCAACTGCCACCCCATCTGCCTTTCATCTCAGCACTGAAAGCTTTTTTACTTTCACACTACAAAGTTCTTTTCCTTCAAGTCTGTCCTAACACCTTTTCTGTGCCTTCCACTGAATTAAAACTGCTCCAGCCAAAGTTTCTCATCTCTAATCTTCATCAGCTTCAGTGAGTCCACCTCCAAGTCAAGCAGTTTCTGCCTGTGTCATGTCTTTTTGCTGGAGCTCTTTTCAACATCCACAAAGTTTTATGTCTTGTCCTGGCTCTCAGCATTGCAGATCTGCATTTCTGTAATGCTGTTTTCTCAGGCCTGGACAAGAACAGCATAACTGCACTGAAAATGCAGCGGCTGTACTTGTTCTTCTAGCTCTTCACATGGGCCATCACCTTCTCTTTTTCATCATGCTTGGAGAGCTTCTCTTAACATGTAAAGCTTATTTCTACCCTTTTGGCATCTCTCAGTTGGATCTGGAGGGTTTGATTACCCTCCAGCAGGCCATGAATGCCAATCCTCAGCAGGTACCTGCTAGACTTTCAAACACTTGTATGTTGTCCTGTGCTGCTTTGAGCTCCCCTTCTTCTCTTCTTCAGACCTGCCATGAAACACCTGAGTTGTGTGAGCTCCTGGAAGCAGAGGGTGGTGTCTCCTGTTGATGCAGCAGTGAAGACATCGGCTGTGTTGCTGGGCACACAGGGTGATACTGGGTGGCCACTCCTGGTGCAGCTGCATGGTCAGACGTGTCTGCCAGGGAGCTGGAAAGCCCTTACAGCAGCGTGTGTCCTTAGCGGTGCTTGGCACCCCGGAAGAAATGCTAAACCTGTCCTTAACGTTAGCACAGCTGCTGAAGAGAATAAGCTTTGTGTTTTCTTACTTCCTTAGAACAGCCGAAGCAAGGTTTTGTGGTTTAATTTGGCAAGTTAAGCCTCAAGTCAGCAATGAACTTAAGCACCTGCTTAAGTGTGGACTTGCACTAAGCCACTGGGCTTTGACAATGTGTTTAAAGTTAAGTCCATGCTTAATTGCTTTGCTTAATAACGCTGGGATTACAGGCACGCTGAGCCAGCATCAGTGGCTTGGCACTTTGGCTCTCTGAGCAGAGTAAAAGGCTGTGGAGGGGAAATCTAACTCCGAAACATTGGAGGGAATTTTCTTCTGGTTATTACAGCAGCTGTGCCAGCAGCTCTGCTGCAGTACGAATCACATGGCAAGCCCAGATCATCTCGGTGCTTACTGCACACCGTGCCCTTCTGGTGGCTTGTCCCTTCCAGCAAGAGGAGCAAAGTCTGTTTACTGGAGGCACCCAGCTGCTCCTCCAGCAGTTTGCAGAGCCCTCTGTTTCTCTGTGCAGAGCATGCACAGTGGGAGAGACTGGGAAAGGAGCAGTTGAGGAAAGGTATTTTGACATTTTTGGTGGATGAGGCCGATTTCATCAAGCTGTGTTTGAGGGGGTCTGGGAGGGAGGCAGTGGTGTCTGAATCAGCCTCTGTGTGACCTGAAGAAGCCTCAGGGCTGCTTCAGCTCGTACCACTTGTGGCAGCTGCTCCTGTGCCACCTGATGGTGTTTGGGATGCAAGGACTTCAGATGCAGGCCTGGACTGGAACGAGCTTTATTTGAAAGCCTGCCCTTTCCCTACTGGACAGGGATTTTCCATAGGGGAGTTATTCCCGCCCCTTCTTTTAGCGGGGGGTGTGCCACAGTGTGGGCTGGATTGCAAACAGTGGATTTAACAATCTTTTCCCCCACTAGCTCTGGGGGCACAAGTGGATGTCACGGCATGGGATGCAGTCCTGTTGTACTTGCTTCTTCCTCTCAGGCTTGTCTCTCTGTTCAGGCAAAAAAAAACCAAAAAGAAAAATATTAAATGAATGTATGGCTGTGTATCAGCACTGGTAGCAATAACTTATGAAGTAATTTCTTACAGGAAAATAGATTTTGTAAATACTCCTTTGCCCACTAATTTTGGCAAGAGCGGGTATGTATTCTTTAATGGACTAGGGCCAGGCTTTTTGTGGATTTGTGTTTGTGCTGGCAGGGACAGCATGGCAGCCTTGCATTTGTGGCTGATGTGTGGGACCTCCCCTTCGCTTGGGAACTCAAAGCATTTTGGAGGATGAGGGGTCTCATTAGCTGGCAGGAGAGGGAATTGGTTCGGTCCTTGGCCTTGTCAGGGACTGATTTGGTCTCTTTGGGTCAAATCCTTGGGGTGCTGAGCCATCAAACTGCAGTACCCGAGAATGCCGTGGCATACGGGTGCGGTTCTGAACAACTGAGGGCAGCAGGGATGAATTCACACCAGGAAAGACACCGTGGGGACCAGGGTGATGGGAAGCATGCCCTTGCAAGAAGGAACTGACAGAGCTTGGCTTGTGTAGGCTAGCCAAGATGGGAACATGGCTGCTGCTCCAAATACGTCTTGGGAGAACGAACAGGGGACTGTAGGAAAGAAGAGTTATTTAAACTCAAACGGCGTGTTGGCACACAGACTAATGGGCATGAACAGGCCATGAATAAATTAAGGCTGGGAATTAGCAGAAGGCTGAAATTAATGGCCAAAAAGCCTCTCCCGGTCTTATGTACCTAAATAAGAATTATTTCCCAGGCTTTAAAGATGCCTCATAAAGAAGTTTGCCAAGATTTTGAGAAAAATTACTCTTATTTGGCAGGGGAAATTGAGACAGTAAGGAGGGGAGGGATGTTAATTTGCCAGAGATTGCGCAGAACAAGCCATAACGTTTGATGGAGTGGTCTCTTCCTCCACTGGTGACTGCACAGCAGGTCTTGTGCTGAACCTGGCCGGGTGCGAAGGTTGGTAGAGGTGCTTTCAGTAACTTGGTAGCTTTCTACGTGTGCTCTCTGCCTGCTTTTCAGCTCCTCTGCCTTCTCATGCTCATTTGCTCTAGCCCTTCTTGCAGAAAGGCTTCCTCGCTGCCTGGCCCTGCGGGCGATGGCTGGGCCGTGCCTGTGCTCCGAGGTGGCATAGCTCTCCGGCAGCCCGCCGCTTCGCCTCGCTCGCACCGATTCACCTCAGGTGGCTTTAAGCTCGCTCAGCTTGCTGTTTTCACAGCAGCGTGGAGTTGCATGCTGCTGCCTTTTCTTGTTGTTCCTAAAAGAGTTGCTGCTGCATGTAGCTCGTTAAGAAACGACCTGGGTATGCCGTGAGCTCCTGGCATTCTTTCGGAGTGCACAGAAGACGTTGCTTATTTTTACTGTCCTTCCAGCACTCTTCCCATTACGTTGTCTTCCCCATCCACTCAGGCAGACACATCTCTGGTCTTGGTTAAATACGGTAAAATAATATTCCAAAGTGCCAGTTGGTTCCAAGCAACCTTCCCCGTGCTTGCACTCTTTTTATTAGCGGTTTGCAACAATTCCTTCTGCACTTTTAGAAATTGGTGGGCTTTTGCTCGGCTACCTGCATGGGAATTCACCCATGAAACTGAATTTGTGGCTTGCTGTTTGTTGAACAACTGGTGGCAGGGATTTTTTCACACAGGCCTGCTGCTGGGTGATCACAATAATGAATAATGAAAATGCCTGCAGAAATAGTCACTGTCTCTTTGTGGCAAATGTGCAAATAGGGTGGGGGAAAAATGAAGTGCTTAACTGACTGGTTGAATTATTCACCAAAAGTACGTGGACCAGCTCTACTTAGTGAGACTGAAAATCTTTTTTCTTGCAGTAAGGTGAGGTGGGACTCCCTGGTGGCTTACAGTTTGGGCTGGCCCTCTGCAGAATGGCAGATTTCACTGCACAAAGATGGAATCTGTAATGTTATGCCTAGCTAAGACCCAAGGCATGGCTTACGCAGCGATGGCAGAGCTGTAAGTGAGAGCATCCCAGGCACTTTGAGTGGCAACAGTGAATTTATTCAAAAGCATGCAGCATGTGTTCATCACAGGCTTTTGGTGTATCTGCCACACAAAGAAGACCTTTCTGTTACTTCTTTAAAAACATATTGATTCTTCCTAGACTTCCCTTGCAAATACTCTTGATAAAAAAAAGCCTTGCCCTTTCCTGCATTCAGCTATGCTGGATCAGGGGTAGCAGAGTGAGGGAGTGGAAAGGTGTCTCTGCTGTCCTTCTGTAGAGGCAAGGAAGGAGGAGCTGATTTGCTCCTGTTCTGTTTTGTAGAGGCAAAGGAGCAGGATTCAGGTCTAGGGTGGAAGATGATGTTTCATGCTGTTTCTGGCAGTCTTAAAGCTGTTCCTTGTCTCAAAACTGTCCAGTCTATTTTGTCTGATGCAGGAAGAGCTCCCTGTTTTGATTCTCATTTAAGTTTCCAATTAAATTTTGGTGGGGGAGAAAGGGAGAGGCAAGCACCAACACGGCAGTTCATGGGTCAATACGACTCCACCAAAACAGTTCCATCAAAGCCACTACTAGACCAGTCACAGACTGGCAACGATCTCTCCATCCAGAGTGAGAAAGAAATTGTAGCTTGAGGCCAACCTGGCGACTCTTGCAGTTTTATTCCTTCTTGTTTCGGGCATTTTGTGCTTGCGTTATGACTGGGAAGTGGCTGTTCATGGCACTGAAGCAGCATTGCTTGAGCAATTGCCTGCTGAAGCAGTATGCAGTGCAGCTATCTCTCTTCCTGCAGAGGCTTAGTCTTCTGGGGGACGTGTTTGATGAGGGCTAACGCACACCTTTATTATTAATGGGGTAGTTGGAGATGCTGTGCGCTTCACTAAAAAATAGTTTCCTATTGAGGACTGATTTTTTTCGTATGATTCACAGGAACACAACTGTGCAGCTCCATTCCAGCTAATGGGCATCATATACCTGGATGTCTAAGGACGATACTGAAATCATGTGCTGCTGTGCCTGCGTAAGATAAGCGTGAAACAGGACCGGAACACATGTTCTCTGTTGGAGTGCTCCGAGACGGAAAAGCGATTGCATTAGTTCGCGTGGCGTGATTTATATTTGGCATTTTGATGTAAGATGGCATAGTTGTTATAGTGCAGTTGGTAGTGGACTTGTCATGGCTCTTTTCTTTTATATGTCTAAATCCTGGGACTTTTTAATCCTTTCTTAGACAAAGCTTGCCATGTGGAGTTAGCAGCCTTGGAATCGTGTGGGTGCAGATTGGGGTTTTTCTCTGCGGTGCCAGAAATAACCTGTTGTGTGATGCCTTACAGGGGCTAGAATTTGTAGCAGCTTGTGTGCAAGTGGGATGCTTCGCTCAGTGCTCCACCAGGGGAAATTCTTCAATGCTGACAGCACGGATGGTAGGAAGGTGAACTCTTCTTGGTGCTTCTGTACCACGGTTTGGACTTCTACCTGAGGAGGATTGGTTCTACGTGTGAGAAGGCACTTAATTCTCAGTGCTCAGTGAGGCTGCTAACACAAAGAGCAGGTGGAAAATGATTTAACTTAGCATTTACTGGGAAGATGGAAAAGAAGAATGGATCTGATGAAGTTTCCTAATTTTCTATCAATTCTTGCTTCTTTCCAGGGTGGGATGGAATGGGAAAAAAGTGAGGAATTAGATAAGAAGAAATAAACTTCAAAATATTTTGAGAACACTTCTTTTGAGCAAAAAGTTCAGACTGGTGAAGTGTCTGGAACATCACTAAAGAAGTGCCACTTTTCACATGCATTGAGAACAAAACCTTGGAGGAAGGAACAAAGGACATTTTTCAGCTGAAAACCACAGTTGAGCTGTTGTTGGTGTGCCAAGCCATATGTGTCCTGTTCAGCTGATTCATCCAGTACAAGGCCTGCCTTCTGTCACTCTTTTGGGGGGACCCTTTGGCAATGGGCATAGGTTTATCTGTGGTCGTGTGCCACAAAGCTTGACGCTTGCAGGGAGCGTTGGACTGACTTCAGTGTGCAGTTAAGTGCACAACTGTTATCTGACCTAGAGTCTTCATGGAGGTGTGGGTCCAGGAATATGCCTTCTGAAGGCCATCTGCTCTCAGCTGCAGACATCACTGGCTGTTCAGAGGGTCAACTTAAAAAGCTGAGATTGTGCTTCGCCTGTAGATGCGCTGCAGCAGGAGAAAGCACTGAAGAGGCTGCTTAACTGGGTTTTCCAATGCATCCTGTTTGTTTCCACACATTCAGTGCTGGAAAGGAGGTTAATTAGATCAAATTAGGGCAACTCTATTTCTAGTGCAGTGTCTTTGTGCACATCTGCTTTGAAGTGAATTCAGAGCAACTGTTTGGAGCATCCTTGTGAAGACAGGCATCCTCGGCTATGGGCTTAGAGGAGTCAGTGGGAAGAAAAGATGTCTATATGTGGGCAGACTCTAGAGAACTGGCTTAAGCTTGGGTATTCACACTGTGCAGAGGTGCAGCAGTGGCTCTTCTCAGAGCCAAAGTTTCTAAGGCAGATGCCTGGAAATACTACTCTGAGTGTGTACATGTGATGTAGCTGCAGCGCTCTCAAATTCTATATGCATAACTTCTAGAGGCACTTCTCTGAAAATGTGCCTCTTAATTATTATTGGTGTAAAACATTTATACAGGGTAGTGAAGTTTCATAGCGCTTTGTAGAGAGAAGACATGCCTTACAGTTTACTGTTTTAAGGAGGCAAACAAAATGGGAGGTGCAGCTCTCAGATTTACCCTTAGTAGGGGAACGGAGAGTAGAAGAAATATGTCACTGTGCACATTATTAATAGATGCTGGTTTTGGTCTCTTATTTTAGCTGGGATCTCAGATTTGCTGTACAAATAATAGTAAGGGACAGACCTCAGTTGTCTGAGTTCAGATTTACTTTACTTCCAAAGCTGCTCCCAAATGTGGGGTGTTCACAGTTGAGGATGTTTTTGGTTTAGTTGTAGACAAAAGTTAAGACTCTTTTTTAGGATTTTCTGATGAGCACAGCTCTGGAGAATAGCATCAAGGTTCTGATCATTTCCTCTGCTTCCCTGCCCCAGTGAGGTGGTCCTCATGTTGTGTTACCTGGCAAAAGATCACGTTAGATCAGGAGAATCCTCTGGTGGTTTAATGACTGTTGCCCTTCACATCCTACCTATGGGTGGTGGATGGTGTGTGGCTGGGCAAAACAAGTCATCCCATTTTGTTCATGTTCCCCAAATTCTTCTGTTTCTCTACCTGGGACTGTGGACAGGTACTGTAGTTTAGAGCAGCCTGAATCACCAAATATCCTTTACGTACATGAAGAGAAGATTCATAGGTCTTCATTTGAGGGTCATGGTCATTATCTCCTGTCACATTCTGTCTCTCTGGAAGCCAGCTGGAATAACACAGTGCAGTTTGAATAGAGTATGTAGATACTGTGTCTTCTGCTGCATTTATGCTTTTGCTGTGTATTTCCGTGGCATAAGGCATTCTCCTTGGTCTTGACTTTCCCTTTTCATCCTATCAGTCTTCCTTCTCTCCCTATGTCTGTGGCGTTGGACTGGGCTTGTTGAAGGGAAGATCTGAAAGAAAATATATTTGGTGCCTTTGATGTGCAGAGCCTTTTTTTTTATAGGCTATGAACAAAAATTGTGTTCCCAAACTGAAGAATACATGATTGCTGTTCCCAGCCTCCCTCTGAGAGCAGGCTTTGACATCATTCATACTCTATAATTTATGGTATTTTAGTAGCGGTCTGTTAAGGTCTTGAAGAGAGTAAAAGGGATGATTTAGAAAGGAAAGAATAGCCCTGTGCCTTGTGGTAGGTCAGGTTCCTGCTCTTTGGAGTTGCTATTGGGGGTTGCTCTTATCATGGAATCATTTTTTAAAGGTGATGTTGTTTTGCCTAATGTAAGCACTTGCTCCTTGTCAAACACATCCTTGTATGCCCTGTTAGGACTTTGCACCTCATTCCTGGGTGTTTTAAAAGCAGATTACAGAATGTCTTGTAACTCATCTGTTGATTTTTTTTTTTTTTTTTAACCTGGTTTCTTAAGGAAACAAGGCTTACGTGAACATCACATCTCTATCCCTAGTCCCTCCCCCTGTAACTTTTGAATCTATTGGCCAAATCCAAGCAAACTTAACAGGAGTCAGAGAGAGTGAAAGGCATGGAGCCCTGAGGGACCTCATAAAAACAGGTGGCCAGCTAGAAAAAGGGGGCCCTCTTGGTTCTCCCACAGTGGGAAAGCTGTAGAGTTATCTCACTCCTGAAGATGAGATGTACTGCGTAAAATTTTGGGGGTCTCATCAAAGGTGCATCTAGTTAACATCCAGCTTTGGACAGTGGTCAACAGGAGATGTGCAGAGAAGAATATAATGCATGTTCCTGGTGTGCTTCCATCCTACATTGATCTGTGCCTTGGGAAGTTCTTGCTGTATGTATGTTTTAGTAGCTTTTGATGGATATTTCCTCCATGAATTTGTTTAATTGCTATTTAGACACCGGAGAATTGTCCAGAAGACACAATTCTGTAGGAAAGTGAATTTGTCTATTTTGCTGTTGTAGAATTGCTTGTCTCTGTTGCCGCTGCTTCTTTGGATATTGCTCTTTGGATATGGCTCTTCATGGGAGTTACCCTCATTCATCAGCTGAAGTCTTGGAGCCAGGTGTCCTGTCCCCCTCTGCCCCCAATATATGTGGAGACAGAGGAGGAGAAAGAAAACAAAACATTGGCCTGTTTGTGAACAGGCATCCTGTGAAGCCAACACATCTTCTGTTTCATAATTCCTTCCCGCACATAGATAAGGTACTAACCTGGGAGGAGAGATGTTGGCATAATTCTGCTTGGCTGCTTCTTCAGGCTGTACTCGGGTGCCAGGAGTCTCGCAGGGTACACCTGCCTTTGTTTGGGACTTTGAGATGGCGTAGTAAAAGCCAGAAAATTTTCTACAGGGCAGTTTTGGGTTTTGGTCTGAAATTCAATGAATAAAAGATGAAGTTCCAGAACCACAGCTATTGGTAAAGGTCTGTAGAGCACCGCAGACGATGTGAACCCTTTGCAGTTTTAAAAAATGGAGAGAATGTAGTTGTTTTATTAAGGCTACAGAAAATGTTATAAAATATTCATGATTATCATCTCTTCTTATTTGAAATAATAAATCCAAGGTTAATTTTGTACTTGCAGAAAACTGGTGGCAGACTATTGGCCCTCTATTTCTTTGGTGTAATGTAGAGATAATACTTAATATTTTATCTACTTTGCAAGGAAGTTATTAGGCTCACAAATATGCCATGGTGCCCAAAGAAGCAAAAGTAAGCTTCCCCCTCTTTCTCCTGCAGGTTAGTGAGGTAGAGGCTTCTGCAGTCATTTCAGACATCTCGGCTCCTTAAGAGCCCCGGGGAAAGAAAACATTGCTGCACAAGAGGGCTCATATAAAGCATAAAAGTTGGTTAGTAAATTTAATACTCAGCGTAACTCTTAGCTTAAAAAAGGCAATAAAGAAAAGCCACCAGTTCTGTTTGTTTATTTTAAAGGCTAAGTTCCTAGAAATTATTTTTGTCATCCGTGCCATCCATTGCGTTGCCAGTTACAACATTTCTGACCTGTGTTGAAAATAAGAATTTGACATTGTGGTGACCGCACTGAACAAGGAAAAATGCTCCAGGGTTTCATAAACAGGATTTAAAGCAGCCTTCCTATGGTTGCATTTTATTATTCTGTTGTATGTGTTTTTGTTATTTATTTTTTTTCCCCAAAGAAATGAACGCTAGTTTTTAATATTGCCGTGTAGCAACAACACAAAGCCTTTTTAGTCGCTGCTGCTGCGCTAAGTATTGTAAAGTCTGACATCCCTTTGAAGAACTGTTCTTAGCCACTGCTGCTATTTTTATTTTTGAGTTGTTCTCTGCTAGAATTTTTTTTTATTTTGTCCTCACATGCCCTGAATTTTTCAAAACGCTTTGAGATCAGCTTACAACAAATCAATCCAAGCTCTTTTCCTCCTCCTGTTTTTTCCCTGCTCTTATTAACTTTTACTGGACTGTGCCTTCGAAAATCTAGTTGAAGGATGTTTTTTTTTCCTTGAACTCAAAACAGTCTGTAGAGAAATATCTGCCAGAAGCACTGACCTACAAAATCTATTAGGCTCTCCCCACTGGTGTGAAACTCATTTATGTAACGCTGCTGGATTGGAGGACTCTGCTTGGCTTTGGAGGTAAAATACAAAGTTCAGTCTTGCTTTCATAAGCATAAGTGCTAAGAAGTGGCTGATAATGAGATAATGTTTGCACACCTATGGAAGGTAGTTTGTGAAGTTCTCTCCTGTTTTTTACCTTACAGGTTTGCAGGGATTTCCTGAGGGCAGAGGCCATTTGAGCTGGTTTAACATCCAAGTGCCGGCTGCTGGATACTCTGGGCTGGCTCTTGACCTCTGGGCTCATGATGGGAAAAACCAGGCTGAGAGCCCTAATAAGAGAGCTCTGAGAAGAGAGATGCTGGAAGTTATCAGTGAAACTAATTTAGCTGTCCCATTTCTGTGCTGTTTAAAGATAAACTGCATAAAGAGGGCAGTCGGGGGCTGCATGCATGGAGTTGGGATGGGTCCTTGTCGTGCTACTGTTCCACTCTGCTGCTCACACTCCTAGCGGGGCTGGGCTGGAGCGACCTAGTGATCCTGTGCTGGTGGGAACTGGGAAGTGACTCTTGCAGCTGAACACTTGCTCTGCTTCGGCAGAGGCTGCAGAAAAGCCTAGATAGCTTAAGAAAAAGAGCAGTCCTAAGGCATTTTTTTAATCAGTTCAGCCTCCTTCATTTTCCTCTGCTAAGATCAGATACTGGAGTAGAGTTTTCAGTGGAGTCCTGGGGGTCCTGTGATTGATGGAGAGGTACAGCACTGGCAGTTAATGAGTTTTCTTTGTTGGCAGAGCCTAAAGCTCCAGAGTGACTGGAAGTGACTGGCTTTAGCTTCTTGCCACGTATGTTTAGTCTTTGGGTAGAGCTGGATTTGCTCTGCCCATGCTGTGACCCATGTGGATGTCTGGTAACTCCCAGTTAGAAACCGTGGTGCCAGAGCGGCTCTGAGCTGTGCTAGCCCTCATAAGCCCTGTTGTGTGTGGTGGCCTCTGAATGGGCTCACAGGTTGTTGATGTCTACCTGTAAAAGACTGGGGACTTACCCATAATTTCGGTACTGCTCTGAGAGAGTGGGCTACAGAAAGGTTAGGGAGCACGTGTGTCAGCATTTATCAGTTTCTTCATTGAATTTGTTGCTAGCTGGAAGGAAAAAGTTGTAGGTTAACTGTGATCCTATGTAACTTCTCAGTTGTAGTGTGGCAAAGAGGGGTGTCAAGAACAGGAGAAGTCATTTGCAGGGCATGTCCAAGGGAAAAATGTTTTATTCCTCCATTTCTTAACAGAATAATAATTTAATGTAAGGCCAGTCAGGATGATTAGTCTTATTATAAGAGCAGAAATATAAACAGATGATTGAAAGCACATTGCTAGAGGACTATAGAGTTTATAAATTATTTGGCGATCTTTTGATTTTGATTGTTACAGCCATAACTAGCAATTTATTCACACTCTATATATTCTTTATAAATGTGCCCTTAATGTGACGTGTGGCAGAGCATCAGAAGCCCTCTGAAAGATCTTCCAGTGGTGGCGATGCAAAGGCATCTGTGTCTGCTCCATCAGAGCATATGACTGCAAGAAGCTGGGGAAATAGAATGTTGTGTGTTTGGAGTGGATCAGATGAGAAGGGCAGCCATCCCATAAATCTGAACTTGCACTTGCCTGGCATTGGTGTGCGGAGATGAGCAGAGAAAAAAATTCTGAGTTTCCCTCTTCAGCCATTTTTGGGGAATTTGGCCATGGTGACAGCTCACTCAACCTTATGCCCTCTTGGATGATGGAGTTAAAGCATAGCAGTGTCTGTAATCATCACTACATAAGGGTTAGGAAGTGTCTAATATTATATCCAGCTGCTTTTCAGCACTTGATCTGAGTGAACAAGGAGCTGCTCAGAGCCGGATTAATTGGGAATGCAGCCTTTGGTGCAAATCTGGACCAAGGCTGACTTTTCACAGAGTCATAGAATTGTTTAGGTTGTAAAAGACCTTTAAGATCATCAAGCCCAGCCATTAACCTAACCCTGCCATCCCACCACTAAACCATGTCCCTAAGCTCTAAACCATGTCCCTAAGCCTCTCTGGCTTGGTGAAAGGGTGCCTTAATCCTTCTGCCACAGCACCTATTATTACAGCTGTGCATGCCCCCATTGATTTTGGGGGAAAAGGTTTCTAATTCCCTTTGGCTTCTTTGAAAGTCATCATCTTTACCTTTTTGAAGAGAGATCTGAAAGCTGTGAGTCCCTTCAGTGCCATTCCCCAGGGAGAGCTGGCATTTCTGAAGTGGGCTGGGTGATGTGTCCCAGACACATTAATAAAGCTCCACATCATGAACTATCAGAAGGAGCTAACAGAATGTATTATGCCTGCTCTTTCCCTGACCTTCCATAGCTGCCTCTGATTATTCTATTACAGCAGAACATTTTAAAGTAATTGTGGAGATCGGATGCAAGTGTAAAACCACAAAGGTAGTCCTAAAACTTTACGAAATCATGGACGGGCATCCAAATTGTGAGTCAGTCTGCTATGATCTTCTTTCTCAAGTGGGATGTTACCCAGGCTGAATAATGATTTGTTCCTCAAATGAAGTTACATGGTGAAGACTGGCAGAACCTGACACGGTCTTTGATATTTTTGCCATTGATCTGGATTTCAGAGTCGGGGGAAGTTTTGTCCAATTATAATGTTTGGGATTTGGCCACTTTTAAAGAATTTTTTTTTTTTTGGTGAGCTACGAGGGTTGAGCAGTGGTCATCTAATAAGAAGACTGCAGAACTGTCAGAGGTATGGAGGAATAACTAGTGTCTTAATGAGCAGGGTCACCTATATGGTTCTTAATAGATACATGTCTAATGATTTCTAAAACATCAGTGGTGGAGATTGCCCATCCTTCAGGTAGTCTGTTCCAGTGCCTAATTTACTGTTATTTCCTCATGGCTAAATCTTTCTTGGTGGAGTAGTTCATACCCAACACTTGTCCTAGTCACCCTGTGACTGGTCTCTTCCTCTGCAGCAATATCCTATAGATCTCAGGACCTTTCTTCTGGTTTTTCCTTCATCTTTACTAAACAAACCAAATTCTTCCACTCATTCTGTGTAGTTGTACTTTCTAGAAATTTGCCTATCTTCTCTTTCTTCTGGACTTTATACAGTGAGCCTATACCTTTCTTAAAAACTGGGTCCCTAAATTGGACACAGGTCTTCAGCTGAGATCTCACCAGCGCAGCCTTGCAGAGAAGGATTACTTCATGTCCTTAGTGTACAATGGATTATCCACCTCACTTCTGTGTCTGAATTTTTGGCTACAGTATAACAAGCAATGCAGCTTCAGCTTGGGGTTTCCTCTGAACTCCCCATCCTCTTCCAGAAACCTGCGGCTATTCCCTGAACTGGGTCTGTACAGCTGATTCTCCACATGGGTGGGAATAACCTTTTACTTTTGCAAATAATTCTTTTTCCAGGCGATTTCTCCAGGTTGTTAAAATCATTCTAGTTCTTCCTCCAATGTACTTGCAGCCTTCCTGTTTAATACAATTTTAGACATAATGATTAAGCTCCCTATTATGACAATAACAAGTGGTAGAAAGACCCTCACTTAGCATCCTTCTGTTTGACAGCGAGCCACTGATGGCAACCCCAGGTTTGGCTCTCGAGCACTTTTCCACCCAGTGAAATCATTTCCCTGTCTTGTCATGCTGGGCAGTGCCAGCAGCCGTACTGGTGTCAAGATCTGTAATGTTGCCTGTCCTTTGCTATCCACAAACCTGTTACTCTATCATAGAAAGAAACGACATTGATCTGATGGGTTTTAGTCTTGACGAACCTCTGAGTGTCATTCTTCTGGTTGTTGGGGGTTTTTGGGGGGGGGAGGAGAGGGGGCGGGTGTTTTGGTTTCTTTTTTTACATGTAGTCTCTTTGGTTATTTGGTCTGGTATTTTTATGGGAATGGAGGACAGGCTGCCTATTGTATCCAGCTGGTCATATTTTTTTCTTTTGTGTTTTTCCACACTCTCAGAATTTCTTTTGCCTACCTAGAGTTGTCAAAGGCTCCTGTAACATTTTTAAACTAAGTTCCCAGAACTGAGATCAGTGCTTTTTTCCTGGATATATCAGACCAAATTGTTGATATGAAATGCATCCCTCCAGACAGACTTTGTTTCGGTGCCACCTCGTTTGTCTTCAGAATTTACTGTTCCACAGAATAGTGACTGCTGAGGCACGTTTAAGATGCAGTATTTCATTATTCTATTAAGAACTTAAAATTTTACGTGTTAAGATGAATTACTAATTTTCCCCTATGTTTATGATATGATCAAGGCCAGAGCTGGACAGATAATAAGGCAAAATTGTTGGCAAAGCTATCAGCGACTTTGAAATGAACTTTGTAACTTTTTTTGTGGTTTTTCTCTCCTGTATTCTGCCAGCATTTTGCAAGTGAAGTCATCTCAGCATATTGTTCACAGATGGTGACATTGTTAGATGTGGTATACAACAAGCAAAGGTTCAGGTACCATTTGGAGTTAGATTTAAGTGCTTTGTAGACATCACAGGTTGAAAAATTCACCTACATAACAAATTATAGGAGGCCAAATGAAGAGTGAAGCATAAACTGTTTAAATACCAGAAGAAATGTGTTTTAATAGTCCCAATAAACTCTTATATTGTAGGAGTGTTTAGGAGATTGTTTGAGATTGTCCGGTCCAAGCCATCTAGCCAACCGCCTCTTGACCTGTGGCCTTGGGAAGTCAATAATTTCCATTAAAATAGCAGATGGATCCACCAGCCAAACATCTCCCACTTCATCACTGCATGAAAAGGCTTTTGAGTTGGACCAAGAGTTGCAGCTGTATCCATGTGAGGCCGGAAGGGTAAAGGGGCTGGAATTCAAAACTAACATCTAGCCTGTGGCTGAAAAATCCGAGTATCTGTAAGTAGGCTGTGAAGGACATCTTCTGAGCAGGGAGCAGCGACTGGGGTGAGCTTAGAGCAGGCTGCTCTAGTTCCTACCTTGGGTAGGAGAATTTCCTTTCCAGCCCACTAGAAATGGTCTCTAGGAGGAAGCATCTCCCTGTAGCCACCCAAGAGAAAGGGTCCAACAAGTTGAACTCTTCATCATGTGCCACGCACCAAGCCCTGGCTGGGTAGGTCATGATCGTATTGGTTTCTGAAAATTCCTGAAAATAATTTTTTGAGCTCAGAAACATCACTGTCTCTCTTGTTAGTGTGACTTTCACTAATATTTTAAAGATTCCTCCTCCCCTCCCCCCCCAGTCCTTTGTTTGTCTCCTCTGAAGTGTTGCACTCCTGGTGGCCTAACTTTGGTGTAAGCATCAAAATCCTCCTACAACTTAAAGTGGGGTGACGATTCACCTGTCTTAAAACTGTTCCTGTATCTTTGGAGACTGTAGCAGTGTGTGGTGTATGTTGGTGTATGTGATATTTTTTTGGTCAGACTGTCAGCCATTTTTTTTGTGTGTTTTTTGGTTTTATTTTTGGTTTTTGGTTTTTTGTTTTTTGGTTTTTTTTAAAGGCTAGAAATGTGTCTGTTTAGAGCTAAGAGTGTGGTGTAGTTGCAGGCTTCTGGAACTGGCATTTGAGAAATACTTCTGAATAACTGGACCCTTAATCCAGTGTGGCAGATCACAAAATCTTCCACATCGTGACCAGAATCCTGTTTAGCATGGGATCCTCATGTGGCAGAGCCAGCAGGAGATGCTGTAGCAAACAAAACGGGACATGAATAAAGTGACCCTTTTCTGTCATCCCCTCCCGACATCAAGCCATTGGGCACTTTCAGAACCAAAACTTGGGACTTTTTTGCTTTTGGTCTCTATGACAACCTCTGTCAATGAGTGCCCTGGTCTCATTTTGCAGTGTGGAGAAGCTGCCGTAACTCAGCTGCCTGCTGTCTTCTCCAGAACCACCTAGTTTTTGTGTTAGCTTGAGCCCTGAAGCTTGAGTTTTGCATGTCGGTGGCAAATCCTTTGACTTTCCCGTTGGCTGGAGCTGGCGGGCACAGAGCATTCGTGGTGTGATGGGGAATGGAGAAGAATCTAATGAAAACTCTTGCTCTCTGTTATGTGATTTGGAGAGGGGTACTGGTTTGCTGGTAGAGTTGTTTGTGAGTTGGTTATTCGGGTGTAATTAGGGTTCTAGAGCTGGAGTCCTGACTCGGGCAAAAACTACTGAAATTAATGGGAATATTGCCTTGAGTCAGGCAGCCCTCTGTCTTTTTTTTCCCGTTGCAGTTATTTTTGTCTTGTTGGAGTCTGCTTGCAAATAGCCTGTGGTACATGAAGTGAGTTAATTTTGTTCTTGGCTTGTACTTATTTGCAGGTACTCATCTCTCAGCACTAGGCCTGTAATTCTTTCTTCTGCCGCCTTTTGCCAGTTGATGTCTGCAGATCCTAGCTTGCAAACTAGAAAGAATCAAACTGCGAGAGCGGATCGCTTGGGATGTTTTATCTGGAAACATTCAAGGCCAGGTTGGATGGGGCTCTGAGCAGCCTGATCTAGTTAGCAGTGTCCCTGCTGACTGCAGGGGGGTTGGACTCGATGACCTCTAGTGGTCCCTTCCAACCCAAAACATTCTATGATTCTATGATTCTATGTGTTTGGGTTTTGTCTGCTGTGTTGTGGAGTATGTTTGCTTGCTTTAGTTGTTTTTTTGTAGAAAAGCAAGCTGCTAATTATCTTAAATGTTATATACTGTTTCAAAGTGATAGCAGCACTGTTAATTTAGTGATCACAGGAAGACAGGACTGTTGTGTGAAATTGGAGAAGATTGTATCTTTGTTATTTTCTTTTATCTGGAAAAGCAAGAAAGCTTACTCTGTTAGTTTTTCTAGAGCAGCAATATGTTCTTATCTTAAACATGCCATGTAATATTAATAATTAATCACAACGAGTAAAAATAGAAATAAATATAGGGTAGTAATCTTGTGTCTAGCTGAATCTTCTCTCCGTTAAAAAAACCCAACCAAACAAATGGCATTACACCAGTGTATACCTTGTGTGAGTGAGATCAAAATTAGATCACTGAATTTAGGTGCTCGGTCTGTGTTTGACAATTCTTATGTCCCAATGCTTTTCAGAAGACCTCTGGAGTCTATTTATAGCCCAGATTTTGAGCATCTGACACATAAGCTCCTGTGGACGGTCAAGGTAGTTTGTAAATACAGAATACGCAGAGTTCGTTCAAGTTGAAAATGCTTTTTTTTTTAATACTTTCTTGTTAAGCTGTCGCCTTCCCCTCCCAGATGGGAAATGTGGCCATTTGTGAGCTTGGGTTCAGTCTGAAGTAACTGCTGACTAATAAGTCTGTTAACAGCATAGGAATTTATTTCACGTTTACACTGATGTAACCAGGATCAGAGTCATGCCCAGCCCCTGGGGTATCCAAATATTACAGAAACAGAGATCTGTATTAGACTGCTTTGTGATAATTTGGAATTGAAATTGCATTTGAACAAAAGTATAGTCTTGCTGTCTGTACAGTCTGTTGTTGTTGTTTTGCTTAAGTTTGCCTACTCCCACCAGTGGCATCCTTGGATTTCAGAGATGTTTGAACCAGGGAGGTGCTTATCTGGTCCGACTCCCTCGACTGAGTTTGCCTGGCAGCTGGATCAGCTGGTTCAGTGTATGTGTTCTTAAAGCCTTCTAGTTCATAGATGTTTTTAAGGCCAGAAGGGACAGTTAAGTTTGCTTAATCTGACCTCCTTTATTTTTGTACTACATTATACACAAATATACATTTATTATGTAGTCTAACATTTAATTTATAAACAAATACATATATATAATGTTAATGCATGTGTGTGAAAACCATAGTATAGCAGTCAGTTACTTTTTCTTTAAGCTATGAGAGGTCCTTGGAGAGGCAGGGTAGTCCCTGGCTGTAGCTGGTCTCTGAGTCTCTGGATCTTGGCAAGGGAACGTGATGATCTATGCCTCAGAATTTTGCTGTGGACTCGGACACTGTGCCTAGCTCCCAGCCGCCCATGCTGGGACATAAATTGGTCAGTTCTTGCTTAGGGGAAAGTCATCTCAGGCTCAAAGTGAGTATTTACAGATAACAATCAATGAAAAAGGGACTACAGTTATTTTCAGTCATGTGAGCAAATGCAAGCTGGTTTGTAGTGTACAGGCTTGTTCCAACACCTTATCCTTGGTATGTGTCCTAGCTCAAACTCATGTCAGTACAGCTTGCCAATAAGTCACCTGCTTTTAGCACTTAGATTTGACCATAATTATGTGCTCTAGTTGACAGGCTGTATCTCTGAATGAAGTTTTGATTCTTCATATTCTAAAAATAAGAAGGGACCAGCCTCGATGAGAAATTCTAGTTACCTTTACCAGTGTAATTCAAGAATAACAGTGGCAATTGGGGGAGAACTTTCCACTTGTTTTACCGCAGTGGAAACCCACAGATTTTACTGGAATTGTTGGAGATTTATCCTGGTGCAGTTGAGAAAATCTGTCCAGTGTGTTGGTTGGTTGGTTGTTTTTTTTTCCCCTCAAATGGATGTTATGTGTTTCAATCAATGCATCATATCCAGAGCATGAAATCATCAAAACAGAAAGAAATGTAAAATCCTAGAAAAACATACAGGCTGGCAGATCTTCTATTGTAATTTCATTGACCTTGACCAGTACAAGTTCTTCTGTCATCCTCAGTTGCTTTAGCTTTTCTTGCCCTTAATCCTCTCTAGTGTTTGTAGGAGGAATGTTTGTGTTGGCTGATGCTCAGCAGGTGTGGACCTCCCAAGTAAAGTCAGAATGGTGATGGATGGCTGGCCATGGGAAAGGGAAATCTCTGTCCATTTGGGTTTTAATCTAATGTCTGATCACAATGAAGAAAAAAAAAAAAAAGAAACCCACACCGAAACCGAGGAGGATTTTTGAAGTTTTTCTCTGGATGTTCTGTCTTTGATCAGTATAAATTCAGGTTTGTAAGAGCATTTCATCATATAGTTTTGCCTTTTATTGCATACTGCATTACACATCCATCCAGGGTAAGAATAATGCAAGGATAACTCCCAAGTATCCAGCTGTTTGTTTGTAGTAGAAATTATTGCACTATACTGCATTAATTAGTTCTCAGTGCGGATGAGACTGATTTGTATAAACACTTGGAAAGGACGGAGTGATGACAAAAACTGAACTGGCTATGATACAATTGAAAAATAAGACTGAAAATGCTTGATAGTTTAGCAACACAGTAAGCTTTTTTTTCCAACACTGCTAATATGAATTGTTAGGAGTTTTATAAAGAGGGTGGCATTTACTTCATGCTGTCTGATGGGAAGCTTTGGCCTTTTGTATGTTCCAACTTGGTATGTTTGCCAAGCACTCTTATTACTTCAATCAATTTAAATTTGCAAGGCTGATGATCCTGACAGAAGCCATTGGCACATCATGTGATCCTGGAAGCTAAAAATAGCGTTCTCTATGGGGCTTACTTATTTCATGCTTCAAAGCCTAAGAAATGTTCGTTTTTAGAGAGGGGAAAAAAAGAAGTTTGCAGTTCGCGTGATACCAATAACTTCCTGAAGGAAAAATACCTGGTGCTTTTCATGGAGTCCTGGGGATGTTTTGTTGTTGCAGTAATGAATTGTTATTTGTCTTATAGAATCATAGAATCATAGAATGTTTTGGGTTGGAAGGGACCACTAGAGGTCATCGAGTCCAACCCCCCTGCAGTCAGCAGGGACACTGCTAACTAGATCAGGCTGCTCAGAGCCCCATCCAACCTGGCCTTGGATGTTTCCAGGGATGGGGCCTCCACTACCTCTCTGGGCAACCTGTTCCAGTGGTTTACCACCCTCATTGTAAAGAATTTTTTCCTTATATCTAGCCTAAACCTACCCTGATTTAGTTTAAAACCATTACCCCTTGTCCTAACGCAGCTGGCCCTACTAAAAAGATTTTCCCCCTCTTTCCTATAGGCCCCCTTTAGGTATTGAAAGGCCGCAATCAGGTCTCCCCGCAGCCTTCTTTTCTCTAGACTGAACAAGCCCAACTCTCTCAGCCTGGCCCCATAGGAGAGGTGCTCCAGCCCTCGGATCATTTTAGTAGCCCTCCTCTGGACCCGCTCCAACAGTTCCATGTCCTTCCTGTGCTGAGGGCTCCAGAGCTGGACGCAGTACTCCAGGTGAGGTCTCACCAGAGCTGAGTAGAGGGGCAGAATCACCTCCCTCGACCTGCTGGCCACGCTCCTCCTGATGCAGCCCAGAGTACGGTTGGCCTTCTGGGCTGCCAGCGCACATTGCCGGCTCATGTCCAGCTTTTTATCCACCAGCACCCCCAGGTCCCTCTCGGCAGGGCTGCTCTCAATCCTTTCTTCCCCCAGCCTGTATTGATACTGGGGGTTACCCCATCCCAGGTGCAGGACCTTGCACTTGGCCTTGTTGAACCTCATGAGGTTTACACAGGCCCACCTCTCCAACCTGTCCAGGTCCCTCTGGATGACATCCCGTCCTTCTGGTGTGTCAACCGCACCACTCAGCTTGGTGTCATCTGCAAACTTGCTGAGGGTGCACTCGATCTCACTGTCCAAGTCATTGATGAAGATGTTGAACAGCACTGTGAAGTGCCTGAAGACTCCAGTTGGAATCAGGGTCTCATCCTGCTATGGAGAGGCACACAGGGAGAGACAATGTCCGTGTACAAAAGAGCATCCCCTCTACTGGGGCACAAGAGGGTGAGGCCAGGAAGGAGGATGGGGCACAGCCACAAACCCATCATTGGCAGGGGTAGGAATAGGACCAGCTCTCACATCTTATTTGCTTAATCTGTGCTGCCAAGCTTTGAAATCTTTGTTAACTAAACTGTGTTCCCCTGCCCCAGGTACAATGGCTGAAAGACAGCTACAAGAGCTGCACTGAGTCTGCCCTGAACTGAGACTTCTCATTTTAGAGAGCGTGTTTTAGAGTTTCTGTGCGGCCATCCAAACTTTTGCTTTGGCCTGTTTTGAGGTCATTTGGCTCCACTGTTCACTGTGTGTGTGTGCAAGTGAATTGTAGCAGGATGCTTGAATATTGAGTGTTGAAGTCTTTTGCCACAGTGGCTCTGTGCTTGCCCCCCTGATCGTGATGCTACTGAGAACTTTAAAATCTGCCCTCTCTCACTCTGAAAGCTAAGGAACCTGAAGAAACTCAGTGCTCCATGGTCTTGCTCTGTTTGACTGACATTGCATTGGTATTAACCTTTGCAGGAGCTACAAGCTACAGTCTCATCTTTTGAGAACCTCTGAAATTGTTCTTGTGTCTTTCTGCCCCAGCTGGAGGGAAACATAACAGTGACCCCCAGTGGCCTATTTGAAAGGGTGTTGCAAAGGTGATAGAGGCAAACTCTTCAGTGTAATACAAATGATATGATGAAGGACATTGTCCTTCAAACTGCAGCTCAGGAGGTTAATTTTGGGAATTTTAATTGGAGGGTAGTGCTGGACTGGAGCGGACTGTCCCGGGGAACGGCAGAAACTCCATCCTTGGTTTTCAAGCTTCAGCTGGATAAAACCATAGCTGAGCTGATCGAATATTGGCCTTGGTACCCCTTTGAGAAAGAGGCTGGTGGGAAGGGACCTTTGAATGTCTCCAACATTTCTGTGTCTGTGTTGAGGAACAGCTGCTTTTTATAAATACCTGATTAACGAGCAGTGTTTAATTAGTGCCCAGCACAACGGGTTTCCAGCAATATCACTGCTGTTGTTGAGAGATAGCGTGTTTGTGGTGGTATTTTTTTTTTTTTTCTAATTTTCACCTGGTTCTTTCCACACAGGGAGTTGGGCAGCAAGACAGAAGAGATGTTCCTGTATCAAGAATATATTCTGTAGGCTCAGCTTTTGCACCGACTTTGCATGAGCACGTACTTAAATCCAGAATAGTAGAATTCAGAATGAAGAAGCACTTTTTCCTCTGTTTGTCCTTCATGTTTGGAGAGCTGAGCTTGACTTCATTGTTCACACTCAGAGTATTTTCTTTACTTGCCTTATTCTTTATTCCATAAGTATTTGTGCCCAAGATGAGAAGTTTGAGATACGATACGCTGTCGCCTTTCAGCTCCTTAGATCTAGCCTCTCCAGAGTTGTATAACATGGGAAAGCCAGCAGAAGAACTGCTTTTGGTTTGCTTGTAGGACAGCTGCTTTAACAGTATGAAATGCCCCAGTGTATTAAATTGGAGCTGTGTACTACTGGAGTCTTGTAATGCCTGTAGTCCCTGGGGGGAAGACTTGCCTGATTGCTGTTGTGTCCACTCCCTGCTGCTGTGGCTGAAGCAGTATGCAAAACCTCGGCTCTCTTTGCTCTTCAGAGGCAACCACAAGAATCTTTGTAGCTTCTGATGAGCATTTCCATTTCTGTCATTCTGGGCCGTTTTGTGACACCTAAGTGTTAACTTGGTTCTGATAGAGCCGGGAGAACCTAAGGCTGATGTGATAAAGATAACAAAGTTGGAAGTAAAGTCTGATGCAGGGAGCTAGAGGGTCACTTAGAGAATTACCTTGTATGGTGAAGCATTTGACTCAGCATGATTGTCCTGGCAGGGACTTAATATAATTTGCACGTCGTAAGAGTTCTCTAATGGGATGAACAAACACTCAAAGGAAGAACTAAACAAAAATTTGTACTTTGGGCATAAGCAGGTGTTCTCAGTCCTGCTCTTTTCTTTCAGAGGATTTTCTGTGCAAACAGCATCTCAGGGTTGCTGGAAAATCTGGAGAGCGTTTGCTCTTTGTATGTAAACGTACTCTCTTCCTACAAACAGCATGACAATGAAAAAGGAAAAAGGAATTTTTTTAGATGCCTTGAGGAAAATCTTCCTTGCAAAGTCTAATAAGGATCAAATTAGAGCAGATAAGATTTGATTAGCTCCAGAAAGGCCAGCTTCATAGGACTAATCCTTGGCTTTTTTTTTTTCCCCCTTGAACTACTTAGTCATCAGCCAACGGTAGGATTGCTTTCATCTGCTGGAGGCAGGAAACAAATGTACTGAGCAAAACACTGTCATTCTTCCTTCCATACTCATCTCTTTGGTGTGGAGCAAAAGAAGGTAAAACCTTGTAACATTTGTTTAAGTATGGCCCTTGGTGATGAAGAGTCTCACTACGATAGGTGCAAACTGTGCTAGTTAAAGCAAACATCCATCCTCCAGTGGAGCTTAATCCCTTTCCATCTAACCACTCATTAAGTCTGTATTTTGAGCTAAATATGAGTCTGAGCTTGCTCTAGAGACCATGACTGCTGCCCACATTGGTAATGTGCAACCTGGGGTGAGGAGAAGGCTGTGGTGTGATCTCCAGTGGTGAACACTGGACATCACACCGTAGTGCCTTCTCTGGGTACGTTGCTCAAGGCCAGTGTTCCTAAGCTAACCAGCAGTTCTTCCGGGAAGTCCAGGATAACTTTTAGAAAGGGTTTTAGGTCAGCTGAATACAGAGCTATGAGTGCTTGGAAACTTCCAGAGCAAGAGGTTGTGTTTTTAGGGTTAGAAGGGAGTGTGTGTGGTGGTGTGGGGGTTATTTTTTGCTGGTCTGTTAGTTTAAAAATTTGTTGTGTACCTTTGGCAATGATCTGTCTCTTGAAATTCTGTGTAGGATGAAATTGGACAAAGGCAAGTGCATGGGTTTTTAACTATTTTTGCTCAGCTCTTTTGCAGAGCTTTGGCTTAGTTTATCAGTAAAAGAAGCTTTTCTTGTCTTTCTGGATTCTATTATTTTGTCTGTAAGAAGTCTTTGATGGTGAAAGGAAGTATCAGTGAAAGTAAGACATTCCTAATTCTAGCAGCCAAGCCTGCTCCTTCCTTTTAAACAAGACCCAGCAACTGGATAAGAGAACCTGATATAAATATATGGGCTCATTCAACATTCTGGCAATTTGAAACAGACAAAGTTCGTATTAAATTTACTTTGTCCCCTAAAAGATAGCTTGGTGAGACATGCCCTTCAGGGGTAAGTTCCTCTAATCATAAATAAAACATGCGCTTTCCAAGGAAGGCAAAGGGAGGAAACAGAATTGAAAGATTCAGCAGTAAATTAAGACTGCTGCTTTGGTTTGCTGTGGTGCTTTTCTCCTTAACAGTAGTGCTGTCAATTTTGGTTGATGTAGGCAAAGGTTCTGTTTTGATCTCCTCCCAACTAAGTTCCTTGAATTTTGCTTTATACTGGTGTGAGATGATTTGGAGTGTATAAGTAGATTTTTTTTTTTTTTTTTTTTTTTCTTTCACCTCCTAGTATTTAGTTATGTTTTTGTAAGGGTATGAGAAAGAAAATTCTTATTTGGGGCTAGGTATAGTAACCTCTCTTGTATTGTATTACTGCAGCTGCTGGATTTCTGGCGCTCAGACATCTTTATTATCGAGTAAAAAAGGCAGGAATCAATGCCTTACGTAGTCAATCAGCCTCCCTCAGTGAGGGTCTCATGCTTGTGCTGGAACACTAAGAAAATGTTTGTTTATCAAAGATGAATTTTCTTTTTCTTTAGGAAGATTCTTTAACTGCTGGATGCAGGTTATCTCCCATAGACTGTAAGCTGGTAAAAACCAGGCACATTTTCTAGGAAAGAACTGAATTTGGAGGAGTTGTTCTTGCCTTGCAATTAAATGAAATAAAATGCAATATAAGAGTATTGCTGTATTTGACCCTTCGGTGGGAACTTTATGGTTATATTCTGAAGAAGCTGACTCTAATCTGCAGTAATGTACACTTATCCAAGAGGAACACCTCTCTGAGTTTGATTTGGTATTGAGCATTTGAGAAATGGAAAAAAAGAGAGTAGCAGTAGTGAACAGTGGTTATAAATACTCCCTTGTGGCCTGGAATTTATTTCAGAGACTGCTTTCTACAGACCTGTTGCACTGTTCTGGCTGACTAGTGATAAACAAGCTGCTCCCTCTGATGTGGCCAGTTGCCCCCATCGGCAGATGATGCTTGTTGTGAGGATCTGCACTGGTTTCAAGATACTGGGAACGTTTTGGCTGGTTGTGCTCTGAAGTGAAGGCAAAGAGCAAAGCAGTACCTTTTTGCTTCGGTGTTCGCCTTTCTGTTGATAATACAAATCTGAGCTGCTTATTGCTGTGGTGTATGGCGCAACATGTGGACTTCACACCTGGATGATAGGGATGTGCTTCTGGTGGATGGCAATTGCGCGGGGAAAAGCAAATTCCCCTTACTCAGCTCCATGGAGCTTGGCAGAGTTTGCCCATCAATGCCAGCAGAGAATTGCTCCCAAGATATCAATGCTCAGACTGCCTACGCATTTGAGTCAACAGGAACTTCCCAGTCTGTGCTTCCCATTCTTTGGGCCTCTTATTTCCAAGGAGATACACAGCAGCATCAAGTCTTTTGCAGAACTGCATGTCTAAATCATAGATGCCTTGTGAAATGGATTTTTTAATGGAATGAACACTGCTATAATCCCAAATAATCACCAATATGCTGGTATCTCAGGGGAGGAAAAAAAAAAGAATCTGTGAAATTATTTTTTATTAAAACAGTAATGAAGTAGATTGCCTGGTGCGTGCATCGCTAGATTAGTCACCTTGGGTTGGAGCAGAAGCCATTATTTGTGACTGAACTGTTTCATTTTAATGCACAACAAAATTATATCCATGTTTGATTACTCGGAGGGGCGTAGTAATGGGGCAGGTGAGAGCACAATCCTCGTTTTACTTCAAGGATATTTTTTCTGATACTTTATATCTCCATGTTTTGTTGACACAAAACAACAGCACAATAATCCAAGGTCTTCATGAAACACTTAGTAATTTTGATCCTTAGATAATTCCACTAAATGTTTTGTTGAAGCGTGGATAATTTTGCAGAGGGTAACAGTGTTTTCCAGTGATCCATTCACCAGGCTTTGCTCTGGTCCTGCCACCAGAACTGTGACTTGTAGTTCCCTGCTTTTGATTGATAGTAAAACAACTGTACGTCCCATTTTGCTCGGGAACTTTTTTATTGCACAATGAAGGGCGCAGCACTGCTGCCTGTGGGGTGTGCTGGGTTTGATGGACTGAAGGACTCTGGTGCACTCAGAAATGTCTCCGGTGACTTCAGGACCTTTCCCATGCTCATGAGCGTAGCTGAGTCATTTGTACCTTGTGTCCTGCAGACCTGATGCTCCTCTGTGCCAGCTCAGTCTCTGATACGCTTTCCTGCAGTGGTTACTCCTGTCCAGGTCTACCCTTGGGGTTTTCCTAGCAAGTCAGAGCATCTCAACTTGAGTCTGACACCAGCTTCTTAGCCCTTACCTATCTCTGCATCAAGGAAAAAGGAGCACGGGGTCCAGACAGCAACTTGCATAATTCAGATGGAGAGAAGTTTCAGACTGAGGGAGTCCAGCCATGTCTGCATTTGGAAATGTATAAACCTCTGGCTCTCCATGCAGTTTTTAGCCCCCTGGGGCTGTTCGTTGCTGCTGCTTGGTACCCGGTGTTGCTCAGGACAGCTCTCCATCACTCCTTCATTTATCTGCGGTGCGCAGGCTACATGCCAACTCTGCAGAGGAGATGGGCTTGGTAAACTAAATCCACTGTGCAAATAATCTTGCCTCTCTCATTTGGCTTGTTCAGTCGTTTTAGTGCAGGCTTTCATATTCCGAAGCAAGTCTGGTGCAATAGCACAAGTGCTAAAAGCTACTGAAAAAGCAGGGTGCAATCTGTTGAAGACTCTTCATGGGGCAGAGGACAAGCTATCAAGCTTGCACCCCAGCTTTGCATTTTCTGGATCACATTTACCCTGCTGCTACCCAGTGCAGTGCAGTGTCTGACTCCTCGGACTGAAATGGGGCTTAATGCTTCTCTCCAAAGGTTGCCTTTGCCAGCAGAGCTATTGCATCCTCCACCTGTGGCAATCCTGAATGTCACGTGGTAGTTTTGCCCAAATACCAGGGTGCTGCCTGTTGGGAAGGGTTTGGTATCTTCCTATGCTTCTTACTTACCTAAATACTTAAACAGAGTCAGCCCAATTTAAAAACAGTTGTGCTTTCGCTAGGCTTCTTGTTCCTAGACCATGTAAACGCCTCAGAATTCTTCAGCTGATCTTGTGAATGAAATACTTCAAGTTCAGGTTTGGGATATTTTGCTGTGTTTGGAAAACTTAGCTCAGAGGCCACAGGATTACAGCTCCTGTTGTTGCTGTGCAGAAGTGTATTCCCACTGTGTCACACTAAGTCAGGCAGAAAGTGGGGGAGAGGAGTCTGAGAACTCAGGCGGTCTAAACCCAACTTCCCAATTTATTTTATTCTGCTGTCACATTGCTGAAGTATCCTCGTTCTGCTCATATGGCTTTTTTTTGGTATGATTGGCAGGGCAGAGTTAAGGTTATGCTAGTGCACAAAACTGCATATCCATCCCAGGTCTGGATTTGCAGCCTTTAACTCAGAAGTTCCTATGCTTGCTTTGTATCTGATCCTGTAACGAATACGAGTGTATAGTGAGTAATGTCCTGAAACTGAGGATCGTGTTTTAGATTAGCTGTTCATAGTGATCGCATCCTACATTGTGGTGGCAAAAACATTAAAACTCGACTGTCCTCTACTTTAACCTTAATTTATTGATGCGCACTCTCAACTTATCTTGATGTCTTTTTATTTATTTTTTTTGCCTTTCACGTAAGAAAGACCACACAGCCTGAGCCAAGTTCAAATTTCTACTTTTTTTTTTTTTTTTTTTTTTTGCTTTTATTATTGGTACTGTTTCTTTACTCAGTGCAAGAGCAATCAGAAGCTGGCTCTACTTGGTTATCATCCATCACTATTTAGAGGTGTTGGTTTGCCCCTGGAAGGTGAACATGTTGTTGACTGAATGCTACTACTTTGCCTCCTTTCCCAGCCCCTATCAGACATGCATTTTTATCAATATGTTCTGGGCAGCAACCAGTGCAGTGTGAAGAGCAGCCGACTGAGGCAGGACAGATCTCAGATGTGAGCAGTGGCTTTATCACATAACACCCAGCTGGGAAATTTCCAGCTGACGGATGCCAGAAGATGGCAATTTGTTGGAGGGATGGCATTCTTGTGGGAATGCTTTATCTGACCTGACAAATGAGGAATACCTTTCAGGTCAAAGAAGAAATTCCGATTAAAGGGAGTAAACCAGTACCCCAGTGCTAGGGCTGTGCTGCTGGGGCGTGGGGCTCAAAACTTGTCATTTGCAGGAATTTTCAACAAGAACAGATGCAAGATCCTGCCTCTGGAATTAGGCAGTAGCTCTTCAGGGCAGGACCCGGGGTTCCTGGGGAACAACATGTTGACCATGAGTCGGTGTGTGCTCTTGTGATGTTGAGTGCTAATAGCATGCTGGGCTGCATTAGCTAGAGCGTAACCAGCAAGCTGAGGGAAGTGATTAATTCCCTGGTCTCGGCACTGGTGAGGCCACATCTGGACTGCTGTGCTTTGCACCCTCTGCCCCTGGTTTGAGAGAGGTTGCCAGACTGGAGAGAATGTAGTGAAGAAGGACACAAAGGTCATCAAGGAGGCCAGGGCACAGCGTGTAGTTGCTCTCTCCAGTTAGAGGTGTTACACAGAGTATGGAGCCAGACTCTTTTCAGAGCTGCACAGCAGAAGGACAAGAGGCAATGGATGTGTGTGGCAGCAAGGAAAACTCATTTGGATATAGGGGAAAAAAAATTAACTGTGAGAGCAGGTAAGCCCTGAAATAGGGGTCAGTTGGGAAATTTCCATCTTTGGAGGCATTCAGACTTGACTGGATGAGGCCCTGGGCAGCCTGACCTAACTGTGATGTGGGCTCCTGGCCTGAGGTTGGACCAACACATGGAGGTCCCCTCTGGCCTCAGTTACTCTGTCACTGTAATTTAAATATTGGTCTTCTGACCTGGTCCTGCTGAGTGCTCCCAGCTTTGGGGTGATGGCTCTTGTAGGGTGAGGGTGTGTCTGTCCTGTTGGAGCAGGGGGGGGCCTGATTTTCCAATCTAGTGGTTGAGCGGCCTGTCAAGGAAGAGATAGGGCCTTTCCCTGGGCTGCTGGAGTGCAGGACAGGCTCCCTGCTCCAAAAGAGCAGGGTCCCTCTCCCTGTTTTGTTGTAATAAATGTTGTAGGCTCTCAGCTTTCTCTCTGTGTGGAAAAAAAAAAAAAGCCTTAATGTGAAAATCTTAATGTCTGTTTTCTGGGCAGCTCTTGCTGTTTCCATAATGCCCTGTAGGCTCTGACATCAGCCTTGGCTATGGAGGAGAGGAGAGACCTGGGTTGCAGGTAGGGAAGGGTGATGAACCGATCATCATGGGCCTCGTGCATGTGGACAGCTTGTGCCCAGAGGAAAAACGTGGCTGTGAGTCCTTGCCTGCTGAACTACATGCTCTCTGTGCTATGTAGTCATCACCTGGACAGCTTGTAGGGCTCTTGGAAGGGAAGGGAAGAGCCTCATCATAAAGGTGTATGCTGCTCTGAGACATTCTGCAAGTTAATGGGAACAAACTTGGTGCTCACACTGGGCCTGAAATTGGAAGAAATCTTTCTAACACGTGTTTTGTTGTGGGAAAGTGTAGTGATCTGGAGGAGATGGAGTGTACCTCCCAGCTTGGCAGCCTTTGGCGAGGCTTGTCTTCAGCAAAAGCTGCAATCTTTTGCTTGTTGAGGAAATGAGAATCACATCCCAGCTGTTGGAGGGTAAAATTTAAACTGTTTCGGCTGGTCATCCAGATCCAGTATCACAATTTCTGTTCTGTCGAGGTTACTCCAATGCCTTTCTGAAAGCAGATGGCCAATGACCTCTGTGGCTCAGTCAAGTATGTGGTATGTCCTCTAGACTGAAAGCACGGGATTGTTCAGTACAGGACAGGGAAGACTGAGGTCATGTATGGTATCTGTCTTCAAAACGTTAAAAGGAAGGGAATGAGCTGTTCTCCATGTTCCCTGAAGGCAAGGACAAGTATTTGGGTTGGGATGGCAACAAGAGATGTTTAGCTTACACTTCAGGAAGGATGGATCAGTGCTTGGAGGTGCAGGGATGGATCTCTGAGTGGTGGTTTTCCAGACCAGTCTAGACAAATGTCTCTTTGGTTAAGTTTGGTTGTGTCTTGGACCAAGAGAGGATAAAGTGAGACCCAACCACATTTCTATGCATGTTTTGGTTGTTTTTCATATGTTGGAGCAGAATACATTGAGGGCAGTGACTATGCTACTACTACACATTGGTTGTCTTCCCTAAAAGCCATGGAGCTGATTCCCCTGCTTGAAGGACTCTTGTTTCAGAGGCATAAAGAAGTTAGAGAGGGATGTCTGAATGCTGCTGCCTTCATGGCATTAAGCACAAGGTGGAAGTGGGCAGGCGGCACAGACACAACCATCCCTTCTGTATCATTCCTTCTCCAGGTTTGCAGCTGTCCAGGTGAAAACAGCATGGCTCCTGCTGTCCTCCAGAAAGCCCACGTTGGGCGCAAGGCCATCCATTACAAGACAGCTTGACAGCTCCTGAGGCTGCACGTTGTGAAAAACGTGGATGGGAGAACAAGCTGTTCCGCTTCAGGTCTCTGAAGTGGATTTGTGATGTCGGCACAAAAGCCAGCTCTGTCCTGAAATCAATCTGCTGCTTCACAGAAAGTGAAGCTGCCGGGGCTGCTTTCTGCCATGGGGATATCCAAAACGGGTGTGTTCGCTGTCTGCCCTGGGCAGTGGTTGATCCAGGTGACCTTGGTAGCTAGAAGGTCCTGCCCCTTCTCCTGCTGATGGACTCCAGTTGCAGCATTACTTGAATCATTTTCGTTTCTTGTCTGAGGAGTTTCCTGTCCAATAATTTTTCTCCCTACAGTGTTCTTTGCCTTTGTGTCATCTCCCCTCCCTGCCATGTTTTGGGGTAAAGTCAGGAGAAGCTTTTTTCCTCTTTCTGTTGCAGTTGATGCTGGTACTGTAAGGAGCCCAAGGGATGCTGAGAAAAACGAGATGGGATATAAAACCTGCACCTTTATGTAATGTATCTTACTTTCCCGGTCTGGGTGGAGATCACTGGTGTGCCTGATCTGGGGGGGAGAGGTTATCCGTGTTCTGCTCAGTGGTGCTCTCTTCTCCTTTCCTTTACTCTGTATTTTCAGCGCATTCCCAGTGGGGGTGATGCTGGCTTGTCTTGTGTCACGCAGCACTGTTTTCCTGCAGTAATCTAACATGTAAATCCCATAAATGAAATATGTCACTATGAAGCAAAACCAGCCAATATTTTTGTTTGGAAACTGTACTATTCTTCCTTTAACCTCCAAGACTTCAAATTCTCAAATACTGGCCTTCACATTAGGAGTCGTAAATAAGGCAGCTCTGGGTTTTCTAGGCTGACCTCTCTGAGGTACAGCGCTCGGAGGGTAGCGTTTGTGCAAAAGGGAATCTCGCCTCTATTTTGCTGTGCCTGATTTATGGTAGACTTTGCAAGCCGAGTTCTACTTGGGTTAGAAAGGCATGCAGTGAAAATTCATGAAGAAAGCAGCCCTTGGGGGCTAATTAGAAATAAATATGTCTTACAAATACTAATGTTAGTTCCTACCTTAACTGTGAAATCAGTGTGGCTGTTCCATAACTTAAAGGTAATAAAATTAAATAGGTTTATAAAGATGCATCTGTGTGGTATAGACCTTGCTTACAGCTGTAACAGGCCACGAAGGGTCTTCGCAGAGCCTTTTTGGCTCTGGCCTGCATCTGAAGTCACCATGTGCACGTGTTGTATATGAAGGAACGTGACGATTGCTCCGGTCGGTCAATCCTTCCAGCCCAGCCTGGTGTGTCTGAAAGTGGCCTCGATCGGATTCATCAAGGCAGCATGCAATAAACACCGTGATAATTGCTACCTCAAGGGGATAAGGTTTCTCTCAGCCCCCCCTGCTGGTTAGGGGGCTCGTTTGCATTATGGTGCATCAGCATCTACAAGGAACACCGTATATTTACACTATCTTTGATCTCTCGCATTGATCTCAGTTTAAATCAGTGCTGTGACAGACAAGAAAGAGGCTGTTCCTTTAAAAAAAAAATATATATGCTCTTTGACTTTGAGTTTTTTGGTGATGAGGGCATAAACTAACAGGCTGGAAAAAAAATTGTAGTAGTAGTAGACCTGACAAATCAGTTTGTCTGTATGTGGAGTGGCTTTATGGCTCAGAATAGGGAAAAGCAACTCTCTGAATTGCTGTCGGGTTGCTGGAATAGAGTACCTACTTACGCGGGCAAAATAGCTCATTGTAATGCTTGAATAGACTGTTATTTAAAGGCCTGCAAGTCTCCTTCTATACACAGCAACATTTCAAGGGGTAAAAAGACTACATTTATATTGCTATTTTATTAAAATTTATGCTGGCACGGCAGTACTGGAGCTCCAGTGGAAGCTGAGTTGGCTCTTTCATTCAAAGTCACGGTTCTGCCTGCTCATAACTTAGTAAAAAATTACCTGTGGAGACGAGGTTTCGTGTTCCTGATCTTGGCCCGCCAGGGTGTGTGTTCTTTTAAATGCTTCACAACTGCTTTGTACTGCTGTGGGTCTTTAAGTGCTGGGGCTGGAAGAAGGTCATTTCCTGGCTAGGCTTTCCTTACGGTTAGGGTTTGGTGCTTTATTATTTTACTTGGCTAATTCTCTGCTATTCCAGAGACTGGGGACGTGGCTTCAACTCCTCCTGTAGACAAGAGGGGAGCTCCTCAGCCTCTGTGCCCGGTGGGAAGGGGCAGGGAGGCACAAGGACGTGAAAGGCTTTGCCTCCCCTGCGCAGGCTAGCCAGCAGCAGAACCCGAGGGCAGCTCCATCCTCAGTTAATTAGCTCGCCCTTGTAAATCTGACGGGGAAAGGCTGAAGTCATCTCCGTTAGCTCTTGGCCCCGTGGCAGTCACTTGGCCTCTTGCCTTTGCGCTGGGGTCCCTTGTCATGTGCAAGGCTCACGTCGAAACAGGAGTTTGTTTCTGATTTGTCCCACACTGCTAATAAAAAGCAAAAATAATAATAATAAAAAACCCACATAGTTGGAAATAAAGATGACCTCCTTTTACTTAAACGCGAGGCAGTCTAGATTGAATTGCATCTAACGGGTGTGTGCTTGCCTTTAATGATCTGTGTTCTCGTAGCCTCTTTGCTCAGGGGATTCTATGTGTTGAATTTATTGTTGCAAGTGCCTCAATGAGGGAACCATGGTTACAATATTTTGGACACGCTGTTTTGCTAGCTGGGCAGAAGCTTCTGGGGTTTTGGGGTTGGGATTTTTTTTGAGGAGGGGAAGGGGGTGTTCCCCTTTAGAATTTATTTCCATTTTTCTTTATTCTCATCTGTTCAGACAAGCTGAGCCACAGGCCCATTCACTGAGATGCGTTCTTTTATACATGCTGGGGTAGTTTGTGCATGGCAGCCTTGGCCCAGGTGATGTCAGGGCATGGCTCAGTCAGGTGTCCTCAGAGGTGTCTTTGAACCCCTATTGAAATTCTGGCCCAGTGCTGCTTTGAAAAACCTACCACGTGCATTCACGTTGGGAAATGGTGTAGCCTTGAAGGCATCCTGACTTCATGTCCCAGAGCAAAGTCATTCCACCAGAGGATCTGGTAGAGAGATGTCCCTCACAGGTGCTGCTGCTTCAGCAGAATTTGCTTTCCTGTCCCATGACTGCCCCACGTGATTTCATTTACATCTGAATGCGTACAAAAGTCACCTCTGAAGTCCTTGTCCCACATGATATTCCTTGCTGGATAGTTACAGCCTGCCTGCTTGAAGGCCCTCTCATAGTTTTGTCTGTGTAAATTCTACTCTGCTTTGCATCTTGAAGTCACCTTTACTGTGGCTGGCCACATGTGCCTGATTGCTTCACCTCAGATGTGTGAGGTGTGGGTGAGCAATCCCCAGATCTGAAGTGCCTTGGGAGTCTCTAGGATGATGTGCCTTGCGTTGGAGGAGTGGACCGGTGGCACTGATGGGCCTTGCATCCAAGGAGTGGACTGGTGGTGATGATGGGCCTTGCATCCAAGGAGTGGACCGCTGGTGGACGGGAAGTAAGACTTGAGTGGACTGAAAGTATCTTGGAAGCTCTTGAAGGATGAAGGCAGGAAAAGAGATGCTTCAGTTCTGCTTTTCTTTAAGAGCTAAAATGTAGCTGTCCTCATTTTTTTTAACTTGTGATTTTGTCATCGAGGATATGGTCAGAAAGAGAGACTAAAATGAGCAACTTGTTCTCTTTTTTTTTTCCCCCCTAAACAGTTGATAAACATATCAACGGGATTGTGACCTGAGACTAGAAAACGTCTGGCTTCTTTCACTTGTTCTGTTCTTGCTTCTTAATGAGCAGAGAGGGTCTCTTCCAGGGTGCTTTTATGGCGCTGATTGCTTGGGTGGAAGCGGGTTGGCAGGGCTGGTGTGCCGTGCTCACAGCACTCATGTTCCTGTGCTCTTGCCTGTATTGCTACAGCATTGTCATGCTCTGCAGTGTTTTTTATTTTTTGATTAAGAATGTTGTCAAGGTGGTTATGTTTGGATTCTCTGTCTTATCCCAGTTGTTCGTGCAAGGTCTCACTTAGCTTTTCTCAATGCTATAGTAGCTGTGGACTCTGTTCCCTTCCCGCCTCCGTTATTTAGGGCTTGGTACAGCAAAGCTCTTAAGCCCATAGCTTATTCTGTGCCTGCAGATGATTTCACTGAGAGCAGAGTTCAGGTCTCTGTCCCCATTTTTGTTGTGCTTGTTTCAGTGGTAATCAGAGAGCCAAGATAAGACGGGTAGAACCACAGACATGAGCTTGAGGTCTTCTAGTTGCTCACATCTCTGCAGCCAAGGAGCCAGTGGAAAGATCCTGTGAAGTGATGCAGATACAGCGCAGATGCTCCAGCTGGTCTGGACTGGTTCCAGATGTGTGTCTTTGAGAAGTACGCTCCTTGGATCTCACTGGCATCTGGGGGTGGGGGTGCTGGTGGCTCCACAGAGGGACAGCGTCTCTGCTGGTGACAGGCCCCAAAATGGTACTGCCAACGAACAGCTCCTTCTGTCAGTCATGCGGCTGGTTCTGTAATGCTAATGAAGTACATGGCTTTACCCGAGGCCTGTCTGTTTTGATGACTAAGCCGTTACAAGTATGAGGCAGAGAAACACTAAGAAATCTTCTGCTTTGGAAGGGAATTTTGTTGCTTGGTTGATTTGAAAGCCAATTTATGGCATCGGGTCAAAGGCAGTTGCTTCTGCTGCTTCCCAATTAGAAGACTTATTTATTGATGGATGGCTGAGGTGAGGAAGTGAAAAATCTTGATTTGCTTTTCCTCCTAGAAGAGTTGGCTTACTACTGAAGTGGCCAATTCTCTTCTCCTCTGATTAGGTCCTTGTTTATCTTATGAGTGTGATGATACCAGTAGTCATTCTGGCTGTTTTGATGCTGTGGAGATGTCATCTATCAAAACTGGCCTCTGCTACTTCAGTGACTCACTGTCCTTCTCGGATGTTCTGAGGATACGCCATGGAGCAAGCTCTGTTGTCCTGACCTTACAGATCAGGGATTGCACCTCAGATGGATGAAGTAATTTGCCCAAGGTTACCCAGGCAATCTGGGGCAGAGCAGGGTGGTCTGTCTGCTCATGTGGGCTCTGAAAGACGTGGCACCTACCAGAGGGATCAGTGATGTGCAGTGATCTGTGTGGGTCATGGCTGTTGCGAGCAAAGCTTTGCTGTGCAGGCAGAGCATCACGTCAGCCATGTGTTGTAATCCTTTATACTGGGGGACTGCTGTGAAGGTTTTGGGGAGCATCAGGCTCACTTTTCAGCAGCACTGTCCAGGAGTATTAGGGGTTCACCAGTTCAGAGGGCTGGTGAACACGACCTACAGGGTTTTTGAGTCCAGGTGAGACAGCACTGAGGAACACGTGAGCTTTCAAATGTGTGAAAGAGAGACAGGAGCAAACTGTTCTCCAGGACTGTTAGGGGTAGGGCAAGAAGTAATTTGTCTTAAGATGGTACAAAGCAGTTTGGCTTTTTATCAGGAGAGACTTTCCCAAGACTCATTAGGGAAAAAAGTATGAAACAGTAGGAGTGACTGAGAGAGAGAATATGCAGTACCCACTGCTGGTGACTTTTTTTTTTTTGAGATCAGGGTGGATGATGGTTTGTCAGCAATGTCAAGTACAGTGGACCCTGCCTTAAGGCTGAGCAAGGGATAAAGGACTCCTAAGGTCCCTTCCAGCACTGTCTTTGGTGATTTCTGGTTTTGTTGAGGTAGGTGGATTTTTGGAGCAGAAGAGGCTTGTGGAGAAGGATTGTTTCAGGTGACCCAGAAGGTGCTGTTGATCTTGCCATGGGGAATAGTAAGATGAAGGAGGAATTGCTGCTGCAGAAAACATACAGGTTTCTTTTACTTTTCTGTGTGCATGTCTGAACTCCTTCCTCTTTCTCTGCCCTTTCTCACCGTTGCTCCCGCTGTGGGATGCGGTGGCAGCCAAGTTGGGCTCAGCAGAACCACCAGTGCACACTGATGTTAATTTGTAATGGATATCGCTGTTCCTGCTCTAGTGTCTCCGCTGCTCTAGTGGAACGTAGAGGAGGATGGGGAATGTCATGCTGCTTGTGTTACCAGCTAGGACGGGCTTTGCAGAGCCTGTGTTTGGTGTTGAGGGCCAAGTGGGTTCTGAGTGACAGGGTATGGAGTTGGCAGTGCAGTCTTAAGGCAAAATTTAAGGGATTTGGAGGGGTCCAGCTTGCAGACACGCTTCTCCTTGTCCACATCCCGCTTAAAGAGTCTCTGAGGCACAACATCTAGGCTTAGTGGGGGGGTTCTTGGTCCTCAGCAGGTTCTTGTGGGGGGGAAAAACCCTTAAAAATCCTGAGTCTGAGATCACTTCCGCTGCATTACTAGTCTGTAGCACTGAAACACTGCAAGTCAGATTGCAGAAACTGAGCTATGTGCTCCCACTTTACTTTGCACAGGCTCTGGGTGAGTCTGACTCGGCTCTGTGCTGATTTAACTCACTAAAATGGCAGAAAGCAAACAGCGGGGGGAAAAAAGCATGAATATTCTTTTTCTGTCTTTCATCTTTCCAGACTAGCAATTTTAAACACTGAGGAGGAACAAGCTCAGCGCTCACTTGGATAGTGCCATCATCATCTCGTCCTCTCCATGGCTGAAGTTTTATGGCAAGAAAACCCCTAAAGAAACCCCTTGAGTATCTGTGGAAAGGGGCTGGGAGTGGGTTGAGGTTTTGGTCTATGGAAATGTGCAAGTAGCTATTCTGTGCTTGCTTTCCCCTTCCTCTTTTTCAAATAAGATAACGCTGCCCCATCTCAGCTGAATATTTTTAGTACTCACATGCCTGCACCCTGCCAGGGGAAGGACTTCTGTGGTTAACTAACAAGATAAAGCTGCCAGCCTCAGTGTTCAGTAAACGACCTCAGTTCATAATCTTCTTCACTGAAAATAACATGTTCCTGTATGAAATGTTGCAGAGAAAATGCATCTGAGAAACTGCATAATGTTTTCAAGAGATTCTTATTTTTGGGGATGAAAAATTCTGTGAGAATTTCTTCCCTTACATTTTAGCAGGATTTCTTGGGAGACAGTTGAGGTTGTGTTGGTGTGGTTCTTTGTTCTTACTCAGTAACTTTTGAACCCATTGCCCCATTTGAAGCAAGCTATCTTACAAATTATTCTTATTGGAATAATAATTAATGATTAGTATTAAGGTCCTATACATTCCAGTAATAATTAGTTGGTATTGAAGGTCAGAGAATTGATGCAAGAGGCCAGGCTGGAGTGGGAAATCCTTCAGAGCCAGGCTTTGCTGGCTCTGCTGTTCTGGGTTTGCTTATTTCCATGCTAGACAGAGCCAAGGGGACTTGAGCATGTCCAGCAATGACTGGAAGTCAAAAGGTAAAAAAAAAAAAAAATCAAGGGAGATTTTTAAATGCATTTTAGTTTTGTGTTACTTCCCCCCCACCACCAGGTGCACCATATTTTTCTTTCCCCTACCTCCAAATGAGGCCATATCCTCCTTTCTCATAGATTCTGCCAAAACTGACAGAAAAATAATTTTTCATGTAAATCCAGCTTGCATCTGTGACTAGGACATGCTGCATGTTACTTTGCATGAGGTTTCTGAGCAGTTGTTAGTGATGAGGCTGAATGAATTAAACTAAGTCCCCATTTTCATTGCCAATTAAAACAAGAAATACTTGACCAAGCTTCCCAAACGTGGCTTAGCCAGCAGCTACCTTAGCTGAATCCCTTTGATCTTTCTACTGATTTCAGCCACTTTTTCCTTGCAATGGGCCAGCTTGGGGCTACAGACAGAGGCAAATTGCAGACATGACTTTTTATCCTGTATGCAGTCACATCCATTGGGCGATGGGGTGGAGGCATCTTTCAGACAGATGTGCACAGATGCCTAAACAGCTTGGTGTAGCAAATGGAGGTTGGGGGGAGGAAACAGGGATTTGCAGGGAGACCTTTGAAGAGCCTGTGATCAGTTGTGCTGGAGCTGCTGGACCAGCTTTGAGCCCTTCAGAGGAAGCAGACAGCTGTGGAGCACTGTCCCCAGAGAAAGATTGGGGTTTTTTTGAACAGCTATAGCTCATCCTCGGGTAGAAAAATCATGCAAAGTGAGGGGCACTGCTGCAGCACCAGCCTGGCTTGCACCGTGTCCAGGTAATGAGAACTTCTGTTACACTACCTTGCAGCCTCAGCTGTACGTCCACTGTGCTTCACTCATCTGCTTCTCCTTCCTATGATCCTTGCCTAAGAGGGACTTGTGACTGTGGTGATAATTATATCTCTCTATATATGTCTTCATATTCTGCTCCTTGAAGTGTCTGAAAGCTTCCTCTTTGATGTGATCCTGCTCACCAGAATACATTATACTTTCCCAAAACAAGTACTGTGCTTGTTATAATTATTGCAGAAGTGCTGAGCGTTTTCAAGTGCTTTTCATCATCCCCAAATGTGGAAATAGATGACTTAGCACTTTCCTTTTACTGCCAGCTGCTAAAGAGGCCAGTTCTGGATTAGTAGAGCACAGGCAAATCCATTGCAAAAGAAATGTCTGTGGTGGTTGTACAGCACTGGTGCTGTGCAGTGATGGAGATTGTGGTTTCTCTCCTCCCCTGTATGTAGACTGTTTTTTCTCCTTTGACTTGGTTTCTAATTGCAATCAGCTCTCCAGGGCAGGTGCTGGCACTGGGGCCCAGTGTCTGGTAGAAGAAATGGTCCATCACGCCGCTGGTCATCTCACCTGAGGCAGCTATAAGGAAACTTCAGGGGTTGTCCGGGGTCTTTGTCTCTCCACCAGTGGGAAGCGTCAGTGAAAAACCTCTGGGCTTCACTTACCCTTTGGCAAAGGGGCAGCATTCAGATTCTTGATTGTTTGATGGACCAAGTTAAGCCCCTGGTGGGGTGGGACCTGCGTGCTAGGTGCTGTACAAATAAAGGGCAGGCTGATGCTGTGTTAATAATATTCTAAGTGCTTGTCACAGTCCAAGATTTGTTGTTGCCTTCATTGTGGAGGAATTCCCAGACTCTTACAGCAGGTATTTGCTTATTAATTTTCATATCAGTAGAAACTAACATTAGTAATGATCATAGAATTGTATAGGTTGGAAAAGACCATGTAAGATGTTCAACCGTTAACCTGACACTGCCAAGTCCACCACTAAACCATGCCCCCAAGTACCATGTCTACACGTCTTTTAAATACCTCCAGGGATGGGGACTCCACCACTGCCCTGGGCAGCCCATTCCAGTGCCTGATAACCCTTTCGGTGAAGAAATTTTTCCTAATACCCAATCTAAACCTCCCCTGGTGCAACTTGAGGCCATTTCCTCTCATCCTATTGCTTGTTACTTAGGAGAAGAGACTGACCCCCCCTGGCTCCCCCCACCTATCAGGCAGTTGTAGGGAGCGACAAGGTCTCCCTTCAGCCTTCTCCTCCCTCAGCTGCTACTCATAAGACTTGATCTGTCTTATTTTAAACTGAGGGTAGGTATCACCTAAGCTAACCAACATAACCAAGACCAGGCAATTCTGCCTAAGGGGGCTCCCCTACCAAATGTTTGAACCAGACTTTTTTTCATTAGTTTTTAAAAAAAGGCTTGGTTAGCAGAATTGTACTCAAATTAGCCTATGACTGTCTACAGATGAATTTCTATCTCCAGAATGTAGCTTCTCTCTTCAACTTCTAACAAAAGCATTGAGAGCTACTTGCAAAAAATCAGTATTTCAAATTAAATCCCCAATGAGAATTCTCAAGATAACACTGCTCCCCAGACAGTTTAATTCAATTTGTTGTCCTTCGAAAGAAAGCATACAACGTATTAATTTAGGGAATGGGACATAGGCTTTGCTGAGCTGCACAAACATATTATGAACACAATAGAGCCAGAAAATTCTTTGCATGCAAATTAAAAAATAAATTTTCACCAAGCCTTTAATAAACTAATTAATCACAAAGGAAGACTAATACTCTGAAATGCAGAAACTTTTCCAGCCAGATTTGTTCTTTGCAGTGAGCCACATTACCTGAAGGTGGTTGTGGTTTGCTGGAAAAACTTCTCCTACTGGTTAATGCTGCTTTTTAAAAATAACCCTGCCCTTAGTAGCTGGAAGTGGTTATGTGTCAGATTTAATGACGATATATCAATTTGGCTGATGAAAGACGGTACCTCTCCCTAAAAGCAAGCTTTGCTTGCAGATGATTTGCAACTTACTCAAAAATGGACTTATATAAGGAATTTTGCCGAATGAATTTGATATTGCTCACTGCTTTGGGATTCTCTAGGGGACAGAAAATCCTGGTTTACTTTCCAGATTCAACTACTCTCTTGAGACTAATGAATATTTTTACTACAAGACCAGCAATGTTGCATCAGTAACGTTGGTCCCTTTCCCTCCTCCTTGTTTCACTGCTTCCAGATGATAGGAAGATGGAGGCCAATTCTGACACGTGCCTCCAAGGTTTAGGGATGGTGGAAGCTACCTGATGTTGGTTCGAAGAAGTTAATTTTGTTGTTAATAGATGCTGGTTTGGCCTTTATTAACCCTTTCATACTGAATTTCCTTGGAATCTTGTTCTGTACGCTTCTGGCTGTTCATTCACGTATTTCAGACCCTACTTGCAATAACGCTTCTTTCAACCTCATTTTCTCAGGATACGAGGAGGTAATGTTGCTGTTACTGCGTGTGTGTGTGTGGTGCTTGGCTCATCTTCTTCAAACTTCTGAATCTCTTGAATCTCAGTTGAATTCAGATTCCAATTCAAAGAGACTGTCTTTTTTTGCTAGTTCTGTGCATACAGCAGGCAGGGTAAGGAGAGAAGACCCCAGCACCCTGCTCTGGGAAAGTATAGTGTGAGCTCGACCCTTACTCGGCATCAGAGGAACAACAAGCAGATCGTCCGTATCCACTTTCTAATGACAAGAAATGCTTCGGTCTGAGTTCACATCATCTTAGATACCAAAGCTAAATAATTGCAGGAGACAAAACTGCAGAAAACTAGGATTTCTGTTAGGAAAACCAATTCTGGTTTTGAGATTCTCCAGGGTTTCTCCAAACAAAAATAATTGTTTGTTTTAATCTATCACAGTTATTTCCCTGTTAGTTTTATGTGCCTCAGCTTTTTGTGGGTTGTATGTGTGTGTAGTGAAGAAATAGCGATGTTATGGAAAAGCAGGCAGGTTGTATTTCTCTCCAGGAAGAAGAATCCTGTTGTTCCTGAAGTTCCTGAACGATTGTAGCACAAAGATTGACACCATCCCTGTGGATGCAGGAACGGGTGTTGTGTGCAGGAGTGTCTGTGCAAGCCTGGGGAGACGGGCTGGGTTTCCTGGGGCTGGTGCTCTCCTTGTCCACATCAGGGCTTGTTCTGAGCCCCGCTGCAGCAGTTCAGAGCAGCGTGACTGGTGCTCTAAAAGCATTTTACAGATGAGCAACTTGTCTTCACCACAGAGCTGACCTGGATTTGATTGGGGATGTTGTCTCTGACTTGAACCCTGCCTGCGTACGCACATATGGTCAGCAGGGCCGTATCAGCTTGAGGAGAGAGGGGCTTTCATCATCAGATGGTTGGCACATGAGGGTGATGTCTGTGGCGTGATCCTTAATGACAGTGACTCATCAGGTTGTCATGGACATCTCATTGCTTTGCCTATGACCATTTCTCTCAAGCAGAGGTGAAGGTGGGAGCAGATCATGAGTGATGTTGAGTGAAATTGCAGCCATGGGAGGAATCTGTCCTTTTCTTTTGTAAGGTCATTTGCTTTAATATTTAGCTGGGATTAATGTAACTGCATCAGCTTTGGGTATGGTATCCCTCCTTCTAAATGATGGTATCTTGTTTTAAAGACTTTCTTGGGTATCCTGAAAGCTCTGAAAATTACCTGCTCCGAAGAAGGGACAGTTGCCAGCTTTTAGATTCACTACATGAGTCAGGATTTCACTGGTAAGCGTGATTAATGGGGACTGATGGGGCTGCTAAAAATTCAGCAGGATGTTTGGGCACAGTGGCACTCCTCTGGATTCAGAACGTAGGCCTGGAAGGGACCTGTTTGAAGCCAGTGCTGTATGTAGCACAGCTCATGCTGCTTTGTGGGGGGGTTAAGTAAAATTGGGAGCTTGGTTTGTTTGCTCTCTGGGGAACAAGTTGAATGCCGTGTTGGGAGAAGCTGTTAGGGCTGTTTTGTGCCTCATACTTGCATTCTTCATCTCTGGTGTTCTGCTGAGGAATTGGTTATTTAGCAGAGCTTGGAGCAGACAAGGGAACCATATCACAATGATGCCGTGCTGCTTTTGAATGGTTTGAGTCAAACAATAATTTAAATACTGGCGTGATACAGAGCTGCATCCCAAAGCTGTGCTCAGCACAACAGAGGTAGGTGGTTTCCCCCCACACACACTCACATGCAGTACCTGGGATCTGCTTTGTGTCCCATGGATTTCATAGAGGTCTTTAGGTGGCTTTAAGTTATTCCAGTACGTTGTGGTGCCTCTGGGTCCCCATTCACTCTTCCTTCATGAGAAAGGTGGCACGGAGTCCTCTCTGCATTCTTCATGCAGGATGTAAAAACTCCAACTTTAGTTCTTTAGCAGACGGCTCCAGCGTGGGTCCCCGCGGGGTCACCAGCCCTGCCTGCAAACCTGCCCCAGCCTGGGCTCCTCTCCCCACGGGGCCACAGGTCTCACCAGGAGCCTGCTCCAGCGTGGGCTTCCCACAGGGTCACAGCCTCCTTTGGGCACCCCCCTGCTCCAGCATGGGGTCGTCCCCAGGCTGCAGGTGGGGATCTGCTCCCCCCTGGGCTGCAGGGGCACAGTCTGCCCCACCAGGGGCTGTGGGGAATCTCTGCTCCAGTGCCTGGAGCACCTCCTGCCCTCCTGCTGCACTGGCATGGGGGGCTGCAGGGCTGCTCCTCTCATGTATTCCCACTCGTGTCTCTGGCTGCAGTTGCACAGGGTTTTTTTCCCCCCTTCTTAACTATGTTATCCCAGAGGTGCTACCACCATCACTGATGGGCTCAGCCTTGGCCAGCAGCGGGTCCCTCTTGGAGCCAGCTGGCACTGGCTCTACCAAAACCTTGCCGCACAAACCCAATACAGGAGGACAACTTTTACAGGCCATATGATCTTTTTCACCTTTTATTTGAGCTCTGAAGACCCGTTGGACTTTGGAGGTGTTGTGGGATGTGTCCTGACAGGAGTTTTTTCTTTTGGGAAGGCTTTATCCATAGAAATAGAAGTATTTTGTGTGAACAGATGTTTGGCTTTCCACCTGGTTGGTGTTTCTAGCAAATTCCTTATACATGGAGTTGGACACTGGTCTTAGCAGATGCTCTGACCTCATGGTGACTGGCTGTTCTTTGCTTTTCCTTGTTTTATTTTTTCACGTTGAATGGTCTTCTGCTCATCCTGGTGCAGACTGAGAAAACTTCCTACAAGCAGGGAAACTGCTTCCTCCGCAGCCCATTTCACAAGGCCAGTGCCTTTTGCGAGGCATTTCTTCATTCTGTCCATAGCATAGTTACATTTTTCCCTGTACCTTTGGCTTTACCAGGAATTATAGTAATGTCCAGTCACTGTCTACAGTGTTTTATTTCTAAGGAGGCCCTGTGACTGCAGAGGAATCTTGCCTCGTGAGGACTGTGTGTCTTCAAGGTATTTTAATACTTTCCTCCCCTCCTCTGTAAGTAGATGAGATGCATATGTGGATTAAGCATTTTTTTTTCCTCTTCAGCTACGCTTTACACTTTCAAGATTGCATGTGGCCAGCTGGATGCAAGTAGCTTTCAAAGAACTGTTTGTGAACCAGAGAACAGTTCAGCCTTGGATTGCTGAGGGCTGGGCCTCGTGAGCTTTGCATTGCTGAGCAGTTCAAATGTGAGTGTCGGGTCAGCGGGCTGGCTGAGGGTTCAGGCAGGAGATGCACTCAGAATAGGTCTCCTCCCAGCTGGGAAGCACGAGGTGGTACTTCTGCCTTGGCTGGGTAGTAGACAGTATCCACATCACGTGGTGTAAGCATCACTTAGTGCCTCAGAGATGGCTTGTTGGTGACCTGGGTAACTCTAATGGAGGAAACTGTGTTCTCAAGCCTCCCTGGGCTTTGTCTGGTGCTGCCTCTTCTGCTCCATCCCTTTGGAGGGGCAACCTGACCTTGTCACAGAATCACAGAATCGCAAGGGTTGGAAGGGACCTCGGAAGATCATCTAGTCCAACCCCCCTGCTAAAGCAGGCTCTCCTAGAGCATGCTAGACAGGACTTCGTCCAGGCGGGCTTTGAATATCTCCAGAGAAGGAGACTCCACAACCCCCCTGGGCAGCCCGTCCCAGTGCTCAGTCACCCTTAGAGTAAAGAAGTTCTTCCTCATATTCAACTGAAACCTCTTATGTTTCAGTTTGCACCCGTTGCCCCTAGTCCTGTCACTGGACACCACTGTAAACTGTCTCTCAGGAACAGCTCTCTGCTTGGGCTTGACACTGTTTTAAACCTGGTCAGTTCAGCGATCCAGTTCACGAAACAGGCCCACAAGTGTGGTGCAGCCGGAGGGAGGAAGCAGTCAGAAGGGAGAGTGTGGCATGAATAAATGTACGGGAAGGCAAGGGGGGAAAAACTGGCTTTTCTGCCAAAACCAGCACCTTGTCAAACTGTCCCTAGAGCATGAGTCAGATCTCTGCAGCCTGGCTGGGCTGGATGTGGAAAACAGATCCACAAGCTGCCGCGGCTTGTCTTGACTGTGTCCCAGTGCGGTCACCGCTGCGGCAAACCAACAGCTGAGCTGAGCTAAGCAACCCAGCAATGGCTGTGGTAGCACCAGTCACAACAGCTCTCTGATGTTCACAGCAGGTAGTTTGGCTTATATATAATTTATCTTGTTTGCAGGCAGGGAGCTCGCTGCCCTGCCAGCTGCAGCAGGGAATGGCTCTGTGCTGGGAGTTTCGCTCTGGACTTCAAAGACAGATTCTGAATGCTCCTCTCCTGCCCTGAATTCAAGCTAGTTTCTTGAGTCTTTGGGTCTGACTATTACCTGTGGTTTGCAAAACTTGTCACGTCTGAACAAAGTAGGGTTAAAGTGCTCTGGAGAATCTAATCTGAAGAAAAGTGCAATGCTGGTTCTTAAGGGTGTGGGTGACAATGCCGAATACAAAGCACTGGAGAATCCCGCCTGCTGTCTTTCCGTGTTTCTTAAAAGATGAGCACACAGGTGTGATATACAGGAGTAGGTTCAGTGCATGTGCTCACATTTGTCTGCCTTTAAACAAATCTGCTCAGTGTTTGCTGTCCTGTTCTCCGCTGCCCTGGTCAGGTTGCGACTCGTGTGGCCTGAAACACCTCGCATGTCCCTTCAGCAATGCAGGCTCCATTGCCTTCTTGCTGTGGGAATGTGCACCAATTTCATGCCCAGTGTATGAGATGTGGCAGCTCTAAAAGAGTAATTCAACTCCCCTGGTGCTGAACATTTTGCAGTGTCTGTGGGTTGTACAAAAGATATCAGATAAGGTGAAAATAATGTGTGTTTAGAGTAATTTGACCTTCTGTTGCTGCCTGCCTTCCTTCTAGGAGGTCCAGCTGCAAATGCTCAGATGGTCCCCACTGATGCTTGCCAGCCAAGTACTTTTTGAATGAAGCAGTGAGTGTCTGCTTACTCATGAATCCCCAAATAAAACCATCAGGGACCAGTAAAAAACACCGTTAGAAATTCATGTAGGCTTTACTGGACTTTCTGGTAGGCTCTACACTCTTCAATTACTGCTTACAGAAATTTTCCACTTACTAGAAATACCTTGGTCTTCTGGGCTGAAAAAAACATACGACTACAAGGGCACAGGGTATAACTACAGTTGTTCAGCATCTCTCTGGTCCCAGGAGATGGTTGTACAGATCCGATCCAGCTTGTACGAGGTGTCTCTACTGATCACAGGATGTTCAGCAAGGCAGAGCCCCAGCTTAATCAAATAATCTTCAGTATATCTAGTATGATTGTCTATATCTGACTATTTATAGCCTGATACCATGTGCATCAGGCATATGTCCCAGATTGTGTCTGAGAGTATGTTTGATAATAGATTTACAACTCTGGGAAAGAAAGGTGGTGACGGGCACAGAATTTAGATGTCTCTCTGCTGCTGCTTGGGTTCATATTTGTGTTTAAGTATGTTATGGAAATGCAGAGGTGCTGCTGCTGCAGCAGCGATAGCTGTCTCTGGGGGTTTAATGTATTTACTTACAGGATGACCCTGTCTGTGATTGTACCCTTGACTGGAAGTGAGAAACGGACTAGCAAGCATTTCAAGAGACACATACCCTGCTGTGTCTGATTCTGGGGAAGATTTTTGCAGAGAAACAGTGAATGCAGCTGGTAAATGAGCCTATATAGGATATGGGGGATACCAGATGGCTGTGTATGTTGCAGGCATACAGACGTACCTGGTGGTTTGTAATCCTCTATCACTTGCAATCTTGACATCGAGACTAGATGTCCTCAATTTGGTAACACAAAACCAAAGCTGAACTAAAGCAGAAAGCCCCAAATGAGGTTCTGCTTTGTGTGAGCAGGCAGAATGGATTTTCCAATGGGATGGCTTTAAAGGCAAAGAACTGTAAAGACGGTAAAATCTCCAAAGTTTGCTCCTGTGAGGCTTGGAGTGATGCCTTGTGAGCCTCCTGCCTGCAAACTCTGGGGCTTTTTGCTTACCATCTTTATTTGTCATCTTGGTCAAGATGGCTCATCTTCATAACAGCTATGGACAACTGGTGAGACCACGGGCAAATGCTTGAGTGCTCATTCCATCTGAATTAAGAGAAGGAAGATCTACCTACAAAGAAGGAATAAATGATATATAGACTAATTGTTCCCCCACTGCTTTCTGTTTTTCTCATTCACAGGTGGAAAGCTTCAGCTGTAGCTTGTGTGTGACCGGCTCCTTCAGCTTCACATGACAGGGAAAGAGCTTTATAAGGTGATTCATGGAAGATAATAGTTTTTCCAGAATTCCATGGAGATACGGAACTGTGGCAAACGTGTTTATGCACTTGTGTAAAAAAGGGATAAATCTGTAAGAGAACAAGGCATCATCTGTTCTCTTGCTCTGAGAACAGCTTGTTTTTTCAGAGATCTGTCCCTTCACATGGGAGAGCTTTGTCAACAAAAAAAAAAGTTTAAAAAAAAAAAAAGTTAAAACTTCCTGCATAACCTACAATTCCCACTGGTCCCAAATAAAATGAGATGTAAGCACCTCTCTGACTTTAAATAGCACATGGGTAATCAGTCCTCAGTCTGGCAATAGCATCAGTAACACTGATTGGATTCAGGGAATTAAACAAAAGAACCGAATCTGTGCTGCTTTCATCTGCACTCTAGTGGCTGAGGAAAAAATCAATACTTCTTAGCTAAATAGGGGCAATATTGTCAGCACTGAAAGTTATTTTCCATTCTCTGTACTCTATTTAGAGCTTGCAAATGATCTTGGGTCTGCCCAGCCAAGCCTTTGCAGAGGAAACAAAGGATGATTTGGGGGCTAAGACTGGAAATGGGTCTGAGGTTTGGTTTTAGTTCTCTGCTGTTCCACAGGCTCCTTGTGTGACCTTGGGAATATTCTTAAGCTTTCCGTAAAGTTTAGGCAACATGTGTCCTTTTTATGTGTCGCATGCATTTAGATGGGGAGCAGTTGTGGGCTGGTAGTCTCTGTTTATGACCAAGTTCAGCTAAGTCTATCTCCTTTTGTTCCTCGTGGACTTGGATCTTTCTCAGTTTTGGTTTGATGATGGTGTCTCATCCTTCGATGACTGGAGCTGCTACATGAGGTTGCTGCCATCTATTCCTGCGCGTTAAGGGGTGAAGTCAGAGGGGCTGCTAAACCTCTCTGTGACCTTGGTCATGGCCAAAAGGCCCCAGCTTCTCCCTTTCTGTAACTTTTAAAAATAAACTCAAACAACTCTGCTGGCAGCCAGGAAGGGTGTCTCTGCTGTTTCTCTGTGCCAGCTATAATCTGCACCACCTTAACTGGCTGAACACTTTTCAGTGATTTATAATTAATAGAGACACTTTCAAGGGTTGTCCTGATTTTGGCTGGGACAGAGTTAACTTTCTTCTAATAGGCTTTGTGGGTTTTGGGGTTTTTTTTGGGCCTGCCTATGCTGACAGTGACCTTACCTGTATTTAAATTTGCCTTCTGGATTCTTGAAGAGAAGCATGGATTTAAGCAGTCCTAAAGAAAGATTAAGCCATCGTTTTAGCTAATCTTCATGCAAAGGAGGCTGCCTGCTCTTCCTATCTTGGGTTTGAGAAATTCTGTTGTACTACAGCATATCTCTGAGGAAGGATTTGAGTGATGATGTTAACAGCCCACCTTACACTAATTTTTACTCTTAATTGCGTGTGATAAGCCTGCTGTCGGCAAAGTAGCATTTTCTTCTTGAAAAAGGGGTCCTGTCATTTGTTGTGCTGCAGCATGAAAGCATTTTGCGGTTTTCTCTCTGAGGAGTTTGACGATCAGTGTCTGTGGCTTGGTGATTATTTTCACTTTGAACCCAGAGCTGTTGCTAGGAGGTTTACGGGAACTTTACAGTCACAGTATTCCCCATGGACTTCTTGCAGTGTACCTGACAGAGTTGTGAGGTCTCTAATCGCCAGTCAGTTCTTTGGGACATGCCTTTGGGTCTTCAATTTGTCCCTTCTTAAAAAGCTTCCTGCCAAAGTAATTCTCTTCAAAGGCACTGGGCCCCTTAGTCCAAAGCCACTGGAGGTCTTAGGGCTCTCAAAAACCTTCAAACTGTGGCATTTCAGCCAGACTGCTACCTCCAGAACAATCTCATGTATTTCCCAGAAGACAGTCACAGCTCACCTCCTCTGAGACCTCATTAGAAGATGCAAAGATTTTTCTCTGTGGATTTATGGCTTGGCCCTGTATCCTGGCAGCAAGAGGGTCCCTGCTAGCTGTCGTTAATCCTTCTGTCCTGCATTTCCCTTCTGGCAGATCTGCAGAGAGCTCTTAGACCTGCTAGGAATACCTGAACCAGTGTAGCCTCGGAGTACAAGGTGTTGTCAGGACAAACTCCTTTGTCCATCCTTCTTCACAGCTTTCTCTCATGAGAGCTGGAGCTATGTTTCAGCTGATTGTTTCCCAGGGCAGGATGTGGCTTTCATCAGGAGACAGCTTCCTTGCATCTTCCAGCCAAATAGCTGGAGTGGTGTGAGGCATCTCGAGCTGTCCTCCCGTAGACTGGGAGAGATCTGGTTGAATTCGTGGTGGCTAGCTCTGGTGCAAGAGCGTTTTGGGCTTGGCAAGGGAGGTGATCTCTGGCTGTTGTGTGATGCTTTGTAACGTGGAGCACTGCTGGCGATTGAACGTTGCTTTGTCCCTACAGACCGAGATCAGGAGGGATGAGAACAGAGCAAGAGTTTCATGAAAAGCTCCTTGATTTTTATCAGAAAGACGCTCGATCACAAGACTGCTGGCACCCCCTGGAGCGCACCAGGACCCAGCAAAGCCCTTTGCAGAACTTACTGCCCTTACAGAGGAGGGAGGCTTAAAAATTTGGCTTTCTTTACATCTTTGGAGGAACGGTGGCTTCAGGGCTGTTGTGAAATCTGTACGGTGCAGTGTATGGTTGTAGCAAATCTTCCTGAAGGATCCCTGTGACATCTTCTTTGGGGTGTACAAAAACTGCCTGCAAGTGTCACCCTGGAAGGGGTGTATTTCACCATATGCAGGGCAGTGGCAGATCAGTGTTTTGAGGCTCAACAGGATCCCTGTTTGCAGTGCTATGCTGGGTGGCTTTGAAGAGCACACAGGTACAGTAACTGGTCTCAAAAATCTCCTACCCTGCTGGCTCTGAGATGTTCTGCCTCTGATCTTCACAGGCAAAGCTTCTGTGCAAATGCACGATCTCTGCTGGAGCTCTTGCCAATTCTCAAGCCAATTCTCCTCAGCGTTGTTCCTCATTTCCAGTTTCTTTCTTTTATTCTGTATTCTTCTTCCACACCAATTTCCACTGTTTCTCACCTGCCTTTTAGTGAATTGGTGTGGTACCCTTGTATCCTCCGGTACCTCCTTCCTTCCTGACCAAGTACTATGTGTCCTTTGTGCTAGCTTTTGCAGTTGTTTCCTGACAATATCCACAGTCACTGAGGTGGGGTTTGTAATGCTTGTCTTTTCTTTAAAGTCAGTCCTGGGCCTGAAGTCTGCCATGGGATACATTTCAAATCTCTGGTTTTAAAAATCTTTACAAGAAAGCCTAGGAGCATCTGCTTTGCTTTTACAGACAGGAGAATGTCAGCAAACCGCTGGGTTGGCCAAAATGATGTGGTCATTAAATCACTGTGATGTTTTTCATTGTCAGGTTGAAGTTCTACCACTCGAGCCTAAAAATAAAGTGCTTTCAATTCTGCATGTGCAGGCAAACCGTCGCTTTATGTTAAATGGATTGATTAAATGTTCTGCTTAAGTGTGCTCAGTGAAGCAAGTGCTACCAAAACTGGATCATCTTCTCTGCTGAAACATCCTTTTCATTCCTAAGACTTCTTTTAAGAAATCAGAGGGCCTATTTAAGCTCAGTCTTGAGCATTCAAAATGGGCTGAATTTTGCCAAACTTGATCCTTTTCATGAGAGTCACTTGCTATCCAGTATGCACAAATTTAGTAGTGGGTAAATCAAAGTGGCATCAGGTACATGGTGGAGCGGGCGCAGCAAGTTTACGCTCTGCCCTTGAAAGTTTGTGATTCCTGCTGATGCCAGTGTAGTCCTATTTGTAAGTGAAGTAAGAATTTGGCAGTTGTTTCCACGACGGCTAGGCAGCCTGGCAGTCAGAGATCACTTGTATTTGGGTGTCACGAGGGCTGACAACTTCCCCAGCAGCTTGAGCTGCTGCAAAGCTTCAGTTTTAATTGTTTTTACAGAAACCTCACTCTTGAATTTAAACCTTTCTTCAGGCAAAGGTGGATGCAGGTGTGGGCAATCGCTAGCTGTACCACTGATGATGGGAATGGGTACCGTGCTTTCGACTGAAGGTGGGTAGTTACACCAATGTTAATGGAGTAAATCCTTGAACCAGGTGACTGAAACTACTAAACCTAGCTGGTCAGAAAAATACATTTTAAAGTCACAGCTCAAGCCTTTACTTCTTTTAGCCTTGTCTTGAAGCTTTGACTGCTATCTTAACACTATAACAGAACCAGTTTCTAGGAAGTATGTTGTTGCCTTCCTCATTTTTTGCTGCTTTTGGTAAAACAGATGGATTTCAATGTCTCCTTGGTATAGCATTTGCTCTAGATTCCCCCACTGCGCAGACACTTTCACAGTTTTTTTTCTCCAGAGAAGATAGATGAGTGTGATCAGAAGACCTCAGACAACTTGCACAGCCCCTGCAAAAAGCCCCTGGGCCTTTGACTCTTCCTCAGAGCAGCATTTTGGAGGTTCCAGAGGCATACAATTTCTGATGAAGCAGCCCAGTCAACTGCACGTGCACAATTGTTTTACAGCTAAATGAGCTGAGATTATTTTTATAAGCTACTCTTATAAAGAGTAGCTTATAAATGGACACATTTGTCTATTGTTTAAGGGCAGATTTTCAAACAGACTTGGTTGTCATGTTGGCTTCTGAGTGAAAGGTGCGTGTTTCAAACTGAAGGGCTTTGGAGAAGTTCCTGCTCTAATATTTATGGCTGCATCCAAGCAACTTTAAGCTGCATTGATGTTGCTGTGTTAGTTTTTCTTATTGACTGAATAGGTCTTGTGGTCTTCATTTAAGTGGAACTTGGGCCATCTTTGGTTTTACTTGGGCTGTTTAGCGAAGGAATAGAAACTCCCAAGGTGAGTCTGCTCTGCCAGTTGAGGACCTCTGGTCCCATCAGGCTTTCCTACAGTCCTCGTTGCAGCTGGAGCGGGGAAGCAGGGCAGGGAAGCCCTTTGCTTTGGGAGGTCAGGTGTAGCTCTGGTCATCATCAGCTGCCCACAGCTCCCAAGCATATTTCTCAGAAAGCAGTACCTGAGTACTGGGAGTTACCTGAATCTCCTGCTCCGTTAGTTACTAATTCTGAGGGAGGTCAGTAGCTTGCCTTCTGCTTTCACAGTTTGCTCATGCCGTGTGTAGAGAATTAGATTCCAGGCTGTGTTTTCAGGTGGCTTCGTCCAAACGTGCTATATAGTTTCTCTCTTTCCAGATTGAAGTATTGTTTCTTTTTGAAAATTGAGTTTTCCACACTATTATAAGCTGTTTGGATAAAAGCTTGAAGGGATGAAACACTGCACGGTGTGGTGCTTGGATCGGACCTGCAGGGAACGGACATGTGTATTGAGCTGGTGGGTGCTCTCTAAAGAGTCACGCCAGGTCACATAAATTAGAGCAGCCATTTAACTGCTATAAATTGCTCTGGCTTAGGTCAGGCTGAGATCAACTATGATTAGAGAATTGTGGAGCTCTGAACAGCTCCCTGATTTATGCTAAGAAGATTCTTCTGGAAGCAAAATTTGACTTGATATTTTTTAATGGGTTCTTGAGACAAAAATGTCAGGGTGAGGGCTTGTTTCCTAACGGTTTGTATTAAATCTATTGTTGATGTTCTGGAGCTTAAATATGCTTACAGCTCCTTTAACTGAAAGAATAGTCTCAGGATATTTTACAGATATGTTGAATATCAGCTATGATATCTCAGCAATAAACACATCAAACTGTGGGCTGCTGGAATCATTTATAGCCCGTGTATGCAGAGGCTTTGTACATCACTGGGCGTTGTGCCTGACAACTGCAAGGTTGTTAATTATTATGCCATAATTTATCAGTTGAAGTATCTTGCAGCACTGTTATTAAGCCAAATTCTGAGGCCTTTGCTAGGTCATTAAGCAAAAAGTAAGTAAAGACTGATTTACTCCATTATTAATCAATGAAATAAATATATCCTGAAGTCCTGTTTTAAAAAGCAATGTACTGCTTGGGTGAAAAGTGACTAAATTAAGTAAAGATCTGTAAAAGAGAAGAATAAGTAACTCTTCCCATCAGTTTAAATAATTTTGGAAAATAATTATTGTTTCTGCAGAGCCATATGAACCCAGACCAGTTCCTAATTTGAGGAGCTACTAGGCTCACCGGAAACAATGAGGAATGTGCTGGAATTTTACCCAGTAAAGTAAGTTTTGTTCTTGCTCTGCGATCTGCTCCCTTCCTCCTGTCTTGTGGTTCTGCTGTGGTATGCAACTGGGCACCCTCTTTACTGTCCCAGTGTAGACAAGACAACATTTTTTTCAAATTTCCCATCAAATCTTACACGCGTCTTGATCTTCTTGGTCTTGGTTTCAAGGCCCTGAAATTCATGACCTACCTTGGGTAAGACCCAGACCTCAAAAAATGAGCTGTGCAAGGGGTGGCCTTGGCCATCTGGAGATTATTTGGTCCTAGGTATATGAGCGATGCTGTCACAGTCAGTGATCGAGTCACTTCTGAATCCCAGGATTTGTGTTTTCCTGGTCCCTCTGCTCTCTCTGGCGCTCAGGTTCATTTCTTCTTCCTTGGCGTGTGACTGACCAGGGTCAGGCTGGTTTTCAGGCATGAATTTCCAGACCACTCCTGTGGCAGCAGCATGGTGTGACCCTTCAGCAGGAGCCAGGTCCTTCCCACTGGATTCACTGTTCAACCCCCGGTTTAGCTCCCCAGACCTCATACCCAACTCCTGAACCGAGCCCAGCTCTGGCCTCTGTGCTCCCCTGTGTGGCGCATTGCTGCTGCCAGCCATGCTTTCAGTTGCCAGGGCCATCTCTAGGTTTGAAGGCCTTTTGGAAGTGCCAACTCAGTGGCTTCCCGCAGGGAAAGGAGGTCAAATTTGGGAGCGTCTCAGCTGAGTGGCCTGTGAGGTTTCAAGTTTTTTTGACCTGCTTTTGTGCCAGTATCTGTCAGGCTTAAATCCCAACAGTACTGAAGAATTACGAGCAAATATTTACTCTTCTTTCTATTGTGGTAGCACCTAAGAGGCTGTCTCCGAAATGTGAAGCGTGTCGTGCTGTTCATACACTTGCATTTGAGACAGATCCTGCCCCAAGAGCAGCCAGTTCAAGTGGACAAGGAGGCTGCGGAGAGGTGAATGTATTAGGACAAAGTCAGGAGGGTGTCTGTAGCAGAGGCAGATATTAAACAAACTCCTCACGAGCTCCCTTCCGCTGCAGACCATGGTACTTTCTGTAAGCAGGCTGCCGTCTCATCGGGCTGCGCTGCGGGGGATACATTTTGTAGGCACATCATGTCTGCCATCACCCCACCAAACGAAGGGGAAGTTGGAGAATGCTTTTGTTGCTTTCTTTTTTTTTTTTATGTTCCATAAGGATGCAAGCCGCTAGGATCATTAGAATGAACTTTTCCCCATATTTCAAAGCCAATCACTTGTTTTGACATTTGCAATCTGGCTCTTCGCTTGTGTTTTTCTGGTGGTTGTGTCAAAACGAGCAGCCTGCGTTTTCTCATTCTGTTTACGTGACTTGAAACGAGAAGTTCAAGCATCTATTAAATTCCCGTTGAGAGACAAGCGCTGAAACGTGAGCTAGGTAAGATCTCGTGCATCTTCCCTAATATTTATAGTTCGGTGATTTAAAGCATAGAAAGTAATCGCGTTTGTTGGGTGAGAAACGTGTTCCAAGCTGTTCCTATTACCATGGGATGGCCGAGGAGGGAAGCACTAGTGGGTAAGCAGAGAACTGCAGTAGAGAAGAGCAGGGGACTGACGGTGGCTGGCTGGTACCGGAGGCAGTTTCTCTTCTACTGAAGTGTCTATTTCTGGCTCATGCATATTATGTCACAGATATTTCCCAGAAGGTAACGTAGCTTTTATTTGAAGCCAGCTTTTTCTGCTGACTCCAGGTGGAAAGCCAGGGTATTTGGGTTACGGGCTTCTATGTGCAATCCACCTTCAGTGTAATAGGGAAAAGGGGCCCCGTTCTGCTCTGGGTTTTATGTAAGGCTGGATCCTGCAATTAGCATGGCCAACCTGTGGCTTTTGAGCCACATGTGGCTTAAACGCAATACAAACAGCGTGGCTTTGTGCAGCTGGCGGTGGATCTATGCTGAAGGAGGTCCTGTGGGACGAAGGGGGAGGTAAGACACTATTGACCAGGGCCACAACAGCAAGGCTAGCCCAACATCATCCTGTAGCGTGGTGGGGAGCAATGAGCCTTTGGGGAGCTGCTGACCCCTGCTTGTGAGCCCTGTTTGGACTTGTCTTTTGCTCTCTGAAGGATATAGTCACTGGATCCCAGCTAAACGGAAAAAAACAATAATGGTTTGAAGTTGTGCCAGGGCAGGTTTAGGCTAGACATTAGGAAAAACTTCTTCACAGAAAGGGTTGTCAGGCTCTGGAATGGGCTGCCCAGGGAGGTGGTCGAGTCCCCATCCCTGGAGGTATTTAAAAGAAGGCTAGATGAGGTGCTTAGGGCCAGGGTTTAGTGGTGGGATGGCAGGGTTAGGTTAAAGGTTGGACTCGATGATCTTAAAGGTCTTTTCCAACCAAAGCAATTCTATGATTCTATAAGTTCGGGGTATGCTGCCTGCAATGCTGGCCTCCCTGTTGTGGTGATTCATTGCTGTTGTAATTATAGCAGAGCTGTTTTGTGTAGGCTTTACAAAGTACAGGATGGTCGAATGTTGTTATCTATAGGGAGGGATCGTACAAGGCTAACTGGCCAGTCAAGCAGGTACTTTTTGCAAAACCTAGCCTTGTCCCGGGGCTGATCCTTTTTAGCTCTGGGATGCACAGCAAGGCTGGGACACCGCTGGCTCCTTGCTCGGGCTCCTTGCGCTGAAGGCAGGGAGATTTGTGCCGCAGACGGTTGCTGCGAGGCTGTCAGCTGTCTGGGGGTGTTTTGATGTGCTCTCAGGATACCTCGTCTGCCACTCCGTGGCTGCTTTGTGGCAGCGGAGATGCACCGCGCAGCCAGAGCCAGGGTCAGAGTCTGCACAGGGGCTCTGCACTGCAGTTTAGGAGTTGTCGCTATTTCTCTCTTCAGAGTTGCAGTCAGAGACCAGAACAAGCTTCAGCTGCTGCATGGACAAGAAGGCATGCCAGATCAGACCTGCAATTTGTCTTCAGCTGGGTTCAGCCTCAGATTTGTCAGAGAAAAATGCGTGACAACTGCTCACCAGATGCCAGATACGTTAGTATTTTGTCCATCGTGAACAAATGAGCTGCGGCAAACTGGGAAAATACATGTGAAGGAGTATAGTGCTATGGTGCAGAAAAGCTGTGTTCTGCCAATGCAAGCAGCATGGGAAGAAAAAAATAACAGCACAGAATATGGTTAACCTTGGTCACGAATGAAGCGCTTAGAGCTGAAATCCATCACTGTTACAGCTCTGCAAGGGGAGAGAGATATAGGGAAACTGTATGAATAAGAAAATCCAGTTGCAGTAGCTGCTGTTGTGCCATTCCTGTCTTCTCTGGCTCAGGTGGAAAAGATGAGGGGTCAGCTTTGATGGATCCCTATGTGTGCACCTATTACCCTCTGCCTCCTTTGTACCTGTCCAAGTGTTGCTGTAAGGCTCACTGCCCTGGAGTGGTGTGGTTATTCATCGAATATATATAAAATGATACATGTTCCTTTTCCGTATTAAGTAAAGGTGGCCCGTCCACCTAGGTAAAGACTGGTAATTATTGTCTTTTGGCAGGACAGATGACACATCATCGTCACTACATACTATCGCAACCCTATTATGTCATGCTCACCCTTTTGCCTAAGATTTTGTCACCCTCAGCACTCTCCTAGGGGGTCCGGCTCCCGCCTTAGATAAATAGATAGAAAGAATCGGCTTATTTACAGTTCATTAAATATTACCATTACAATTCATTAATTCATTAAGATCTTAAAACAGTCTGTGCTTGACTAGCAAATATACGTACAATATCCAATGAAGAAAATAACGCTTGATTTGATAAACGACGAGCGCTCTTTTCCTGACAGGAACTAGAGAGTCCTAAGTCTTTTAATAACTTGTAATTGCCTTGATACCATTTTCCACATGCTCCTAAAGGAAATCCTATAAACTTAATAGTATTGGTATTCGTCAGTTCTTGAATTGGATCTTTTAGGTGTTGATATTTCTTAACTTTCTCTGCCACTGCATCCGCCAAAGATACTGACTTACTCTCATAACTAACAGTGATGTCTACTACTAGGGCCTGATCTCCTTTAACAAATACCAGGTCCAGTTTATATAGTTCATTTTGTTCATCTTTCAGCAGTGGCTCCTGGAATACTACCCACTCCTTCTTTTTGGCCTCATCTGCCAATAATTCCCATAGTCAGTTATGTCTCTTAATCCTAGCATCCTGTACCTCTGGGCAGTATCTGGTAATAGGCAAACAGGTCTCATTCTCTGCCTGACAACATCAGCACGATTCGATTTGAGTCTCTTGACTGCCCCTTGCTAAAAACTCTCTTGTGGGCTAGACTTCAGCTCTTGGCTGTAATGGCGTGGTGAGCTTTCTGTGGGGAATGCCTCTATAGAATTTTAGCTAGTTGTTACCGATTTTATCCTTCTCAAAGTTGGAAATTCCACAGCCCCGGGATACCATCTTGGTCCAATTCACAAATTCCTGCTTTTGCCAGTTACAGGGTCTAGGAAAGATGACTTTTGGAGCGGACGTCTCCCATTCCAAGGCTGGTTCCTCACCGCCTAATTCCTCTGATCTCACCATAACTGCTCTTGGGTCCCAAGTGGATGGTATTTCATCCTTATCTCCTCCTGCTGCAGTCCACAATCTTTCAAATTCTTTCTCAGTGCCTTCCTGCCAAATGACTGCTCTGCATCTTTGTTCTTTTCACCTCCTTTCTTTTCCACTGCCTCAGATGTAACTTAGGTGCCTGCCTTTGGAAGGGCTCTGCAGACCTGTCCATGCCCTGTCTGTGATCTCCTGGCTCTCTTTGCTCTGCAGAGCTGCTCTTCGTTGCCCATTTAAGACAACTTCTCACAAAGTACCCTCACGCTTTCACCTCTGTTGCACTTTGCATGAGGGAAGCATCCTCTAAGCAGCCACATCCTTTCTGCTCGTTCCTCAGATCTCTGCTTAAAAATCTCACCCTCCTGGTGTGCCTCTGAACCTCCACAGCAAGTCCTGTAACCCGTCACCTAACACCCAAAGGCAAACTCATGGGACTCTTTCTCAGGACTGACCAGATGCTCTGCTTTGTGTCTCTGTTCTTAATGCCTGTGGGAACAGAAGCCTTAAGCTTCCACAGCAAGCAGTTGTGTTAAAAAAAGTCAGTTTTCCTGAATATTTTCACTCTCTGTCAGCAGAAGTGACCTGAAACTCCTGCTTTTCATCAGGCACCATGGGGAAACCTTGCTATGAAATACTCTTTCTCTCTTGATGAGAAATGCTTTGAATCAGGAGAAGAAAGTGTTTTCAGTTAGGTTTTTTTGACCGTGGCTACCACAGTGGGGTGCTGGCTTGTCAGACAGATAAATGTAATATGTGATCATCCAGTCTGTCTAACCTGCCCTTGCTTTGGAGTTTGGAGTTCATCCAGAGCAGGAAAAAAGTCCTGTCCTGGGATGCTGTTGAACCATACTGTAAGTGAAAGGCATTGAAGCAGAGACCTGGTAGTTTTAGTCGGTTGAAATGGTATGTACAGACCCAAATAGGATTTATGGCCATAAAGGGCACCCCACCTTCCCGTCCTGTCCTCCCCCCCCCAAAAAACCCAACCAAAAAAAAACCCCCAACCAAAACCACCCACCTAAAAAACCCCAGCAGCTTTTTTAAATGTAGCTGAGAGGCTTGTTCTCCTTGAGATGGCATCTCTGTTCTCGAAGTGAAGCTGTAGTCTTTGCCCACTGGAAGCACAACGCCAATGCCTGTACAACGTAGTTACACCCGAGTGGAGCTAACACAGGTCTGAGCCTTGCTAAACACAAACTCGCACGTCTCTGCAGCTGGATCGCCACTGTCTACAGGGTACTGAGCGTGCTGACCTGTTTCCAGGATAATCACCCTAAAATCTTTTTCCTTCTTTTACCTGTTAGAGTAAATGTTACGGTAGATCACACGGCAGGGAGAGGAGCAGTAGCTGACGCTGTGACACGTCTGCCGGCTGAGGGTACGCTTGGGTGTGCTTCCACAGGTATAAAAGAAGGGGAGGGGGGAGAATATCAACAGGAGTTGAAATATTTGATGTTTGTTGAGCTCAGACTCCTTATTTGAGTCTCTAGAACTGGCAAATAGGCACTGAAGTCAAAGCAGTCAGAATCTGTTAGTATTTTCCTCATGTGAAGGGCTCTGGTAGGCACCCTCAATTGCTGGCAGAATGTGGTTTGAGGTGTCTAACTTGAGGCAACGCAGATTTTTGAAACCCTTGGCATCAGATCCTGCTGGGGAGGAAACTTTGACAAACGAAGCAGAAGGGGGGTGGGGGGGGGGGGGGGGAAGAGAGGAGGTAGACTGGGAAATGAGCTCTGAGCTGCAGAGCAGAGCGTGGCCTGGATGTGGCTATCGTGGGACTCCTCCAGCTCCGCTCCTGCCAATCACCTCTCCCTGACCTGCCGAGCTGAGCCGCCCGGCTCCATCCCTTCCCCAAATGCTTCTACCCAGGCGATCCTCCTCTCCCTGCCCCTCCTCCTTCAAAGCAGTTGAAACCTTAATTCCTCATGCACTTCCCTGTCAGTTGTTGTTTATGTCAACTCGCAATATCTGCAAATAGCAAAAAATGAAGCCCTCCCTTCTGGTTAGCATCCACAGTCCCTGTTCCCTTGGCATGAAGAGTCTAAACAACGTATGTATGATGTGCAGGGAGGCTGCTTGGAGGGTTGGATCAGTGCAGAAGGTACTAGCTGTTACAGAGTTAAGCACTGAAATGAATAAACAAGAGGGATTGAATATACGTTCCCCCAAATTGCAGTGATTTTTCTCACTGAAGCACTGATCCATGAGGTTTTGAGTCGAGCACTGGGTACATTGATTTAAAAATGCATCCAGTTCTGATTGCAGGCATCTGGCAGGCTGGGGCCTGGGGTGGAACAAGGGAGCAGCTCGGAGATTTATGCCGCTGCTTCCCGCCCTGGCTGCAGTGCCCGCCGCTGTAGGTCCCTGGGGGGGATGGATGAGTGCCCATCCCCTCTGCAGTTTGGTATATGGGGCTGGGGCACAGGGGGGCCCTGTTTCCCCATGGTCACAGGAGCAGGACATGCCCATTACAGCTTCGTAGAGAGCAGTGGGTGTGGATGTGGGCAATAGTTTTCAAACTGCCTGGTGATTCTGGGGTGTTGCACTTTAAAGGCTATTCCTTTTCCAGAGGTAAAGTCCCATTATCTTCTGAAAATCAGGCCCACTTCAGCTTTCACAATACATACACCCCAAATCAGCTGTGTTTGTTAACAAAGCCCGGCTTGGGAAACGTCCCTTGAGACATTCGTGAAAGATTTTTACTTGCAAAGTTACCTACTGATGTGCTCCTAATTAGCATGATCATGTTATTTCAACGATGCCTCCAATATAAAGGATTTTATCTTATTTTTCCTAATACAAGGTGTTTGTATTGGATTTTCTTTGGAATTGGATGTTGTGACTGGAGTTTCTGGAGCCTTCTAGGGAGCGTGTGCTCCCTCTTACTTTAACACGTGGCGTATGAGTAAGGGAGAGGCAGTTTGCCTCTCTTCCCTGCCTTGAAGCGCACCGGAGAGCAGTGCTGAGGGTCGGGTTGGTTTCCTGCAGGCCTCTACAGGGGTCACTTGGCTCTCACTGCAGTTGTCTTGTTCTTCTGGCAGTTTTGAGTTTCACACTGACCTTTAAACTGTAAATACCTTTTTGGGACTAAATGACTAGTGTGGGAGGGGGTTTTGGGTGTGATTCGTTGGGGTTTTGTGGGTTTTTTTTTTATTATTATTATTTTTATTTTTATTTGAGCCATTAGAGCAGGAGGAGGAAGAGGACAGGCTCACGATGAAGTTACTGGTCAGCAGCTGAGGCCTCAGTTCAGTTCTGGGTTTGACCTGTCTTCATCCTTGACAAGGATGCGTGGACTCCGACCTGCAACTGTATACTTGGTACCTCAGCTGATGAGAATAAAGTGCATGGATATCTTTGGGGGTGCATGAAAACAGTTTTATCTCCTTTCTCTTCCATCTTAAGTATTTCTCTTGCATCTCTTTCCACGCAGTCTCTTCGGGCCAGGGACCAGCTCTTCTTGGTTACACTTGCAGTGCCAACTACAGTCAGGGTTGGCTCCTGCTACACAAGCAGTAGTGAAGCGGAGCCTTGTGGCTCTTCTCTGTCGACAAAGGTTTGGCCTTGACATACCCCTAAAGCATGGCGGCCGGTGTGATTTCTAGGAAAAACAGAAAAGAGATGGTGGGTTCGAGTCTTAAATGGTGCTGCTTGTACCGTAGGCGTGCAAGCCAAGGGCTGCTCCGCTCAGTCAGGCTTGCGGTGCTGGGCTGTGCTGCCTGTGTTACCCCCCGAGGTTGCTTTGGAACAGGGACCTTGGGCACAAAGCCCTCGTGGTGTCCTCTCTTCATGTTGTGGGTCTGAGAGCCCCAGGGCAGCTTGGCTGTCGTTCCGACCGATGTGTAAATTGTAGCGAGGCACTTCCTTCTTCCCTCCTGCTCCCAAAGTTTCCTGAAAAACAGAATCTAAAGGCCAGTTACCTTTTGTCTGGGAGCATATTGCCTTCTGTGGTACAGTGGCTGGCAGAAAAAAGGATATTTGAGGTCAGGCTCTAAAACCCAGCAAGGTGAATGCTAGAACTGCCACCAATTTCAGTGGGGCAGAGTTTCGTGATTTTTTTTTTTTCTTTTTTTCTTTTTGCATAGGAACAAAACCTAAATGACTAAAAATATTCTGGACCGGACTCTCGTTCTCCATTCTCTGGTAGCTGCTATTCGTGGCACCTGTTCAAAAAGCATGTGAAGCATCGCACTTTCCTAACCTGGCACTGCTTCATACACTTCTGATGCACACTTTGCATAGAGATAAGTGAAACAAATTCATCTAGAAGCTGAAAGGCTTTTGAGCCAGACCCCTGGAGCAAAGAAGGTCAGGACTGCCAGAGGAGAGAGCTTTTAGAGGGCTTGCAAGCACCAGTGATTCCTACTCTGGCAAACTAGAAGGAAAACGGTACAGCCTTTGGTTCCCCAAATGCCAGCAGAGTCGGCAAGAAACTGTTCATGCTGACTTCTCTTGGCATCACTTAGAGTAGTGGTAAGTGGTGGGCCTGTACGCGTATTAGGTGACTGATGAGCGTGGTTAACATCATTCAGCAGCTGTATTTTCAAATATCAGGTCTATGATGCTTTGTAACTTTATTCGTACCTTGATCTCTATAAACCTACTGACATTCAGTTCCTTCCCAAGGGACTGAGCTGTGATGGTGCTGGACTGCTTTTCTGACTTTGTGCTGGTGGATCTCGGAGCAGTTCTCAGGAATTGTCTGATTTTTTCCTATACCCATATAAGGCAGATAAGTACCATAGGCACACCTGCCAGCTGAATCATCCCGATTCACACGCGTGGACTCGAGGTCTCACGCAGGCTGCTTACAACAGATACCTAATTTAGGTAATGTGACTATCGGAGTGTCTGCGCTTAAGACAATTAGTCTGAGCTGTTTACTACCCAGGGATCTGGATTCCTGCGTGGAGAGAGGAGCAGTCAGAGCCTCAAACAGCCGAGCTCAGCTCAATCCTTGCTGCGCGGTGAGCTCTCTGCCGTTGCCCGCCATCGGATGGAGTCTTCCCATAATCAGGTATCCGTGTCAGCGCAGCAGCACCGCGAGGTCCCTTTGAACCTTGATGATGAAAGGCACTGCCCTCCGGTAATAAGCAGAGCACAGCACTTTGATGTTTTCCTTGAAGAAGTCAAACGGGAAGTTGCCTCCCGGGATTTATTTGCTAAACACACAAATATTAGCATGGGGTTTGGGGGGGGGGGGGGATGTCAGTGAGTATTAGGATAGTCTAACAGCTTTGTGAGAATCGTGCTGACAAGGAAATACCGTGGCTCTGGGAGCTGGCTGTTGTCTGTCTGTGAAAAGGGGAGTCTCTATGCTTTTAATCAGATGCACAAAACCAAGCAAGGACAGGATTTAATTCCAAACCTGATCCTGAAGGGGTTGTTTAGAGGAACCCATCTCCCTCCCTGGCCAACGAAGAGCAGGTGCCTCAGCGGGATGGTGCAAGCTGCCGGGGACCGGGCAGTGCTGGGGGGAGTGACACAGCTTTACTGGCTTTCCACAGGCGGCCTCAGTGGGACTGACCAGAGATGTTTGGGTGGGCATAGCTGGATGGCAAAGAGAATTGCTGGGAAACCTCGCAACCCTTTCTTCCTTCAAATATTAATGATTCTTCCTATTTCTAACCAGAGCACGTTAAGCAGCACCTGTAGGGCTGTCTTCTGCGTGAGAAAATCCATCTTCCAGTTGTGTAAATCTTGCTCAGTATGTGTCCCTCCCTCATCAATTAATTTACAGGATGAGCTGAGCTACATTTGTCAAACTTCAGTAGCACACTTGCTTATGTAAGGGCAGCAGTTTCCCTCCTGGATTTTGCCCTCAAAACCCATGGTGTGGCCATTGCACACATCTGTTGCAATCCTACTGGCAGCACAGCTGAAAATCTCTCCCTTGCTGCTGTCAGGGGAACAGCTATAGCCTGCCCGTGGCCACGTGTGAGAGAACTACCATAGCTCTAATCTGATGCACGCTCAGTAGCTTGGGGCACGGAAAGATGTTGGAGCAGACAGTAAAGCTTGGACAGCTTGCAGACTCTCCCAGACTGAGGTGGTCAACTTGCATTAGTTGTGGTGGTCACTGGGAACAGGATGAGAAGTAATAGGCTTTAACTGCAGTCAGGCAGAGTTAGGTTACCTGTTCAGGGCAGCGAATCTCTCGAGCAGATTGTGGAGTCGTTACGGGAGGGTTTAAATAGCAGGTCAGGCACACATCTTCCTGCAAGGCTGAGTGGATCCCTCACTGTGCTAGAGAAATGGATCGAGTGACCTCTGGAGGTGTCTCGTTAGCCCTGTTTCGTGTTACTCAAAGCTGTAGCTTTGAAGAATAACTTTTTTTTTAATTTGGCAATTGCACAAAATTTATACTGCATATGTTGCCCTTAAGGCTCCTTACAGGCTTGGTCTGGTGCTGGGTTGCAGTAGGATTATGAGAGAGAAGAATTGCAAGGGTGGTTCAGCTGCTGAGCTGTTCAGCTCCATGCCCTCTCAGCAGTGGTGGCCACCACTAGATAGGTCTTGGACAGCTGGCAGAAAGCAGAGGCGAGGTAAAATGAGTTCCACATCACTTTATGATGATACATAAGAGCTGAGTTTGACCCTGAAGCATGAGTTGTGATGTCTTACAAACTAATATTATCACCACTGGAAAATTTCATATGAGGGAGTTTACACTCATTTACTTCAGCATTTTGGCTAAACATCCGAACTCAGTGGTCCAAACCTATATGGCAGTTAGATTTGGACCACTATCAGACTAAATATTTCCCAAGGCTGGCTCTCAGCTTTCAGCCAAGCTGGTCTAGGTGAGTTGTAGTGTTGGTGCTCTACCCTTCAGGTGCAAATCCAGTGTTGTTTGCATGCTCTGGATCACACAGTCTCTGTCCGTGTGCAGCCTCAGAGCCAGGCAAGTTCTATGCAGTAATTTTAGTAGGTAAGTGACCAGGAAAAAGTTCTAAATCTGGAAGTAACTAAACTTATAATTTTCAATGTCTGCTAAATACTCAAGGGAATTTTAACATGGACTGTGAATAATTAACACTAGCTATCAGTTTACAGCAGTTCTCTGGCTAAGACTAAGGACTATGCAAAGAAAGTAAAATAAAAATCACCCTTTAAAAATTTCCTAAAGGGAAAATGAAAGGTAAATAATTACCTAACCTCCTGAGATTCTGGTAAAGTCAGAATCTTCCATTGAAATGACTGAGGAAAAACCTGACCTCCCTGTAAGTCAATTTAAGATTTTAATTGCAGTAAAGTTGGGTAATTCAGTTAAGATTCCCAGAGCAAACTGTAGCTGTGTCTCCCTGGTTACACTCATCTCCTTTCATGATTATACATTTTTAAAGGCAGTGACCCAAAATACTGCATGTGTATCCAGAAAGTTCCAAGGAAAGTGCAGTTTAAAGGTAAAATTTAGTATTGTCTAGCTTTCCTGGAGGAGTAACCGTGTTTCCCCATTGCATAGTATTTTTCTGAGCATGCATCACTTTGCTTCTGTTCTGCTGCTGCATAGGGATGAAATACTTAGACCTGAAGGGAAAGAAACGGAGTTGGTGCTGCAGCTTTACATCTCTGTCTCTTGATGCTGTACAATTCAAGGTCTTGATTTTGCTTTCACCGAAAGCCTTATCTGTCTGCTGTGGTAGATTTCCTTTTAAAGTAAAACAAAGAGCACAGTTTTGGATTAAATATGTCACCAGAAGATTGCACTGCTATGTATGCTGATTATCATAAAGAAAATACTGAACAGCTTATACTCAGACTCCAAAGAAATTCACCTCCAGGCTGAAAGCCAGTGTGAGAAATACTGGCTTGAAAGGGAGCAGTTTTGGAAGGTGATAAACCCCTGGAAATTGGATGAAATTTCCAAATGCTGCAGAAATGTAACCAACAGCTTATGGTTATAAAGAGTTGGCAAGAATAATCTCTGTTTGAGAAGAGCTTCTGGAGGACGGAACGAACTGAAGTCCCTTAATATCAGTTGGAAGTCTAGCCTCATTAGTGAAGTCATTTTTTTTCAGCTAGAGACTGGCTCATCGCTGCACAGGGGGGAGAGTGAAGGAGGGACTTGTCTGTGAAGGCAGGACATGCACCCAAGGGTTGTGTTTCCCATGGAACCTCCTTTCAGGACTTCCCTGTCTTAACACTGGGGTGTAGATGGGGTAGGTGCCTCTGCCCTGGCTGTATGTCCAGGGTAGGGTCTGCCAGGGAGGGGGGGTCTGTGCAGGGTTTGGCTTGGTAGCTCCTCTCCCCATTTGGCCTGAGGGTGTCTGAGTTGGCCAGCTGGTAGGTTGCCATTCATGACTTGTGCCTGAATGGGTAGCTAGCCCAGACCAGCCAGCGCCTCGGCTATTCTGGGAGGTGATGATAGGACAAGGGGGAATGGTTTGAAATTGCGCCAGGGCAGGTTTAGGCTAGACATTGGGAAAAACTTCACCGAAAGGGTTGACAGGCTCTGGAATGGGCTGCCCAGGGAGGTGGTCGAGTCCCCATCCCTGGAAGTATTTAAAAGAAGGATAGATGAGGTGCTTAGGAACAGGGTTTAGTGGTGGGATGGCAGGGTTAGGTTAAAGGTTGGACTCGATGATCTTAAAGGTCTTTTCCAACCAAAGCGATGCTATGATTCTATTCTATGATTCTATGTCTCGTGGGTTGGAGAGAGGGTTGGGGCGTAGGTGGCCGGAGACCAGCAATAAAGCAGACGTGGAAAGAAGATCACAGCCATGCTGCGGGCAATGAGGGGGTAAATGAAGGTGCCTACCCCCATGCTCCAGCAGCCAGCCCTGCTCTGTCACCCCAGCCATGCTCTCTGTGGGTGACAGAGCAGGCTTGGTGGGGGCCCACCGGAGGGTCTCTCCCCCAGAGCGTTGGTTCATGTGAAGGCACGGTGTCCCTGCTGCAGACCTGGCATCCCAGCTTGATGTGGTGATGCTGCAGGCAGGCTGTTCATACTTCCACTTGTTGCTGCAGAGCACCTCCTGCGGTGAGGACAACCGTCTGTGGAGGGTTGGTGGGAGCAGCAATGTGGGTGTTCTTGCCCTGCACCTCTGTGTCTTCCTTCACCAGCTTTGAGGGCACGGTGTCCTAGCAGTGACCGGCTCCTGATGGAGCAGAGATCAAAGGCAGAAACCCACTGCTGGCTTGCCAGCTACTGATTCATTCAAGTGTATTTGGCATGGTGATCCCTATTTGTTCTGTGATGGGGTCACCTTAAAAAGTAGTTCCTCCTCCGGGGTTCATTACCTGTGTGGCCACGTGACTTAATTAGGTTCATTTGGTGGTGGCTAATATCTGGTAACATCCATCAGAGTCAAGCTGCTTAGCGGAGAACAGCACAGTGTATAAATCTCTTTTCCTTCTGTCGCCACCTTTCAACAACAAGCTAATTCCATTTAATACATAATGGTAACACTTAATTGGTGATATAAACTGAGAGGAAATGGGCAAAAGTTGGATACAAATGCACCTTGGCTCTGATTCAGCTGGTTCTTGACTTCCTCTGAATCTCAAGAGGAATATTAGAAAGGGACAGTATGTGAAAAGCCTCATCAGGAGAGTGCCAGTGAAAATATACTGTCTTAATGTGGCTGCGGTCAGGCAATCTGACAGCTCTCTACTGCAAAAAAGCAGGATGCTTAACGCATTTCCCTTCAAATAAGGGCGTTTTGGGGCATCTTTCTGTATTTGATTTCTTTCTCTCTGAATTTGTTCCTAACTCTTAAAATGACTATGTTAAAAAAATCGTTCTTTTCTTTGGAATAATGAATAATTTAGGCTCATAAAATGTAAGAAACGCCATTCTCCCGCTTGGGTTTCAAATGTACTTTGAAATCTCAAACCCAACCACTTCATCAGGTGCAGAATTACAGCTGTATGTCACTGCAGACTTTCCTTGTCCTCCTGCAAATATATCCAGATACAGTGTCTGCCCCAGAGCATGCTGTGGGAAGCTGACTTCATCCGCTCGCCTGGCTCCGTTTGACACTGCCTTGAGATACTGATCTATGACCTTGCAGCCTGGAAAGCGTTGTGTGCAAGTGGGAGGCATGAAAAATAGGAGAACTGCAGCTTGAGCCAGAGGAGCTGCAGGTTTCCAGTGAATTTATGGTGCGAGTGGGGTGAGTTTGTGCTTGGAGGTGAGGTGTCCAGATGCAAAAGGTGTCTGGGGAGTTCATAGGTGCAAGTACTAGCAATGCTTTAGTGACACAAGAGGGAGCTATGGACTCTCCTGAGATACAGCAGGGCTCACCCAGGCACAAAAGGCACATGTGAATGGGCAGGAGAAGAAATCTCCGAGTACAGCAGCCTCTGGAAAGACATAGCAGGCATCTGTTGTGCTTGTACTTCTAGGGTTACTCTGCTGCTAGCTAACCCTAAATGATCTGGAGGGGAAGTTGGAAGCGAAGGCTTTTTCCTTGAGGAATACAGATAAAAAATAAGAGATGGTTGTTCCTGAATCGGTACCGTTGTGGACATGAGTGAGATGCAGGGAATTATGGTTACTGTCCAAATGTTAAGCTCCATCGCTTAGTCATACCTGTTTATTTTGGAACAGAACAGAGTATTTCAGTTGGAAGGGACCTACAATGATCATCTAGTCCAACTGCCTGACCAATTCAGGGCTGACCAAAAGTTCAAGCCTATTATTAAGGGCATTGTCCAAATGCCTGTGAAACACTGACAGGCTTGGGACACTAACCACCTCTCTAGGAAGCCTGTTCCAGTCTTTAAATTACACCTGATTGTATTTCCATGTGATAAATGGTCAATGCTTTTTAAATTTGTTTTGTGTAAAGTGTTTTTCCTACCTTCATCTTACAAAGGAAAGGATGGCCCTAGGGGCAAATGCTGGTCCTGGACACACGAGTCCAAAGTTTGTCTCCCTACTCATCTACGTAGGCTACACTGTGGACTGTGTGAGGTACGTTGCTTAGGCCTTGATCTGGAAATGAGATTTAGGGGGAATTTAGGATGTGAGACCCAGGCAGGGATTCCTCCAAACCCTTGCTAGGTTCTGTAAGCACCAGTTTCATCAGCAGAGCTTCCTGGAGGCTTCAGATCAGCTGCTGGGTGCATCTGGGGCTATCGCCACCGCTTGGTGCTCTGCAGCCTCTCACGTAAGGCCAGCCAGCATCTTCAGAGCAGGCAGGAAGGTGCCTGCTCATCTCGCAGCAGCACGCTTCAAACACAGCACAACCCTTCGCTTCAAGGTCACGCCAGGGCGGAGAAGCAGCATTACGTACGTGCATTGTAGTATAGAGGTTAGAGCACTTCCCAGGATGTAAGAGTCATTCCTCCAAGCTGGCCCCTCAAGATGCGAGACTTTGGGCATTATGAAGGTATCTACTTCTCTGTATTTAATTCTCCTTCCCTTTTAAGGCCTGATTTTGGAAAAAAAAGGTGCTTATTTCCGCTGGACTCTGTAGGCTTTTTTGGTATCTGATTATGGATGGGCAAGGGAGGACTGCAGATATCCAATTTTCACATCCCCTGGCTCAGCCTTCAGCATCCCTTAACCATTGGTCCGTTCCCTGCCCTCTGTGTTGGGCTGTGCCTCTTCTCAAATATCCAGTGTATTTTTGCTCGAAGAAAATTGCTGCTTTCCTTCCCCCTCTCTCCTTTAAAGCTTTTTAAACACCTCTTGCATTTTTGTCCTCATTCTTGCCTTTCACCCCAGTTCCTGGGTGGATACTACGTGCTATACTCGATACAGTCTGAGCTATAAATAAGAAGCAGTTTGTCGGAAAGTAAAATTAGCAGGCCAGATTTTCAAACACGCTTCTAAATCTGTGCCTAGCCACCTCAGAGTGTACATGCCCTCGTTTTCTGGGGTGCTGAATCTTGTTGTTATCCTTGATTTCAATGGGAATTTGCGATGCTCAGGACTCCTAGAAATCAGGTCACTTTTAAATTTGGGTCCTGAGCACGGATATCCAGCACTGTGTTATCAGTGGAGAGATTTAAGGCATAGAAACGTTGGAAGTTTGACCCAGGTCAGTCCCTTACCTAGCAACAGCGTGAAGCGGGGATTTTGGGGAGGGAGGCCCCTTCCATATATAAGGGATAATACAAGATTCTCAATGAGTGACCATAGACTTGCTTCCATCCCTGTGATGAAACACTGCAAATCCTTGAAGTCACATCCGTTGTTTCACTTTGGCTTCCGTGAAATGTGGTTGTAGGCATTTGTCAAAAGCTGGAACCATTACCCTGGTCTGAACGTTGCTGAAAGGGGATTATCTGCAGATCTGCTGCAGGAATGCTATCGGTGAGTTATGGCTGGAGGTTAACCGCAGAACTTTGTCTCTTTGTAATTACTCTAATGTGGTGCCAGCTCTGTTCTCTTAGCATCATTGGAAGTGTTGCTGACCGTGGGAGTACAACAGGGATTCAGTCAAGAGACAGAGTGAGAATTTTTTTTTTTACTAAGAAAATAAAATCTGGAATTTAGGCACATGGGAAAAAACAGCTGTGAGTATATCATGAGAGCGCTCTGGTTAGTCTTCAGCTCAGATTAGATTACCCAACTGAGTGTATAGCACTGAGTTACCACACTAACGAGCACAACTAGAAATGCTCGCAGATCTTTGATTTTTGGCACGCAAAGAAGCCATGAAAATCAGAACAGGGATGGCTTGGTTGTGCTCGTGGAAATGCACTCTGCTGGGGTGCCGCTTGCTGAATAACCCAGTTTGTGTTTTAAGAGTGCTTAGCACACTGGCATTACCCCAGTGATTTAGCTATCTGAGTTCACGGTTTCCAGCCGGTATTCCACTAACCTAAAGGAAAATACTTTTGAGGTGCGGATTATCGTATGGATTGCTTCCTGTATCAAGGAGCTGGTGCCCTGCCGTAAAACTACCAAAATAGAGCTGTTAACTGCTGGGGAAAATAGAAGCTATATGTCTGTCATTCCTGGGGTGGAGGCATTCACTAATGCCATCTAAACCGCTGCTGTTGCCCTGGTTGGTGGCACGGGGAGCCAGCACGTGCCTGTACCCTGCTCTGGCTCTGGGGGCTGCCCCTATGGCCAGTGCATCTGACATGTGTTAGAGCTAGGACAGACTGAGCCCATGCTGGGGACCCTGCCCCATGCTTTCAGCCTCTCTTTTGAGCTGTGCTACGCACTCGCCAGCGCCGCTGAGAACCCAAGGGTGTCTTGCTTAGCAGCTCAGCAGCCTGCCCTAGCCCTCTGCTCACAAGGCCACCTGGCCAGGCAGATGTTGGAAAATGGGCAGAGCTTAATTAATTAATCTCTTCTAGTTTATGAAGACCTATAAACTGTAGGAAGACCATGAAGGAAGTGGATGCCATGACTACTTCACCCATGCCACAGAAGCTCATGCAAGAGAGCCTCGTGAAGGGAGATGAAGGTCCCAGCACTGCAGGTGGACCTGCCAGTTGGCTGCCTTGTCCTCCTGGCTCTGAAGAGTCTCCTTACAAGGTCTCCTTGCTCCTGGACAAGTTGGGAAAACCGGGGCTCGGCATGTGGGAGAAATGGACAAATCCAACTGGACTACAGACATCGCTTTTGGCTTTTAATTTGCTTTGTGCTTTAGCAGAAAGCCCAACAGTGCTGATTGCCTGCAAACGGAGTAAGCTGCAGCTGGAGTGACCAAGGGAAGGAATGGCAGAAGAAGGGCTAGCTTGGTGGATACTTGTTGACACTGCAGAGAGAGTGAGTTGCTTCACCTGCCACCAGGAAGTTAGTTTTTTGGCTTTTGACTGTGTTTTTGGCAGCTGCGCTTAGCACAGCTTTTGTAATTAAATTGAGCCTCTGGTTAGGAAGGCACAGGTAGAAGATGATAAAAGCTGCAGAGGATGTGGTTGTTGGATTTCTCATTTCTACAGCTATGTAACCCAGGGCTCTGCTCTACAAAACCAAAACATAGATAGAGTATTGAGCAGAAAGATGTTTGCGTGCAGAGCATCCAAAAGAGATTTTCTTTGTTAGCTCGAGAGCCTCCAGCTTCTCCTTCCAAAGCCTCCCGTGTGCTTGTACGCCAAGACGAGTACTTGGCATCCTGCTTCACCGCTCAGAGCTTTGCTGGAGGTAGAGCAGCTGCTTCAGTCTACATTTCCCATGCCCTCTCCCAACACATCTTTTCCCTCTTTGGGAATAGTGTTTAAATAGCTATTTTAAACAATCAGGGATTACAGGAAGAAGAGGTTAAAGCTGAATTTGACCTATGTGACTTCTTAAAGTTTTATCTTGGAGAGCTGGCCTCCTGTCAGTGCTATGTGAAGCCACAGCACCAGCATGGCTTCAAGCTTGCTCATGGTCAGCCTTCCTCATTGCCTCCTTGCTTCTCCTCCTGGGCTGCTGCCCTCCATCCTGCCCTTTGCCTTGATCTCTGTAGCTGCCTTCTCAATCCTCCCTGTGCCCAGTGCCTTCCCAGAGCTGCCCCCGTGCCGCACCGCTGCCTCCATTGCTAGCCCCCTCCTGCTGCGTCCTTCTGGTGTTCCTCATGGTGGCACCTGGTCTGGTGGGGACCGGGAGCTCCTGAGCCCGGAGCTCAGTAGCTTCTGCTCCTCTGAAAGGAATGAGGGCTAAGTTTCAAGATCAGTTTACAAACTCAGGCCATGATGCCAAAGGGCTGGTCTAGCCCCGTCCCTGGCCCATGCATGCTTAGCCATTTGTTCCTGTCTTGTTTTTCAGCTCCTCGCTTACCCCAGCAAAACCACCACAGGTCATTTGGGGACCAGGTTAAAACTAACTTTCCTTTTGCCCATGTCAGAGGCCAGCTCAGCACCACTCCACAGCTCTGGGGAAATCCAGGCTTATGCCAGCCACGCTTGGGTGTCATCTACAGCATAAGCCAAGCCCCAGGGCTGACAGGCACTGCTGCCTGAAGGGGCTGGGCTTGAGCCCTGTGCCTGTTCCTTGCTGTACAGAGGCAGAGGGGTTGTGGGGGCCGGTACAGCCCTCCGTGGCGGCCGCTCGTGGGAGCGATGCTGTGTTGCTGCAGCAGTGGCAGGGGGTGGCTGGCCTGGGCTGCTGGCTGGTGTCCTTGCATGCCAGCCCGTCTCACCGTGCTGTAGTGGCAGAGCACAGAGCCTACGTGTATATGTACCTGCATGTGTGCGTATATTTATGGCTATACACATATCCTCTATATAGAGATGCACAATGGTACAGGCATGCTCACAGGCCGAAGAAAACGAGGCCAAAATTTCATTAGCTAGAAGATGCTGCTTTAAAGAGCAACTTGCTAATGTGCATAAAATCCCTGTCTTGGGTGGGCTGTCCCATGCCTCTCTTCTTTTAGACTTTTTTTTATTGCTTGGCATTCAGGAGAGAATAGTATTAAACACTCGGAATCCCACAGTGGAAAGAGCAGGGGGCTGGGGAATATACCTAAAAGAGAAAGGAGAGAGAGAAAAGAAGAAGTGGAATGAAACCTCCTTTTGAAGTAATTAGTTAGGTTAATGCTGGGTTTTTCTTCCATTACAAACCCCAGGAGAAGCTCTCCTGAAATAGGGTTCCTCAGAGCAGGGAAAGCCATCCTGGATGGTGTATTACAGAGTAAAACTGGTTCAAAATATGGGTTGTGGGACAATCCCTGAGGGAAAAGCTGCTGTCAAATGAGAGCGTGGTGCAAGAGAGGTCGGGTTAGCTCCACTTGTAAGGCAGCTCGAGCAATGCAGGGGGATGTGCGGTTCCCTGGGGTAAGTTCGCTGGATACTTTGCATCATTGGAGCAGTTTGTGTGCCCAGTAAATGTAAATCTGAATCTCTGGGTAATCTGCAGTGGTGCAAGCCTGCAAGCCGGAGAGGCTTTGGTGGGCCTGACACATGGAAATCTGTTTTTTCCTTTTTTTTTTATTTTTTTTTTTTCTTCTTCTTCAGACTCTTGAAGTTTTGGTGGAGAGAGGAAAAAAGGGTTCTTAGTCCAACTGAGCTTTCCCAGGAAACTGCATTTGTACTAAGCTCTTGCAGAGCGAGGCCTACAGGCATTTTACGTGCATGAAAAACTAATGCAAAGGGGTTTTTTGCTGCCAAGATGCATCTGTAAGGAGCAGAAGAGTCTGTGCGCTCTGCCAGAGCCTCTGCCCCATTACGCTGCATTCCCATTACCCCTGGAGCCCTGCTCCCAAAGGACCCCTTCTGCCAGATCCCAACATCCAGCTGCACACGGGACCCTGTGGAGAAGGCAGCAGCGTTGGTACTGCTGCATCTCAGGGGTGGCTCCTTCCCCAATACCCAGCACACCCGAGGGAAGTGCACCACACCTAGCACTGGGGCTTTTTGTTCTTTCCTTGCTCTTATCTGGATCTGTTCATCCCTAGCCTGAGGCTTGGGAAGCTTGCCACAAAGCACCTTATGGTGCACCTCAATTTTGTGGCCTTTTTAATCTCATGCCGAGGAGGGCGGTTTCTTTTCAAGATTTTTTTTCACATGTCCTTACCGATGCACTGCTGTCTGGTTTTGGCCTCTTGCATTTTTAATCCCCCAAAGTTACCAGATTAGTCAGCCAGCCTGGTTTTATAGTGCCAGCTTGCAGATGTCCAAGCCGCTGTCTATGCTGGAGGCCAAGCCCAGGAGAGCTGGTGGGATGTGCCAGGGAGGTGAGCCCACAGCGCCCGTGAGTGCCAGCAAATACACCCACTTTCGGAGAGGCTGAACGCACCAGCTGCATGTTGAGGCCAGCAGGTGGCTGGTGCTTGCTGTATGTGGTCCACATGGCACCGGGAACCTTACGGTGTAAGTTTGAGAGCCAGGATTAGTCATGGTCCCTCTATTCCCTGGACAGCACCTTTTGTACGCTGGTGCAGTGGGCAGGATGTGGTGCCTGTTCAGAAATGCTGGAAGCCAGCTGTTGTGCTCTGATTTTTTGGGTGGCTCAGACAAAACGTTTGCAAGAGAGTCATCAGGTAGGAAAAAAAAAAAGATCTAAAAAACCCCCCCATCTTTTCATTGATGTGGATTCCAGGTGCTGAAAGGTTTTGGAAAAGTGAGGCAACCCCTCCTCAGGTATTTAATATGAATGTTGAGGTGTTGGAAATAAGCCTCTAAGGGGGTTATAGTGTCCCACAGGCTATGGAAAGCTGTGCTCCTCTCTGCTGAGTCTCTCAAGGACTGTGCACTTGACCTGCTCTGACCAGACCCACCGGTTCCTACCCACTCGTGAGCCATGCTGGCACGCAGTTATTGTAAGCAGAGGGTTATCTTGGGCTTGAAGATGCCACTAACCAGCAGGGACAGTAAGGGAACGCTTGGGTGCCGGATTAATTCTTTTGGGGACTGAGTGCTGATAGCGCAGTGCGTTCCCTAATGAGGAGATGGGCTTTCCAGTAACTTAATAGAATCCTGCTACGGACTCTGATTTACCTCTGACAAGCTAAACCAGTGCCAGATCAATATCGTGCTCTGTTGCAGTAAATAGGCTTGATTTTAAGTATTGAGTAAGAATTTATTTCAGATTAAGGTCTGATGTTTACAGGATAGAGCGCGCTGGTCTTTCAAGTAAAGACCAGATCAAATCCGTGGATGGCTGCTGGGCCCCGCTGGTCCAGATCTCAGCTCCTGCAAAGCCTTGTTTGGGGAGCCGTCGAAAGCAGGGGTACGTCTCTTCTCTGGGAACTGGAATGTGGCAGAGATGTCAGGAGTACCCTTGATTAGAGAATTTCACTTCGAACCACTTTGTTTAGAGCCACTGGTCAGTTCTGTGAGTGGAGTGAGGATCTGAGGAGACTACTCGTAAAAATAACTCCCATTTCCACCAGGTGAAGTGGGTTTGCATGGGGCTGGGCCCCAGGACATGTCGCTGTGGTGGTGCGTCTGCTTCCCTGGCCCATGATGGGGACGTGTGTGGGGAGAGTGAGCTGTCAAAGTATTCCTGAAATAAATTCGTTGTGCGTGGGGCTGCCAGATCCTCTCTGGAAGAGAGACCCTGCCAGTAACCATAAACCCACATTACTAAAAGGGTATCATCATCCTAAAGAAAAGCAAAGGTGTTCTCTCTAGGAAGAGCCTGTTTCACTTTTACTATCCATTTTACTATCTGTTAATCTGTGCATATGCACTCAGCTTTTCATATATGTTGAGAACAGCATTTGTGCCCTCTTCTAACATTGCAAAACCATCCCCAGTCGTGAGACGATAGCTGGGTCCTGCCACCACTCGTCACACCAAGCACAGTCCCGTGGGACAGTCCAGGGACTTCAGGAACTGACCCAGGAAGAGTATTAGGAACCAGACTAATTATGGTGAACACACAGCTTCGACATTTTCATTGTGTCACGACTGTTTAATCCTTCCTTAATCCCCTAATGCTGCTCAGGAGACTTTTCTTGTGTTATCTTCATTGTCTTGCTAATAAGATGTTGCACGTAACAGAGATTTACACTGAAAGGTATTAGGGGGGATTATATGAAGATTAGACAAGAAGTACTCACAAAAGGTTGGAGATTTCTTAGTACCAAAATTTTTCATTTCTATAGTGCAAGGATTTTACTTGTTTTCCCAAAGAATTTGTAGAGAATTTCTGCTAGAAAATTGAAAAGTTGCTATTGTTCAAAAGGATTCTCTTGAACTTCAGCACTCGGTATTTTTCAGACTAGTTCTAGCTGAATTTGTCATCAGTTTGGTTTGGTTTTTTTCAATGCGAACCCAGGTTCTGGGGGGAGAAAAGAGGGGGAGTGAAACTCATATGGATCCCTCTTCTATGGGACCAGGTATACAGGAGCATCCTCCGTGGTGCCCCTGCTGGTGAGTGCAGATGGGCTTTGACACTCGGCAGAGATCAGTGATTTCGGAGGAGCTCTGTGGATGCTGGAAGATGTTTTGTGATGAGCCTTTACAACCACAGTTACTTAACTGGGAACTCCAAGGGCTGGCTGCGGTGCCGTAAGGCTGGTGCCTTGCAGCTGAGAGTTGGGGCTGTTATTTCATCATCAGTAAAAAAATGCAGCTTTAATTTTGCAGAAGCAAAGCCTCCCTGGCATCGGATCAGCACTTAAAATGGAAAATAAAAATGCTTTAAAATAATATAGCAGAAACAAAGGGGTAGTAGATTTTATGACTAACCATCAGAGCTACTGGACGTTAATCTTACCGTAGGGCCTAAACCAGAATCACCCATGGAGTGAGGACTTGGTCACTTTGTTCTCTTTCAAAAGCTACAACACTGTGTGTTTGGCGTCAGCCAAGCTGGGACGCAGAGTGGCTTGTCCAGGTTGCTTCCCTGTGAAGCCCTGATGCTCTGCCATAGGAGTCTTTCACAAGGCTTCACATCTGTCTCGGGAATCTTCTAAAACCCAGTGTCTGATGCTAGTGGGTGTCAAACTATTTTGACTTTGAGAGATCTAAATTCCTTCCAAAGAAGGTACAGAAGCCTGAATAATAAGTGGTACTTGCTGGCAGTGGGCTTGCTTTTCTTTCTAACATTTTGTGCTTGTCCTTAACAGTGGTCCTGAGTTGCCTGTGGTATACAGGTTGGAAAACACCACTTGCAATGGTTCGGATGCAGTGGTGGGATGCTTATTTGGGAATTCTGCAGAGCATCCTACTTCTGACACCCATTCTGAGCTCATGGTATGTTTCCTTTACCCTAGATTCTATTATTAGCTCAGCTAATAATAGCTAGTTTGTATTATTAGCACCTTTTTATTATTAGCTCAGTGTTGCTTGATGAATAAAGGTTGAGTGAATGAATGGGATGAGCTAGATGAAATGCAAGGCTACTTGAAAGTAGAGGAGGGCTTAGTATCCAAATGTAGTCACGCTGAAGGACTGGTATTTCTGAGTATGTTTAGCACCTTCTGGAGATCTGTTCTTCATTGGCAGGTAAAATTATTTATCATAATCATTTTATGATAGAAAGTGGACCTACTGTGCCCTCATGCTCTGAGGCAGTCGGCTCCATCCATGCCAGACAGCATGGTCTGAAAACCCTCCTGCAAATGGGAATATTCTACCTGGCATCATCTCGTTTAGTGGTTCAGTGTTCTCCTTGTTTAACAGCTGGCCTGCTGTCCCACTGAACTTTCCATTAATGCAATTAAAGTCTCTTGCTCCTGGCCCCATCAACAGATGTGCATAATTAATCCTTTCTTTTGTGCAGGAATCTTTTACACGCATGAAGATGACTTGCTGTCTCCCCTCTGTCTTCTTTAAGTTGTTTGACCCCAGTTCTTCCCATCTTCACACGCAGGCTGTGGGGTTTTATTTTAGACCTCTGATCGCTCTAGTCCTTTTTCAGATCCTTTCTGAAGCTTCAGATCTTGCTTCAACAGCAAGGCACCCAGCCTTTAAAATTAAGGAGACTGTCAAATGTAATGCAGCACCACCAATAAGACAACAAACATTATCTCATGCTGTAATTTGTCCTAAAAATTGGTTGCGTTTCTTCATCCAAGGAACTTTGTGGTGCAATCTGGGGTGGTCAGGGTTGCAGTGTTGGATGGTGCAAGCTCCTACCCCTACCACAGAACCTGCCTAGGCAGAAACACGCTGGTGGCTACGTTTTGAGACTAGCCAGCCCTGGATTTTTAGCCTGCTCTGCTATTCTGGTTATGGTATTGGAAAAAGCCCTAAGCCATCTAATTAACTGCTGGCTGCCCAAAAGATAGCAAGTATGAGAAGTGATTTACTGTCTGGCTGACATGCTCTATAGTCACGATGACGAACACGAAATGGAAGTTTTCTCAACTCAAATGCTCTCCTGTGGTAAAGAATAGACACTTCATAATTGCAGAACCAGAAAATGGAGACAGTTTATTTCACTCGTGGCAGCTTTGTTAATAAAACATTGGGAAGGCAAATAATTATCTGACATGCAATTACATCTAAGCTGTTTTCTTCGGGAAAAAAAAAACAAAAACACAATGTAAGTGTTGGGCATCTGATTTTATTATTCTGTCTGGAAATTCTGTGTTGGATATTTGAAATTGATAGCCAATTTATTCTTTGTTGTTGAGGAGCCTGTGCGTCAGTTGTCTGCTTGTGCCGTGCTTTACTGCCAGGGAGTTTTGGCGTGGCCAGGCTGAAGTAGGAACCTTTCTCCTAATCTCTTAAACGTGGAAAGAGTGTGAAATTCAGGTGACTTTTGATGGGGGATGCTGAAGGCTACCCGGGTTGTTTTTCAGAAGGTCATGGCGTGATCTCATGGCCTTACCATTTTGCCAGCGCTGTTTCTCAGATGAGCGGACCCCTCCACCCCCAGCGGCCAGGCTGTATCGTAGGGAGCCTCGTGAGCTCTGGTTTCTCAAACGAGGTCTGTGCATGCTACAGATGAGATTTGTGTGCATTCCCCTTCGGGTTCTTGCTCTTCACTGTGCCTGCCCGTCCGTAAAGCCCATAAACTGAAATTTTTGATGGAGTACTAAACTCATCTTGTCCTGTAGATTCAGGGTTAGGACAGCAGGAACCGTTCAACCTGGCAGTTGTGCAGCTGAAATGCAGTTCCTCTTGAATCCCTTTCGGTTTTTCATCGAGCAACTTTTCATTATTCTTCTGATTCTTCTGTAAACATGAACGAGTTTCTAATGTTGGAGGTAACTTTTAATATTTTTGTCAACTTGAAATCTGCATATTGTTTTTTATAATGTCAAAATATTGAAGATGCATCTAAGTTGATATATTTGCTGTTTGCATGAAATGCTGAATGACTTTTACTAAGAAGACGAGCTCTCCATGCCCACAACTTGTATTTTTTCCTTACATCTTTAATTGCATAAGAAGTTTAATATTTCTTATTATATGATATTTTCATGTTACAACAGAATAAAAAAACCTGAGAAGCTGCATTGCCAGCTCTGGAGACATTAGCATGTATCCCCTGATCATTGCGGGTGGGTGGATTATGTTTCAGAAGTCTCATGATTAAGGAAAATCTGAGGTTTATTTTAACTGAAATTTTAATCCCTGTGCTTCCCAGGGAGGCACTAGTTGTCAAATCTATAAAATGACATAGCAAATAAAAAGCTTTCCAAAAGCACTGCGGTAGATGTTAGTACTTTCAAGTCAGTTGAGTACTTCTCGGGGCGGGGGGTGCTGATATTGGGGTGGAGGAATCATCAGATACTTTGGGTTTATAGTAAGCAACGTGTCATTGCGACGATGTGTAACATCCTACCCACTCGGTAGCATCAAAACTATTAGGAGCTTTTCAGGTACATACAGGATCTGGCCTCTGGTAGCCAAGACACAAGTGGCTGCCAGTGATCTGAGTGGTTTTGAACTGGTTTCACAGTGGTGTGGGAGCCGCCTGCAGGGTCGAGCTGTCATCTCCTCGAGGGATGTGGTGGACTGAAAAGGCCTGTGCTTCTGGGCAGCGGGGAGGAGCTTTACTCTCCTGGACCACAGCTGAGTACCATTGCAAATCTGCATACCATCATCTTTGAGTGGATGTTTAGCTGGTGCCGTTAATCTTATTTCTGGAAATTGCCTGCTTGGGAAGCCTAAAAATAGATCATGTTGCGTTTTTCTGTTAGAATGTGGGTATTAAGGAGTGAATTCCTGGGCTGATTTACTGAAAATAGCAACCCATGTTAACGTGAACTTGAGATCAGTCTATAAACATCCAGCCCCCAAGGGAATTAAAATGTCTTCAGATTTAGTAGGTATTTCTTGCAGTTATTAGGTGAGATTTTAGCAGGCAATGAGCACTCTGCTTCTTGGTATTTGCAGAATACCAGAAAATCCGGATAATGTTCGGTCTCTGCTTCAGTGAACAAAACGTATGAGTCTTCAGTGTGCCTTCGATATTGAATATTCTCAAAGAAATCACAGCTGTCTATCAGGGCAGTTGAAGTTAAGGCAGTCTTTCTACCAGAAGCCAAGCGATGGCTGGGAGCGGCGGCTCCCAGGCTGAAATGCCATTTTGGGATGGCTCGCCTGGCTCTGGCTCTTTGGACAGAAGATCTGGAGAAGACAGGCAGGAAGTGGCTATTGCTGATGCGGTGATTTTTTTGCCATCCATCAGTAAGGCGATGGAGAACACCATTGCTTTAAACAAGCGAGTGGGACCCTCTTAGAACTTAAATCCTCTGAGCTGGGGCTGCCCTGCACCGCACAGCCCTGCTTGGCCTGCGGGTGTATGGATCCGGCGTTCACCACCTGAGTATGGGCTTGTAGACGCTGATTAATTTACACTCGGGGAATGATTAATTGCCAGTATCTCTGTGGGGTGGGGTCACGCGTTTGGTCGTGTAGGCACTGGATGCGTGCAGAGACGGTTGCTGCTCCTGCAGACAGCACAGAGAGAAAAGGTGTGCCCAGCCTTGTCCACGCCGCACGACGGACCGTGACCTGCCTGGTAGATGTTAGTGGGATGCTTAGCAGAACAGAGCTGATATGCTGGGTTGCTGAGCAGGGGCATCCAACAGTATTTAAGCCAGTGAGAGTTAAGATAGGGTAAGGAATTCAGGATTTGATTCTTCAAAATTCATACGGTGCGACTGGGCACAGCAGTGAGAAGTACAGTTCTTTTTTCTGTGAGCCCTGGAAGTTGTTTTGGATTGAGTTTGTTGTTTGAATCAAGTAACATGTGCCGTATGCTTCTGATTTTGCTAGAAGCAAGGTAAAAGTTTGATCTAAAGCCTTGACTGTGCTATACATAAAAATCCCTTTTGCAGGGTACATCTGTTTTGGTCTCAGTTTGACTGTCTCTTCTGCATCTTGCATCTAATTTATATTCCAACAGGATAAAATGAACTTGATAATGGCCTTTTAGCTTGTCATCTTAAAACACATGCTCAGCCTGGTAAAGCCAATAAAAGTCATGTTTATGAGAGTCTTACAGTCTAGTGATTGGGAACGGGCTGACCTGTCGGCTGCAGGGACGTATACAAAGTGGCTTTCAGATGGGTCTTGTAACTAGCGGTGTTCAAAACAAACGAAGATTACGGTTTTGGGTCTGAACACTGTTCCAAAATTGGTTAGTCAAAGAAAGTCCTTTCATGTCTTCATCCAGTGTTCACAGAGTGTTTCCCATTGGGAGCATCTGCCCTAACTAGGGTGTCTGAAAGCCAGATGTGGGCAAGCCGCCTCGCTGCCATCAGAGCCGTCGGGAAGAAATGAGTGCCTTCAGGGAGTTACTGATCTCAGTTTACAATAGACATCTAAGAGAGACCAGGTGAGTTGTCTTCTACAGTTATCAGTTTCCCACCACTTGGCCTAAAAAGATTTTGGTATAGCTGGTTCAGACTTGAGTGTCCAAAGCCAAGTGAGATGAGTCCCATTATCAGTGTGGAAATGCAGTGTTTCATGCACTTGTGCATGTTTGCTTTTAGCTGAGATGATTCTGTCTCCCTGGGGCCGTAGTACACTTGTCATCTTCTCTGGATCAGATACTCTGTCACCCCCCGTTGGGATTATATTATATTATTATTGTAATTTTGGTTATTAATTGTTTTCCATAGGGAGAAAAAGCTCCCCAAACCGAACCTGACACACCTCAATTTGTTCGTTGATCAGGACTATAGACACCGTAACCAACTAGTGATGCAAGATGGTGTAGTGTCCTTCATGGGGACCTTAACTTTTATATCCTACCACAAGGTAAACCTCCAAGTGATTTTACTCTCTCCTGCCAGTTTTGTCAGCAGCAGGTCAGTACATCTGTGGCTGGAGTGCAGTTTGTTGCAAGCAAACATCCAGCCGTGTGGGGCTGATGCTTAAGATAAACCCGTGGTTACCTGGAGTTCAACTATAGCTTTTCGTGTAGGTTGCAACTTCAGTGAAGAAGAGTAAATAGCCTTTACTTTTGCAGTAGGTCCTTTAAATACGTGTGACTAACTACTGCAGACAGAGATGTTGTAAGCCAAGAGAACAGCGTATGTTTTGACAGCATCAGCCCCTTTCTGCTGTGAGCGCGGAGTACTTGTTTCTGGATGTGATTCAGCACTCTCTAATTTTGACTCGGCTTCCAGCACTGGTTTGCTGTCTGGTTAGCGACTCTGCAAACTTGCAGCTTCCCCGTGCTGTCATCTGAATTAATATTTACTGAGCCGGGGGACAGAGGCGGCTGCAGGCAGCGTGCACCGTGCCTGCCCGAGGAGGGCGGTCAGAAGCAATCCGGATGCCGTTCAGAGGCTTCCAACCTCTCGGACTCTTGGCTGGGGATGAGCAATCTCTCCTGAGACACTCCTTCGTCAAGGATTATCTTTTTACAATAAAACCGGGGCAAGGGAATGGATACTTCGTCTGGCTCGAGAGCTTTGGTTAGTGCCTTAACGGTGTCTGCCTTAAGTAGGAACAGATGTGGAGGTTGCGAGCCTGCAGCCTGGGTTATCATTTACACTGCGTAGCTACAGGCTGTATAATTTACACTGCTGTAATTCACACTGTGTGTGTCCTTGACAAATAGGGAATCCCTGAGTGAAAATAATGGGATATGCAGATTGATTATGTGGAGCATTGGATTGTGTTGGGTTTTGTTAATTCTAGACTGCTGAGCCAGCATGCTTGGCGGTGGCTGATGGGGATCTGGGACTCATGGTCACGGAAGTCATGAACCAGATTTCCAGGTTATCACACAGCTTCCACTCCCTGCAGATAAGAAAACTTTAACACGTTGCAGGCTGAAAGCAAAGAACTTGAGGCAAGCATCAACGTATGAAGATCTATTTTAGAGGTACCTGGAAACTAGTTTACACTTGAATTTTGGGGGGGAAACCCTCATATTTTCCCACTGTGGTGCCTTGCATAAACATGAGGTGAGTAAGATGGCACAGGACCGCAGGTTTCATGTTGACTTGCAGTCTGTGGAGTAACTATCACGCAATCCTGGTAAATTTGGACATTATATTCCATTTGTGGATGGATTTGTGTCTGATGTAGCTCAGGAGAGAGGGACAGAGCTTGCTTCTCTCACTTCCACTCCATATTATTTTATTCTTTCCTTCAGCACGCTTACAGTGGAGTGCATAGGAAGGATCAGAGGAGCCATATGAATCGCATCTCATGCAGAAATGCAATCAGCTATTCATAGTAGGAACGGAAACAGATGGCCAAAGCTCTTGCTTGTGTAGCCAGAGAAGCTGATGCTTTTGAAGCTGCAATCTTTGATGGGCGTTATAGGTACCAATTACACATATTTTAAAAACAGTTTTGTATCTGCTTCTTTTCTGTTGTACGAAGCGGAGATTGCTGGGGTAGATATTTGAGAGAGGGCTTTGTGGGTTTGAATATGGCTTCTGAGTTACAGTGTTAAAATGATGGCTGATTTTCCTTTGGGGAAAAAAAAAAAAGCAGCGACTTTTAGATGCAATCACGTTCTGCCGTTAATGTTGAAATTGTCTGAAAGAGACGTCTCGAATTGCCTGACATTGTCTCATGCATTTCATCCTCACCATTGTTAAGGTTCGTTAATGATTCCATTATAAGCTCCTATTTGCAGAAATGGTTTTCTAGAAACAATCTCTGTGTTATATTATTATGTTGTTTATATTATATAAATGCTCAAGGACCAGACGTGTATTAATAGATAGCTTTGTGATTGTGGAGTCAGCGATTACTTGACTGGTGATTACTCTATCACAAACTCTGCTGACTCTCAGCGCTTCGGAGGGGAGAATAAAATTCCTTCTGCAAATTGGGAAGATAATTTTCTTTGGAATAGCAGTTGTTACACAGTGCTGGAAATCCTCTGCATGCAGATAAGCAGTAAAAGCCGGTTAGCTTTGGGCGATGCAGTGTGATGCTTTGGAAAAGACTGTCACGGTGGAGAGCCTTATCAGTCACAGGGGATATAACAGAGATCCTAAAGGAGAGCTCCGAGCCTTCCAGGAGAGGACATGCTGGGTGGAAAACCAGGCAGCTATAACCATTTTTTTTTTTCCCCCCCTGTACTTCTTCCATAGTGTATCCCAGGTGCTTGAAGCTGGGGCGGGATGGCCTTGAGAGAGGGGGTGTTGAGGTACTCTCTCCTTTCTCCTGCGCATCCATAGACCACTGTCTCATCCTTACTGTGTCCCCACACCCTAAGAATAAAGAGTGCAGGCCACTCTGTCTCCCAAAGAGGAATAAGAGAGCAGCATTAAAGGGGTGGGCAGGGCAAGATCGTGCACTTCAGATAACATCTTACACTGCTGGCTTGGTTACCCCAAAGACCTAAGGGTCACCTCCTACCCTTCCGGGTACAGTGGAGTCACGGGCTGCCTCATCGGTTAGGATGCCACAGCTCAGCTCCCCACATGTGCCAGGCTTGTCTGTGGCTGCATCCGTCCGAAGGACGACTCTGCTTCCTCCCCTCTTCTCCTCCGTTAGTCCTGGCTCCCTGCGGGTGAGCGAAGGGAACAGTCCTTGCATGCATACCCCATCACGGTGCTTGTTACTGTGTAAAACACGCAAGATCCCTGCAGGCTGCTTTAGGAAGCCCAGCACATGATATTCTAGGTCGGTGATTCTTGATCCTTTTAAAATCACTTTATGGCCTTCCCTACAGCCGATAACTTCTCCCTTTTTGGTGGCATAGTAGTGGATGGAGGACCAAGCCCCAGACCAGGAATCCTCGCTGTCAGTTGCTATGAAAGAATGGTATATACTTGTGGCCCTTAAAAATGTGACAGCTTTGCTAGCAGATTCTGATAGAGCTAAGCTGCCTTTCTGTCCCTTTCCTTTGTATTTCCCATAGTTCCTATAGCAAATACCTTGAAAATCAATGGTAAAGCTTTCTACCTACAAATTTTTTTATAAGACTTGATAAGACTCTGGATAAGATTCTCTGGCAGAGCCCAGAGAGTTGTGGTGAATGGAGTTAAATCAGTTGGCGGCCGGTCACAAGCGATGTTTCCCAGGGCTCAGTTCTGGGGCCAGTTCTGTTTAACATCTTTATCAGTGATCTGGATGAGGGGATTGAGCGCACCCTCAGTAAGTTTGCAGATGACACCAAATAGGGTGGGAGTGTTGATCTGCTGGAGGATAGGAAGGGTCTATAGAGGGATCTCGATGGGCTGGGTTGATGGGCCAAGGCTCAACTGATGTATGAGGTTCCACAAGGCCAAGTGCTGGGTCCTGCACTTTGGTCACAACAACCCCACACAACACTACAGGTGTGGGGCAGAGGGGCTGGAAAGCTGCCCGGCAGAAAAGGACCTGGGGGTGTTGGCTGACAAGCGGCTGAATAGGAGCCAGCAGGGTGCCCAGGTGGCCAAGAGGGCCAATGGCATCCTGGCTTGTATCAGGAGTGGTGTGGCTAGCAGGAGCAGGGCAGTGATGGTGCCCCTGTGCTGGGCACTGGTGAGGCCGCCCCTTGAATGCTGGGGTCAGGGTTGGGCCCCTCACTCCCAGAAGGACCTGGAGGGGCTGGAGCGTGTCCAGAGAAGGGCAACAGAGCTGGGGAGGGGTCTGGAGCCCCAGGCTGCTGGGGAGCGGCTGGGGGAGCTGGGGGTGTTCAGCCTGGAGCAGAGGAGGCTGAGGGGAGCCCTCATCGCTCCCTACAACTGCCTGAGAGGAGCGGGGAGTCAGGGGGAGTCAGTCTCTTCTACCAAGTAACAAGTGATAGGACGAGAGGAAATGGCCTCAGGTTGTGCGAGGGGAGGTTTAGATTGGATACCAGGAAAAATTTCTTTACCAAAAGAGTGGTCAAACATTGGAACAGGCTGCCCAGAGAGGTGGTGGTGTCACCATCCCTGGAGGTGTTCAAAAAACATGTAGACGTGGCACTTTGAGACATGGTTTAGTAGGCATGGTGGTGTTGGGTTGACAGTTGGACTTGATGATCTTGGAGGTTTTTTCCAACCTTAATGATTCTATGATTCTATGATACTAGTTTTCTTGGTGAGGAGCTCTGAAGCCAGGGCCCTTAAGAGATGTTGGTAACTACATGGCAAAGAAGGTCCCAGCAGAGTGCTGGCTTACACAAGTGAAAGAGTTGCAAAAGTTGTATGGGCTGTCATTCGTTTGCTCGATGAAACTTTATTATTGCTCGAAGTGAACAACTTCCAATAATATAAATAATAATAATAAAAAGGGAGTAGAAGAGAGAAGAAATGTTGGGGAAAGAGGGACAAAAATGTCCTAGCTGCCTCAAGGGAAGTGAGGAAGAAATGTAGACCAACTGTGGCCTATATATATCTGCTGGTTGTGGCAATTTTTGTAGGGCATTAAAAGAGAAGATGCTCCTGCAATGCTGTTGCTTTGTTACCAGATACAGAGCTGGGTGTTAACTGGCTTTTTTGCCGAAGGCATTCCTGATAGCGGCTCTATAGGAGTTATGTTATTCAAAGTTTATTTAAAATAATTACTCTAATCAACCATAGATTGTCACAGTGTAAGGAACCAGAAAATTGTGTTGCATAATTCCCTTGCAGTTGTCTAAGAAACCTCCCGTCTGCTTTGCTAACACAGCGCAGATATTTGATGTGAAATCCTTGCTTTCAAGCAAAGGGGCTGCCGCACTTTCAAGTTTACGGAGCGCGCCTAGCTAATATGTGTTTTATCTGCTGCGCTTAACAATGGAATGAAAGAAAAGTGTTAGCAGAGGTCAAGCATTGTTTGAATGTGTTGCAAATGGTTTCCCAGGGAAACAGCAAATCAGTACTCATAGCCTGCTGCAGCATCTCCAGAACAACATCCAGCCACCAGCCATAGCTCGGTGTTTACTATAGTACTCGGGACCAAACGCGATGCAGACTCCAGACGAAGTGAGCGTGTGAGGAGGAGAGCAATTTCAAAGGATGAAGAAACATTCGGCAAGAGTGGCACCATTACCGTCTTACAATGTTTCTGAATTAAATTCGCCCGTGCCAGACGGTAAATGCTTTTTTTTTTTCCTGTATATCTAACCCTAAGCAAGAATTTACTTTGCATGCTCCTCCTGCTCTGTTCCATGCAAAGTAACATGAACGTATGTGCGTGCGCCTGTGTATTTTTAAGGTAGCTAATGCTTGGGTAGCATTTTTAGCTTTTTAATATCATCTAGGGTTAGTGCAGTTAAATTTCTACTGCTTGTGTTCAACTGCTGCGTGAATGATTTCTGATGAAGAAACTAACGTTGAAATGCGAACAACTGATAAAGTTGCTGTACTTCAATGCTGGCTTTTAAAATGATGTGAAATTAGGTCTGTGTAATGTTATCCGATTTTCTGTAGTATTTTAATACCGTGCTCTAGATTTATCTTTTTTGCTTTAGAGATAGAGGCACCAACTTTTTGTGCTTGCCGTCCCTCAGCTTGCGATAGCAGTTGTTCCCTTAAACTGCTTTTTCCCCCCCTTATTTTCAGAACTGTCAGCGCTATAAAGCGATTCCTCCATACAAAAACCCACAAGATAGAAATTGTGAAATCTGTCGTGTGCTCTCGATCGGACACGACAGCCTTGTTCCTTGCAGAGTGCATACCAACTTCGCATTACACTTTTGTGCCAGCTGGAAATGATGTGGTCCAGCATGAGGTATGACTGCGCTGAGAGCTCTGATGCAGGTATAAAGCTCGGCACGCTGAAAATAGACAGCAGGTCTATGTGCGGCGTAAATCAAAGGTCGACAGGCAAACTTCCATAAAATATTCCTAACGTTCGGGTTCAAGTTTTTGTTTTAAAAGTCTGTAGAAATCCCAGGCTTTAACTGCACCTTTGCAAGTTTGTTATATTCAGTGTCGGATGTTTTAAGGAGCTGAGTGGTACTTTCCGAAGTTGCTTGTTCTGCCAGGAATGAGCTCTTTTCCCACCAGGTGTGGTACGTTGTTAAGAACACTCGAGCCGTAAAATTGCAAGGTGTGTGCTGTCTCTGTTTTGAGCTGTGTTATGCCGACCAGCAATGAAAATGTGATTCCTTTCTGTGAGTTAAATTCAGCGCTACATCCAGGACAAAAACAAAGCAAGAGTCACGGTCCGGTGCTTGTCAGCAGAGCGTGACTTCCAGTTCTTCAATCTGCCTGGGTTGGACTGGCTTAAATTACGAATGGGGCTGGGTTTTGATAGAGCAGGCAATAGTTTGTGTCATTTTTCTTGGGAGTGTATGTGTGATCCTGAGAATTCTGCAGGCTCAGTTGAAGGAGCTGATCGAACTGTCTGCCTGTGTGGGTCCATTGCTGTTGCACAGCACCAGATTTTAGGATGTGTGAAACTGCAGTTCGTACACTCACCTACTTTTAAAGGAGCGGTGTTATGGCCGGGTGGGCTGGCTGGCTGTGCTGGTTAATGGGGTGATTTGCTGCTCCTTATTCCCCCAGAGCTCCTAGCCCAGACCGGGCTCGTGTCACGCCAAGCAGTGAATGCAGCAGATTAAAGACTGTCCCTACCCCGTAGGGTCTAAGACAGCTCACAAGCCTACAACTTAACCAGTCCAGCTGCTGTCAGGCGCCTCTGTTCAGTCCAGTCTTAACCTTCTCCCCATGCTGGGCTGCAACAGCAGTGTCAAATACTGCATTGCCTGTTTCCTCGGGGAGGGAAAATCCAGTCGTCGTAGGAAGAAAGGGCAGCAGACTGGAAGTGACTACATGACAGCACCTGTCAGATCCGACGGGCTGAAAATGGAAAGGTTCTTGCCAGGGATGAAGCTGGCCAAGCTGAACTAATACTGGACCCATATATTAAATGTGAGTGGGTGCAGCCAGTTTTACAGATCAGCCAAAATTTTAGCAAGGATTCCCAAAGAATCCTAACGGGGTAGGGCAGCCAGCTTCCCGGGAGCGCTGTGCCTGTCCCCCCTTTCCTTCCCAGGCGTGGGGAGGGCATGTGGAAGAGATGCCGCAGCAAACTGGGCCCTGGGCCTGCGTGCTGGGAGGAGAACGGGAGCAACGACTCTATGTTGGCAATTTTAAGGCAGTTCTGTGCAGTTTGTGGCTTCCCTAGATAGATATCTTCTGGTAGAACCACAGAAACTGCTGGCTCTTGGATGGTGGAGTGAAATCCAGGCAAGAAGACTCCTTCAGCAGTGAAGAGGCACCTGGGTGTTTGCAGGTCACTGGTCAAATACGCTGCTCACGTGGAAAGAAACGGAGCAGAGGCGGCTGCCAAGAAGGGCTGGCGCGTGGGCTGAGCGGTTCTGGAAGAGGTGAGGTGTGCATCGCGCTGAGACCCACAGCCACCAAATACGTTTGAGAACGTGTCTATATCTTAGCCTGGCCAGCCCTCACTCCCCAGCACAGTGTCAGCTACGACGAGAGGACTGTATGTACGTGAGTGCCTGAGCCAGGGGGGTTGTATGGACACTGCGTGGAGGAGACTTAGCCCAAATGTGCCATCATGGAAAGGCAGGGGTGAGAGGTGAGTCAGAAGTATCTCCTGGGGTTACAAAATGCAGCAGTACAGTGATGCTTACTTTTGCCCCAGCTGCTTACCTGTAAAATGTTCTTTTAACCCATCCTTCCTCAAATGTGCTTAATCAGGCTCTAAGTCAGACAAGGAAATTGAAGCATGTGCTTAATGCACGTACCACAGTGCCGCTGTGGACCGAGCCCGAGGCAATCAGATTTGGGCTCATCCAGAGGCATCTAAATGTAAGCCTCGGTAAGTACTAAGAAAGTTGTCTGAGCTTCCTCAAGTCAGCAGGAGAGCTGGACACCTCTGAGAGGTGATTCATCTCCTAAGATTGGTATCTAAGGGCGCTGGAATGAATCACTCTCTGGAGGCACCCATCAAACAGGAGAGGCAATAGTTTGTGTAGGAGATAAATACAAGCAATTTGATACTGAGTTGTGTGTCAGCGCGCTGACTGCTTTTACGCTCGGATCTTAGGAGACCCATGAACCAGCCTGGATTTATTGCAGTGTTTCTTGAAAGTAGAAGCTATATCATAATTATTTAATAATGAGATGCATATGAGTGATTTCTGGAGTGTCTTGGGTCTAAACTCCTTTCACAACAACTTCATGTCAAGGCAGCCGCATGGCTTTCATTGAAACTACTCTTGATTTACTGCAGAGAAAGTAAAAATGAGAGTTTAACTCAGAATGTCTGTTTCTTTTTGGAAATGTCAGTAAATTTTAGCAATGACAAGATTAATTTTCAAAGGATTGTTTTATAGGGATGCATAACCTTTTCTTTTGGAGTAAAGTGTAGAAATTGTGAAACTGTTGGAGGCGCATCTGGTATAATTTATTACAAAGTTTGTAGCAGAGGTTTTCTTTAATGGGATGGTATGCAGCTTTGAATGAAATGGTTTGTGTTTATTTGTTGTTCAGTCAGCGCTGGAGTGGTGAAAAGCTGGAATGATCCCAGGCCAATGCATCCTGCGATTGGCTTGAGCTGGTGTCGGGTCACGCATATCTGGGGAAAATAAAGTCACGTAGGTCTGTTGCAGCAGAGGATATCCCTTTAAATGTGTGTTCGAGGGACACATTCAGAAGTTGTTATTGAGGTGGTGTCGTAGGGGCTGTTTATGTAAGCACAAGCCTAAAATAAAGTCCTTGCTCCAGAGCTGCAATAAGGGGACGAAGGCTTCTAAGTCCCTGGGGGTTGTTCCATCAGATAGGTGTGTGTTGGTTTCATCTGAATAAAGACATAGAATCCTAGAATTGTTTAGGTTGGAAAAGACCTTTAAGATCATCAAGGCCAACCATTAACCTAACCCTGCCATCCTACCCCTAAGCCATGTCCCTAAGCACCACACCTACCCGTCTTTTAAATACCTCCAGGGATGGGGACAACATCTGATGGTCCAGCTCCCTCCTCCTCACGGAGCAGTCTGGTGTGGAAGTACCCCCGTTGTCCTCCTTGGAGGCTGAGCCAAACCTCACTAAAATCAGTTGGTCTTCCCAGGAAGTGCAGGGGGGATTGGATCAACCCCCATGAACTGGAGTTGTTTGCTGGCATGGGCTTAGCTTGGCTGGACACCGGGGTGCAGATGTACTTCTGGGTGCCTCTCTGCTGCCCTCTTCTTCCTCTGAGGCACCGGGTCAGCTTGGCTTGGCTTTCCCCAGCAACACTTAGCCAGAAAGTTGCCCTCTGAGACGTTCATGGCGCGAGGGGTCTTACAAACTTTCACGCGACTTCTTTGTGAGTGGCATAGGTAGTGGAGGGAGCGTATTTGGGTGCCTGGCCCTGCCCTTCCCAGGCTTCATTCTGAATACGGTGTCCAGATGGGTAAGGAAGGAGCAATAAGCAGAGGCTCTTTTCATGGGGACAGTTCTGTGCTGAAGGGGGAGATGTTCATAACCTTACTGGAGGTCAGTGTTTTTAACTCCAGAGTTGTCACAGCAAAGTATGAGATTTTGACACAACGTTTGTTTTTTCAAGCCAAATGGAGATGCCAGCAATGTTTTCCGACAGCAGAATTCAGTCCAAAATATTCCACTCCAAATGGATGTTTTAAATCTTTTTTTTTGTAGCTCAGTGTAGATCATTTTGTTTAGAAGTTGTAGAAGTTTTGATTTCAACACATAAAAATCATTCTTCATTTGCAGCACTTTCTTCTACCTACCTTCAAACTCTAAATATGCTATGTCACACCCAGTAACTTCAAAATATATGTAGCCAGAATGTTTCAAAACACATATTCCAGCTGCCAGTTCCATACAGATGTTCTCAAGTAAACTTTTGTACCAGGATGTGTTCTGACACCCCCACACTGGTGCTGGTGTATTATTTTTGGTGTCAAATCAATGGAATTCCTTGTCAGTGTTTAAACAGAATCATAGAATCATAGAATGTTTGGGTTGGAAAGGACCACTAGAGGTCCTCGAGTCCAACCCCCCTGCAGTCAGCAGGGACACTGCTAACTAGATCAGGTTGCTCAGAGCCCCATCCAACCTGGCCTTGAATGTTTCCAGGGATGGGGCCTCCACCACCTCTCTGGGCAAGGCAGTGATAGATTTGAATCATGCTGAAATGAAAATGGGGGAAAAAAGTCTTCTTGACTTAAAGTGAGTAAGAAGGAAAAAAAAAACCAGGGAAAAAATACTTCCATGCTTTTAACTATACTTTCAGGAAAATGTAGATGAGCAAGTGGAACAAAGATTTCAACAGAGATTCAGGTTTTTTAATAATTGTCTTTATGTGTTTTGAGGAGGGGTCTCGATCTAGAGCAATACAAAGAGGAGCCATTTACTTCAGTAAGAAGCAAGTTGAGAAGGCCACCGGAGGTAGACCATTGCGCTTATGCATCAGGGCTCCCAAAAAGGCAGTCTGCAGGTTGCTTACAGCCAGTAATGCCTTTATATGCTTCCTGCAAAGGTTTTTTTGGTTTGGTTTATGGGGTTTTTTTCCATTTTTTTAATGGTTGCAGCTGTTGAACATTACGGATGTTGCAGCTTGGATTCATTTTGTGCTGCAGTCCCTAGTCGGAGGGTTTAGGACACAACATTGGATGCAAACCATGCACATCATATTCCCTGGTTTGCCCAGAAAGCATCCATCGCAGAGCAGGTTCTTCGTAAGAAGAACATGTAGCTGATGTGCAGAAAGATGGCTTTACAGACCTGCAGGTGTTTTATCAGGTTTGCATGCAGAAGCCAAGGCATCAAACATACAGCAATTAATCTGGGAACCCCCATCTCAGCGATCAGCAGCCAGCAGTGGGGATCCGGGGAGATGAAAATCAGCCATTGCATGAGTAGATTTAAAGCTTTTGTGCACCTTATTTAGCAACTATTTCCCACTTCCCTTATCTCCAAAAGGTGAGTAATCATATATCTATATGTATATCTACCCATATGACCTGGCTGTATTGAGCATAAATAGAAGCTCCTTGACTCTTCAGTATATGTGTGTTAAATCTCAGTATTATTACTACTACTACTTCTAACAGTAACGTGGTGCATTTGCGTGTCCTTTGTGTACAGATCTCACCATCTTGCCACTCCAAGCACAGCCGCTGTGTACAAATGCTACACCTGGTCTGGCTGGGGTCCTTCACAGGCCTTGAAGTTTATATGAACACGTCACTGATGCTCTCACTGCAGATTTCATCTAGCAGAACATGTCAGGCACTGGGACAGTAGCATGATGTAGCTTCCATATTGGCCGTGCAGTCCCAAACCATCTTTTATGTGGCAACCAAAGCAGTTGGGAGCAAATATACACTGCAGGTGCCAGGACCAAGTGGAATCCCATGAGCAGATGGGCCTGCCCAGTTCCAGTTGGTTTTAGTTTAATTCTGAATTCTGTAAGTTGCCAGATCTCATAGTGTGAGGTGTAGATGCACTCAATTCCTTCTCTTTATATTTCTTTTGCTCACAACTGACTTTGGGGATTGCAGTTGGCAGAGCTGGGCACATCTTTTCTTTTCAATGTAATGGTGCATCCTCAGTCCATCCAGTTATTGTCAGGTTTGTTTGCTCTTTATGTATTGGTTTCGATTTTTGTGCTTCTTTTCCAGATCTTAGTTATAAGTGGAATCAAGGTCCATGGCCTTATTTTTCAGCAGTCTAGATCTTAAATCAGGAGAAGTTAGCACCTTGAGACTAGGTCCCAACACCCGTTGCCATCATAAAGCCAAGGAGATGCAGGGCTGGAAGGTGACTAGATGACCTCTAGGGGTCCCTTCCAACCCAAAACATTCTATGATTCTATAACTTCAGGAAGTTATCTGTGTCATCCCTCCTCTAAGGCAGAGTCAGATACACCTTGAGGATCCCTGACAGGTATCTCCGTAATTTGCCTCTGCTGTGAGACCATTTTTCAGGCACTTCATGATCGCTGTGGTCAGAGCTTCCCTTCTGCCCATGTGCTGTGGGATGTGAGGGTGGTTGTTCCCCAGATGCTGGATGGTGTAACAGGGAGAGTCTGCAGCACTGCCGTCGCCGCGTCTGTGCCCATCTGGAGCGCAGTGCATTGGTGGTGGATGGGAAGCCGTGTGGGTGAGATTCCGTACCTAAGCACAAGACACGACTGGTGTGTGCAGGGGACATTTTTTTGACTGTCTAACCTGGATTCCCTACAATTAGGCTGGAACTGCTCATCTGGAAGGGTAATTAGGTGCAAGGGTGTAGAGTGACACATCCCTTGATCAGGCAGCTTTAGGATGTGAAATTTAAGTTATTTACTCCCTCTGCTGCCTCGTTGTTCACTTTATTGCAAGGAAAGGAGGGCACGTGGAAGTTGTTGAAATTTCTAATTGTAAGTGAAGTTGCTGTCTGCTGATTTGAAGTGAATAGTTGTGTACAGACACTGAAGGGATAATTGGCAGAAATTGCTGATGGATGTCACTGTTAAACTACAACAAAAATATCTGCTTTTTTGCTTTCTGCTCTTGACAATAGTTAATCATAGTACAAGAGAAATGCTGTACAACATCACTGAGTCATTTGTTTTTCATTAAAATCTGAAAATCTTTTTTTCCCCAGGACCAAAAAAAAAAACATTGATGTAACCTTCTCATCCTCTTCAGACATAAAATCTTCCAGAACAAGCAAATAGTAAATGAACAAGGCATTACCCTGAACAGACATACGTGCATAATTCTAATACACAGAGACCATTGCAGTGTCTCGAAAGGATGTGTTTAAATGGAGAACATCGTCTCCAAATGTCTAAGACGTGGTGAAATGATTGTCCTTCACTGAACAAGCGATGCTTATTCCTCAAACCCGTGTAGCACGCTGTCTGCAAAGACACCCTCCCTATTGTTTGTTTGCTTGGTTTTAGTAAATGTAATTACGGCTTCACGTCCCGAATCAAGCTGCTGGTTCTGAACTCATTAAAAGTTAGGGAGAGTTTGCCCTTCAGATTTTAAATTCCCAGATCAGCTGTTATTTTCAGGTATGTCGGCGTGTGCTCAGACAGCTTGGCTGATTGTACTGAGTTGCTGTGGGTTTACACCAGTATAATGAAGGGCAGGGTTTGATTTTACAGGCAGTCCCTTTGGCTGAAATAAAATAAGGTATGGACCTAACTCACCGCTGGATTGATGGTGTTGGACAGCCCTGCCCCCAGTTGTGTGCTATCAGTAGCAAACAATCCAATTAAAGCCATGGCTAATCCAACCTAATGAGGTTTCACTGTGGTAAAATGGACAGAATAAGATCTCTTCGCCTCTACCAATCGCAGCGCAACTCAGTCCCCTTTCCTGTAGGTCCATGCGCATCTGATATTTCCCTGGCCACAAAATTCACATCGTCTTCTCCTTACTGCACAGCATTAAGGCCAGAATTTCATTGCAAAACTCTCCAGCCCTCACCATCACGAGCTGGCTGTTACCAACACGAGCGTGTGTACAAGCTGCTGGAAACAATAGGCTTGTGATGTGTGAGCGAGGCAGTCATCGCCGCGGATGCTCGCTCTAGCAGGTAACGTTGCAGTGTAAAGGAAATGTCAATTCTTTCACTGGTGCCCAATTTAGCAGGAACATTCAACTGACGTACTTTCCACATAACACCATACTGGTTTCTACCTCCATCCATCTGTCAAAACCCAGCAATTGTTTCTGCGGCAGTGGTATGAAGACATCATTTTGTCAGTGCAAAAACAATGACATATCAGGAGCTGAGATTTTGAGGACGCGGTAAAATAAGCATATTTTAATACCAAATAAATAAAAGGTAGATTGTAGATGACTGACTTCTTGGAAAAGCTGGTCTCTCACCTGACCACAGTGGTAGCCACAGGTGACCACTGCTCTACAGGGCTTTAGGAACATAATCCAAAGAAAATGTCCAGCTCATTTACATCACCTCTTTAAGCATCGATTTAGTTCTGTAATCAAAAAAAGAGTATGTATTTTGGCGCATACCAGCAAGCCAGGTGTTGCTGTCTCTAAATAAGCCAGCACTTTGTGTCGGCAATCCAGTGTCGTGAATGCACAGATGGCTTTCGGAAGGGAATTCAGTTACCTGTCTGAGAGATTTTATATTTCTGTCAGACCAATAGGTTAAAAAAGAAAAGAAAAAGAAAAAATAAATTCTGTGATGACCTGGCCATAAAAATTACTTCCAGGGCTGCATTTTTATGTTGCATTGATTATTTTACTGGCAGTCCATTCCATCCATTTTTAGTAACAACTTTTGAGACCAGAAAAGTTGTCCCAAATGAAATGGCATGGGGCTTTTTTGTATTCCAAGCACTACTGTTGCATGCTAAATATGCCATATCCATGAAGATAATCTGAAAATAATTGGTTTTGAACCTCAAAGCAGAATCCCTTCTTTCCATGCTGCCTGCAAAATAACAGTGATTTTTCTAGCCAAGGTGAGGACATATTTTCTCACTGTGTGAGCTGCATATGGAAATCTGCGTGTGAACAAAAAGCCAGAAGTCATGTGTTGCATCTTTCAGAGGGTCAAGGAGCAAGGGAGCTGCACATAGCTTACAGATGGATGGTGAAAATGGTTGTCAGGACAAGACATGTGCTGCCGGTTCCTGGACACGGCAGCAGCAGCGCATGGTGGTCACCTCCTTCTGCAGCTGGGACTTGGAATGGTATTCAAGAATGTGAAAAGGCATGGACTTCAGTGATGTTAATCATGTGGTTTAGGTTAGTCAGAAGCATAATTACCTTGCTAAATTGAAGTACACTGGAATAAGTGTATAATAATTAATGCAAGACAAGGCCAGACTTTGTTAGAAGCACATGGAAAGCCACAGGTTCCCCTTGCTGGTTTCCCTTTGGTCTCCATGTGCAGAGAACTGGCTTTACTTCTTTTGCTATAAAGCGTCTGCATTTGCAGGGCAAGGAAAAAGATTTTTTGAAACAATAATAAACTAAAAGTAATCTTAAAAAATGGGAAAGAGCAGGGGTTTGTGTTTATCCAATAATGAGAAGTCATCCAGATGGATTTGACTCATTAAGAGGTGCTTGATAGAATCATATGTGGTCCTTCCCAGTTCTCCTTTCCCTCCTTTGTCAATCCCATGGGCTGAGTGTTGCTTTGACACTTGATTATAATCTCCGAGTAATGAAGGAACGCTTCTAGCAGCAAGATTTTTCCTATTTGTTAGGTTTTTCCCAATCTCTTCCACTAGCATTTCCTTAAAATATCAAATGATGCCCAAAATGTAGGTTCATCCTCAGCCTGTGATTCATCTCTGCTAAAGCCACGAGCTGTGTTCATGCTCAGCATTGACTGTGTCAGTCTACAGAAAGTGGATGAGGCTTCTGTACCCAGTGAGTTACAGATACCTGTTGCAACCTCTTACATCGAGAGGTCAGGTTAAAAGAAGGTCTGGTAAAGTAGTCAGGTAAAAAGTCCCACCCAGTGTAAGTATCTCTGCTCAGGATGGTTGTCCAGGGTCAGGTTGGATGGGGCCCTGAGCAACCTGGTCTAGTTGAAGATGTCCCTGCTCACTGCAGGGGGGTTGGACTAGATGCCCTCTAAAGGTGCCTTCCAACCCAAACCATTCTATGATTCTATTATTCCCTGTATAGTCATGGGGAGATGCAACTAGTCCCAGGGCAGTATTTTTGTCATCCTAAGGTTGACATCTAAAATAAGTCAAATGAATCTGATCCAGGCAATGTCACTCCTCCATTGCTGTGGAGGAGGTATATTATGGTGTATTATTTTTAGTGCATAGTTGCTTCTCCATTTGCACGTGGCAAGTTGTGGCAGCACCATGCTGTTGTCCCCTCTAGAGAGGACATGGTCTCACTACCTAAGACCACAAGATCTCCATAAGCGTGTGGGATTTATTAAGGTTTACGGAAGTTCAATGGAAAGTGCTTCTCTTGATCCCTCTAAATTTGGAGGCTCTTAGTGGATCCCCGCTTGATACTGGAGAAGAACTGGAGTTACGTGACTTCTGCCTTCCCTTCCTCTCACGTGGGGTAACTTTGCACACGTGTGAGGTTCCGTTGCTGTGTATGTGGTGATTTGTTGTCCTTGCTGCTAATACCAGATTTGGATAAGTTAGCCCAGCATACATCTATTCACCTTCCCTGTCAAACAATATCCTTAAAATATGTTCAGATTCAGTAGCATTAGATGGCCCGGGCTTTCTAGCTGTAACAATGAAATACTGATAAATTGCCGTGCTATCTGATTGCTTTCAAGCATGAGGGAAGAAGAATTCAGTAAATCAAGCAGTGACTTTTGATTAAATGCAATCTCTTGAATTGCAGTGTTGGTCTCAACTGCTGAGTTTCTCAATGTACAGGGAAAGATTGATGCTGCTTTGTTGTACCAGTTATAAATAACTCGGAGCTCTTTTTGCATGTGAGGAAAAATAGGTTTCCTTGAAATTTCCGTTGTGGATGATCTGCTAGACTTCTGCTGAGTGTAATGTGAATCTTGATCTTGTTCTAACTTATATCTGAATTGAGATGTAGCATGTGTCTTTCAACTTAATGAAATCTCTTTAAATGATGCATATCAAAGCGAGCAGCGATTTGGGTCAAGGCACCTTGGTGGGTGATTCTCTGAGGACAGGCAGTCGGCAAACGCTTTCTGAAAATAAAACTTCTTTAAGCTAGGGACCTGAAGATTCGTAAGTGCCTTTTTGAATATCTAGCCCCAAAAGCACTGAGGCTGGAACTAACTTTCAGCTGTCAAATAAAGGCGTTACGCTGTTTCTGGTGGGTTGAATGGCCCAGGGCTACCATTTCTAATATACTTTTCAACCTCAGAGTGACTTGCAAGATGTTTACAAAGTAGGTAATGTTATCCTTGTTTGTTACAAGTGGGAGGAGTAAGGCTTGGAGTTATGAAACAAGTAGAACAAAGTCATGGGGGGAGTTGTGTGGCTGTTAGGTCATGATTTTCTCCATTAAAAAGAAAATATATGAAGGTGAATGGCTTTTTAAAGGTCTGAAATACCCAGTAGGCTCTAAAAAGCTCTGTAGAGAGTAATGCTCATCAAAACATGAAAAGATATAATACAGTGCTTAGGCATCTTATAGGTCTTAATTCTTCAAAGTCAACTTTTGTGACTCTACAGTCATAGACTGTGGCTTGTATACTGCATTGATTGAATTTGTAGAACTATGTGGCAAGGTGGGACCTGGACTTGGGTATCCTCCTTGTGTCAGAGTTCCCTCACACTGGACAGAGGAGAAAGGGAAGAGCATCTTTGACAAAGATCATCTCTAGAGGGTTGGCTGCTGGTTCAGTTGCTTGTCTACTTGGTGGGTAAAAACTGACCTTGGGGGCTGAGAGGGGATTTTTCTATATAATACCATTTTCTACACATCTTCCTTTGCGATCTTTGTACTTAGACCTGATAAATCAAACATAGCTTTAAGTTCATTGAAGGTTATATGAACCCTCTGAACTTCCTCTGGCAAAAGAATGTTGACTCTATTCATGCAGTCTCTTGAATCTTGAATACAGTCCTTGCTTTAGAGTATACTTCTATGATGTTGTTTGACATGGGGTTATTTACACCTAGTGTGCTTGAGTGGCTCACGTTGCAACGAAGAATGTTGCCCTCTGAGATGTCTGCCATATTTGTTGCACATTTGGCACCTTACACATGGGTTTTGTGTCTCTTTTTGTATTCTCTACAAAGTGGAATAGGTGTGATTGTCAAATTAAATCCTTCCAAGTCATGGCAAGGTCAGTGGCTGCTCTGGGTATATGTGTCTTCTGTAAGTTTAGGTAAGATGGTCACCAGTTGAAGTAGCAACTGCAAAACGAGCGGTGGGTGATCTCAACTGACCATGAACACGCATTTTAACCTACCAAAACGACCCATCATCTTGACTTTCTGAGAAGAGGACTCTCTTGTGCTGCTCATGTGTTGACCTTTTATACAGACGCCTTCAATAAATTTGGGAGTACATGCAAGATCACCAGGCTCACTCTGCCAGATTCCAGTACTGCACTCTTTTCTGTTGTTTGCTGGTTCCTAATCCAGTCCTTCAAGCTCTTACTCATAAAATGTGTCCTCACTGGCAAACTTTTCATCTGGTACCACTGGTATTTCTGGGACCTGGGTCTTGTCTGCTGCCTTGTGCCTCTGTACAGCCTCTGTGTGAAATGCAGCATCTTGGTGTTGTCTGCACCTAGCAGAAGAAGAAAAAGCAACTTCTCTGAAGACGTGGAGATTCTGACTTAGTGCATGTAAAGGCTTAAAACTGGCGTCTCCAATGGTAGCAGAAGTCTTCATCCAAAAGACCTGTCAATGACCACAGCTTCATTCCATACAAGAGTCTCAAGGATCATTGTGGAGGATGGAAGGGGGAAGCTCTCCTCTGGAGAGGCTGTCACCACTGACCCAGGGGTTCCTCAGCCCTCCTTTCCACCAAAGGGAGAATGGTGACCTCTCCTTTTGCCTGATGCAATGTCAGTGCTCAGGAAGGGGCCCACGTGAGTACAAATTCCTTTGCCTGTTCAGACCCTATGGATGGAGCTGTGGGGCTAAGAATATATGGCAGCACAGGGCTCTTGTTTCTTCAGGGAAAAGTCTGGTTTTCATACAGCACCTTTTTTTCTATAAGGGGGGATTATTTACTTACTTATTTTCTTTATTCTGACCAGAGCTGAAACCTTGATTTTTGCAGTGTGCTTCCTTTCTCCCGCTGAATCGTTTGTATGCGTTTCACTGACAGAATGTTTGAAAGCCCCGCTTTCCTCCGGAGAGTTTACAGCCAAACTGATGCAAACTCTTTCTTCTCAGGTGCCTCACGATCATCTGTCATCCAATGCAAGCCAGGAGGCAACTGCCCCAGCAGACACAGAGGCATGACTAGGCAGCTCTCCCCTCTATCTGTTGCTGAAGATTCTGCTGCTCCCATTCTTGAGCTGCAGAATCGAAGTCCCTCGGGAATCTGTCGGCACAGCAGAGTCGAGAGGCAGAGCAGATCAGGTAGGCATAACAGCCACGTTCCCGGCGTCACGGCATGCCTGCGAAAGGCCTCTTTCGTCTGTCTTTTGAAAGCTGGTGCAGAGTCCGAGCATGTTGACGTTCGTTTACGGTGCTGCGAACAGTAAAGCCATATGAAAGTCCTTCCTGTACCCGTGTGCAAACTGGGGTTAGGCGGGAAGGAAGCAAGGATGGGAGGAAAAGGCCTGGGCCTCAGTAGGAACGTGTAATGTGTTAGATATCTGAGAAATCCTAAGGCCAGTAGGCACAGAAGATCTTGAAAGGATGAATAACGTTAGCACACAAGTTAGTTTTTACAAAGTGGTTATGTTTCCTCAGCTTCAGCCTGGCCAGAGACCAGGACCCATAAGAGCCAGCTATGTTCCTTCTCAAAGACAATGGCAATCTCAGCTGACACCATGGACGGTCTGATGAAGAGGAAGAGAAGGAGCAACAGGTGGAAGGATATCTAGGGAAGACCATCGCAGTTCAGATCATCGATCAGCTGCACATCAGGGCTTCCGTCAGGAATGTGTCACCCACTTTACTGCAGAAGTTTAGCTCAAATGAATCTGTAGGTATGGTGAACACGGACTTCTTCACCATGATGTCCATCCATCACCAGCAGGGATGGGACGAGAGCAATTACTATATGCAATCACAGGCCTTTGAGTCTGCTGAATTGTACTATTCAGGAGGAGAGAGACGTTAAATGACTGAAATAATTTAACTGTCCAAGTTCTTTGGAAGACTGTGTAGATACTGTGAGCAAAAAGGGGAGGAAGATCAGGTTGGATCTCCCTTGCACCACTGGAACTGTGGGAGGTGAACCTTCCTCTTGTCACTTCACCGCTGATGGCAGCAAGAGTCAGCCATTTTCTTCTTGTGTTGGAAAATGGAGGGATCTCGTACTCCAGGAGTACTCTTTTGATGGAAACCCTCAGGAAAATACTGGAGGTGATTATTGCTGCAAAGAGTGGATGAGACAGCATTTTGCAGTAAAGATCATACCTAAGATACCAGAAAACCAATTTATTCTCATTTTTGCAGATATCAGGCTGAAATAGTTCTGTGCATGCTGGCACTAGGGTGCATCCAAAATCAGAATCCATCTTCTCTGAGAAAGGACTTTAGTCCCTTTGAGAAGAGAGTAGTGCCTTGACATCATACTCTTCTGAACATTTATTTTGCATTTTTTAATTTCCCTTTTTATCCTAATCCTCCTTTCCTCATCCGTGAGGTCTGAGTAGGACTGACCTGACAGGTAGATACAATATGAAGAATATTATTTTCTAGCATGTAGTTGCCAAATAGTCAAAAGAATTTAGAAGAAAAGCTGTAGGTTTTGGTGTTCCTCATCTCGCTCTTCTGAAAAATGAAAGCAAAAGGCTTTTCTGTTACCATCTTCTCCCAGAGACATCACGACCAAGAATTACATTATAGACAAAAGGATGGTGCAGGGGTATTTCTGCTAGCTGCCTGTCAACACAGTTTGCCATTGACCAGTGCCCATCTCCATGCGTCACCTGCTGTGTCATCTGCATTCTGTTGAGTTCTCATTTAATCCTTGTTGAGTTCTCAGATTGTTTCTGTGCTCTTGACAGGGTAAGGTAGGTTTGTTTCAGACCACACTAAATGCAGACACCAAGGATTTTTATCACCTTGCTAATTGTAAAATGCTACCTACCAACCTCTTTGGCTGATCAATTTGTTTTCTCCTCATTAGCATATCACTCGGTATCTGAACACAACTGCTGCTTTCTATCTCAGTCCAGCCCCAGCTTCATGACTTGGAAATCCTTAAACCTATTTAGTATGAATTGTGTGCCTGCCCACCATGTGTCTTTGAGTTCAAGCCCTGTAATTCTTTTTAAAGATACTTCTTATCCATCCTTTTGATTCTTTGGCCAAGATTTACATGTGCACATCCTATGGACTTTGAAAGCAACAAGCTACTATGTCACTTTGGCTGGGGATCCTTCGCAATTTCACTTAAAATAACTGTAAATATCTAGTCTAGGGAGAGATAAGCGCCTCCAGTAGGCTTAGATACATGAGGATGAAATCAGCTACCTTCTCACCGTGCCTGCCCATTATCATTAAATATAAAGGGGCCCTAGACAACGTGTTTAGTCTGAATACACAATTATTTGCTAAGTACATTACATGGGATGAACCCTACTCATTAAGCACTTACAAAAATTCTCCACTGTACATTTAATCAGGCTAAAACTTCCATAGGTCTTTTAATCCAAGGTAGGACTTGCCAACAAGTGTGTATTGCTGTGCCTTTCCTTACCATTCAAACCTGGGACTGTAAAATCCAAGTCGAATGCTAATGGTAGTGTCATGCATAGTAACAGCAATTACGTAGTTATTTGGTAATTGAAAAATAGAAAGCATGCATAAAGGTGCTTTAGTCTTCTATCGTGGTGTGATTATTTTAACTGTTAGCTGAAGAAGGACTAATTGCATGGTAGTTTTGCTTAGCAGGAAAACCTGCAAATGGATGTTACATAATACATTCTTTTTAAGCTCTTCTGACTTGCAAATAAACTGTAATTTACCTTTTAATAGAAGATGTCAGTCATTATTAGTACCATAAAAATATCTATTTTCTCTCAGCAGCCAGAGAGAATGCTAAAATGATGCTTGCCTTTTCAGAGCTGTGCCTGATTATCCCCTGCATGTTTTTAATAAACCTGTAATTTTATTTAAATTCTTGATTCACCACTAAACAATGGAGGCACTGAATACTGATTATTTTTAGGGGAAAAATACAGCGTACAATTACAATTTCAAAAAGCTTCATGCCCTGGTTAGGAAAATTCTTGATTGCAAAATGCACTCCCTGCTATGATGAATCGGTTTTTAAATGTAATGTTGGTCTAATGTAATAACTTTGAACCTCAGTTTGACATTTCTTTATGGCTCTAGCAGAAACAGTAATATAAAAGGAAAGTAAACCTGAGTCGGAAAGGGTGCCTTTTTCACGTTTAAGTTGAATGTAGGACAGCGTATGCTCTCACTGCAGTGGATCTGCAGTTGGACTTGATGTTGGACTTTAGTGGTTGGACTTGATGATCTTAAAGATCTTTTCCAACCTAGACGATTCTATGATTTTATGATCTATAGCTTCTGTTAACATGAACAGTTGTATTGTTTCTTACGTATATCACATCATATGTTGATGTGACAGATAATTGATAGTAATAGTTGAGAACAGCTGCAGGTCAAGATTTTTAGAAGGAACTCCTGTTTCTTCTATCAAGGCAATGTGCTATGGTCTAATGGGGTAAATGGTTGGAGCTTAATGCTGCCACGTGAGCTCGTGGGGCAACAGTGTTAGTGCTTCTCAGTATCCACCGTGGTTCACCAAACTCTTTCTTTTTCCCCTCCCAGCTTGCAAATTAAAAAAAAAAGTGATTCTTGAGTTAAAATCTTGAAAGATAACAACTTGTTCCTGGCTTCAGACGTACAGGCTCAGAGAACTTTTATGTTGCACACATGCACAGTAATTGCCTTTATAATGTAGTTGGTTCCAAGGACTGTAGCTCTGTTCTAGAGGTTTGGCTGACAGAAAGAAAGAAAAGCTGATAAAGCAAACAGTGGCAACAGCTTAACCATAATGCTGTTACCTCAGGCCTCTGCGTTGTGTTTGTATTTTGTTCCTGCCCCCTTGAAATGACAAAGACGGTATTACTGAAGTATTTCTGTGCAGGCTTTCAGTGTTTGTGGGGCATAGAGGAATTTTAGGGAGAAGGGAAGAATTGTTTTGAATGCGTTCATTATGTGTACAACTCTTCTCTTTTTCTGGTTGTTTTTTTTTTTTTTTCCCAGGAGAAGAAGGAACACAAACGCACACGGAGAGCAGCAGCCAAGAAGCTGAAGGACAGACACGATGCCAGTCTTGCACATCCACATTTCTCAAGCTTATCTGGAGGTTTCTGATCATTTTGTCCGTCTCTTCCTCCTGGGTCGGGACCACGCAGTTTGTCAAAATCACGTATGAGACCTTTGACTGTCCTTTTTTCATGACTTGGTTCTCAACAAACTGGAACATTATGATTTTCCCCATTTATTATTCTGGGCACCTAGCAACTGCGCAGGAAAAGCAGTCTCCAATCAAAAAATTCAGGTAGGCTTTATCGTGGCAGTATCCCTTTAAACAACCTGATTTCTGTGGTCTGAGATCCCTGTGCTTCTCAGTTTGACCCATGGTGTCAGAAGGCAGAGTGAAGGTCATGCTGCAGAAAATCTCATTCATAAATAGCTTGCAGAAGGCTAACAAACGAGTGATATGTGCTTGAGTAAATGGATAATTGATTGTTAGAGGGATTTTTTTATTGCTATAAAAAGGTCAATTTGCTTATAATTTTGCTATTATATTATCTAATATCTCTATATTTTGTGTTCATGTCTGCATCAAGCTTCCACTGGCCATTATTTAATCTGTTCTGGTCCATTTAAGATAGAACGGTAGTGTAAAGTCCAACCAAAACAACTCATAGTTGAGAAGGTGCTCAAAGGAGGTGATTTCCATGGGGAAGACCATGGCTTGTGCTCTGTGCTCTGCAAGAATAGCAGGATGAAAACTGCGCTTTCCTCCTCCTGCTGGATCATAGCATGGAGGAGGAGCATCCTGGTAGCCTTTTCTGCTCTCTTTTGCACGTGGTAGGAATTAAAGAAGGTTGCAGGGTCTTGGCTCTCCCCCCTCCCAGCTCTGTAGGTTAAGTCAGCATGGCTGAGTGGCTGTCATCCTGAGGAAATGATGTGAAGGCTTTGTCCCATCTTCTTTGAGGCTCCCTGTGGAAATACCTCTTCCTCTGTCTTGCAAAAGCCAGGGAAAAATGCCTCTCTGACCCACCCCAGCCTTTCCTTATGCCACGTGGCTGCGTGCTGTAATTGAAGTCAACCTCAAGTGCAAAGGAGTCCATAGTACTAACAACTATAACACTGGTCTGCAGGGGTGGAAATTTATACATCCCTCTTCAGTAGCCACTGTGAAATCATAGAAATAGAAGGTTGGAGGGGAACCCAAAGAGATCAGCCTGTCCAACTACCAGCACTGCAGCAGGACCAGGCTGGCTTAGCTTCACCCTAGCCATTTGTTAAGAAAGCTGTATCTAACCTGTCCTCAGGGCTTGGAAGTACCACCAACTTCTGGGACAATTCATTTCACAGTTCCTCCTCCACTTCCATTACTCTACCAATCTGGCAGCGAAGTAGAAGCCGCTTTAAAGGATAGAGCTAAATTCAGCTTGCCACGGGATAACACACCTTGCCCATGGAGGGAAGAAATTCGCAGGATAATTTTGAGCTGGGACCCAATTCTGTTACTCCAGTGCAGACTTGCTTGGGAAACAACCTTACTGACTTCAGCAGAATTGTCTGTTCTGCAAGGTATTAACCAGCGGGTGGCCCGTACCTTGTTCCCGCTGACAGAGGGTTCAGCCCAGCTGTCATTGAGCGCACAGGGAATCCAATTTGTGACTGTCAGGCTGGAGAGTTGCAGGGCCAAATTCTTCCCTCGCCTGCTTTTGCCAGGATCTGGGATGTAATTTGGCCCTAAATTATAATTTCTGTCAAATCAGCGTGACTGAAATTGAACAGTTGCACTTAATTAACTGCTTCTCTGAAAACCCTGGTGCTTTGTACGTTAATGATGCCTTCATTCAGATTCTTGCAGGAGTATTTGTGAGAACATTAACAGTGTTGGCGTGGCGTCTGGGTACGGGGTAAAGAAATAACAAAAGCACAGCAGATGAGGAAGAAGGTGAGAATAAATATCCCTGCAGGTAGATCCTCTGCAGTTAGTTGGTTGATTACATATCCATCAGAGCAAAATTTTGGGCAAAACATTTGTGGCAATGCATAATAGAAGTACGCTTAAATAATTGATAAGTTTCCCAATCTGTTAGGAGTTCAGCTTTTGAAGTTGAGGGCACATGCTTGCACGCCCAGAGGAATTTCTGCATACACAGAGATGTGAAGTAGTTTTGTGAATGTGTGGAAAGAGGAGACTGGTGTTACAGCTGATGGGCCAACGGAAAGGCATCTTCCCAGGGTATTTTATACTCTAGATATATTGGGAACTCACATCCCAGGAAGGAGGTATCCACTGGTAAATACTGACTGTATGATGGGGACCAGCTGCTTGGTCTGTGCCGTGTTATAACTTGACAAGCCAAACTCACTCAGTTTGGGTATTGGTACAAACATCTCTCCAGGATGAGCGCTTGATTTTCTGATGACATAAAGAATTAAAAAGCATCATTTGTCATTTTTAAATGCAGAGAGTTATAGACAGATTTAGTTCAGAAAAGATCTTTGGAAGTCATTTAACCCAGCCTCCTACTCAGACCAAGGTTCTTTCCAAAGCTAGATCAATTGTTTGTGTAATTCCTTGGTTTGTGTTCTTGATATTGTTCCTGTTCCAAGGTGCTTCATTACATTTTCTAAGATTTCTTGTTGCTTTGGTGTGCTGGTTTTATTTCTGTGGTGTAGCTAATTCTTGTCAATAAAGCCCGTCCTGTAGCGATTCCAGGCCTGACTCAGAGTCCAGAGGTGATTTGTCTTTGTGTTTCTGGAGGATGTAGTTACTCACTAGGAGCTTTAAAGACATACGACATTTTGTCCAGCAGATATTCCCAGTGGATCAGAACAAACAGTGTCTGTGATATCTTGGCAGAGATCAGTGATCGTGCGAATGACTTGCTGAGCGCTGCTCCAGGCTGGCAAAGCTGTATAGAGCCGCTGTTACTTTAATAAATCCCACTTGGAAGGATAGAAGTCTCAATCTTCAACTTTAGATTGTCTTTCTGAAAGGTTTCTCATCTTTGAGATTGTAAACTGTGTATTTCTTACCTTTCACACTTTACCTTAGAGATTAAATTTTGTGGTCTTAGAAACTAACTCATGGTTATTACCTCCCTGCTACGTTTCAGTACAGTATCATGGTTGTCTTGAGGCAGAAGACACCGCTCTTGGTATCCCCTCAGTATTGTAGATAAAAGGTATGTCCCACATAAAGAACTTGAAACTCCTTGCATTAGTGGTGAATAAAATGATCTGAAGCTCAGTAAGCTCAGCCCTAGGAAATCTAACCCTGCCGGTATTTACCCACAGCAGAAGACACTCCGCAGACTTGACATAGGAATCTAATAGAGTTATGATTTGGAATAGGTGGATGATATTTTCAGTGTCAATAAATTTTGCCTCTTCATCCACTGTCTTGGCTTCTCAAGGACAAACAGTGTGACATTCAGCAGCTTTCTGCCAGAATATATCCACGATGTAATAGCTGAGGTTAGTCCTGCAGGCGCTATGCAGCCTTGAGGCACTGGCTAGGAAGAGTGTTGGTACGCGTGGGTTTAATAAATATGAACACGTTGGGAAGAGTTGGTTTTCTAGCAAGAAGGATAACAAGATGTGAGCATCACTTGAAGTAAAAACAGAGCCATCAGTGGCTGACATTTGCTGTCATCTGTCATCTGCAAGCTTGTCACCTACAAACCTTTCCATCTATGTTGCAGCAGTAGCTCAGTCCAGCCACTTGCAGAATAGCACTGCAAATCTAGAACTTCACTGCAAAGGGCTTTTCAGAGGAGAGGTGAGGATCTCTGTTGCCTGAAGCTGCTCCAACCCTGAATGGCTCAACAGTAGAGAGGAAGACCAGCAGCACAAAACCAAGGTTTCCCTTGGACCATTCCTGTTGGGAGACAGCATTCCTGTGGTACTGCCCCCCTCAAGCCAGACACTGCTTAATGTGGAAGGTTCACGCACAATTCCCTTTCCTTTTCCTCCAGCTCTTGAGCAGACACATACAGCTGGCCAGGCTCTTTCTTAATGTTCAGACCCGGTCAGTCCTGGAAAACAATTCACTGGTTGCTTAACCACCGTTACTCTGTTTGGTGTCTGTTTCCTGAAATGGAGCTGGAAGAGATTTTATTGCAGCAGATGCCATCATTTAGATAGAAGGACCAAATGACATGGTAACAACTTGTGCTCACAAAAAGGTCCCGCGGTGCTTCTTGCCACCATCATGTCACCGGTGGCCTTGCCAAGTTTTAATCTGGGTGATGTAATTACATTCGCCGTATTCACGTTACCCCAGGTAGCGTCTCTTGGCTCTGTTTTTTCTGTAAGCTGTTTTAAAGCCAGCTGCTGCATGACACTCCAGAGGCTGCTGTGCGTCAGGGGTGAATAAACCCATTCTTCTGCAGGGGCTGGCATCGGAATAACTAAGAGGCACGCAAGCTATTTAGGGGGTGCCAGAGGCAAAGCTACATGACTGCCTGAGGTGCTGTAATTCCTGAGAGCATGGCACACTGCCCAGAGCTGATGGCTGAGGGCTACCTGCAAATAAAAAGAGCTATTTATGTTAGAGGGCAAGTTTTAAATAGACTTCTTGTGCATTTGGAAATAGTTTGTGTCATAGTTTCAGGGTCAGCTGCCCTTAGATATGTCTCTGCCTTTAAGTCAACAGCCTACAGATACTATCTGTATGGGGAGGGATCCATGGAGCCATCTCTCCTGAGCCCAGGGTTTTAATCACTGTCATGTGATGACTCCTGCAAGTTTAATTTTAGTTGCGTGCCAAAGAGGCTGAGTTAACCACTGAGCAGCCAACCCTCACAAAGCCTGAGGCAATCCGCTGTAGCCATGACTGGGAAAATAAAGTATTCTTCCTATCTCCTCACTTGCTGAGCATTACTCATGGAGTCCTCCTAGGCACGGAGGTGAATTCATCAGGTTTCTGTCTCGCCGAGCACAACCCTGTCACAAGTCTTTGCTGGTTATTTTTAATTGAGAAGTGAGGAACCGCTGGCCCCTGCTTGGTCTGGTCATTGTACGCTGCTGTGTGTGATGGAGGCTGTCCCATCTGCTTAAACATTCCATTGCCTGGGGCCTGTGAAGTGTTTCCAGATTTCTTTTCCTAGCTGTGAAGCTGTGCTCATCCCTCCCACTGCTTCTGGGAACTGAGAGATAAGTGACATTTGCAGCATTGACACAGCTGCCTCCTCCCAAATAGTTGACCAGCCCACACCATCCAACTGGGAATAATATAATAATCACTGAGGCTTCCTCCTTCCAAGGATTCCCAGTCAGGGCACTTCAGACTCCATCTTCCCGACTCTGCTCTGTGTGCAGACATCCCAGAGATCTGCAGGACAACAAAACCTCACCCGTTTTGGCGTTCCACCCCCCACTTTCTGGCTTTGGAAGCCACCCACCCTCCCCGTGGATGGACGAGCAAGAAACGCTGGGCTTACACCCAGCATCTCCCTGGTAGTGAGGGGCCACGATGGATGGCAGGGGTGTAATTTCGCATGGCACATTTGTAGACCAGCTTTTCCTGCTGCCTTGCAGACTCCAGTAGAGCAACGTGCTCAGATGATTTTGCTGTTGCCTTTGCATGCTATCAGCATAGCACTGGGGTACTTAACTGCGCCCTGCATTGCTGCAAGCAGCCCAAGCACCTTTCTCTCTTGTTTTAACACAGCACAAGCTTGTTTCCTCCAAGACAGATCCTGACAGCTTCTGAGACAGGTTGGTTTTACAACCGTGTAATGATCCAATCGTGCATCAAAACCGATGGCAGAATTCCCACTGGGTTGGAGGGAGCAGGCTCCGTACAGGTCTGTAGTTCACATTGCGGATCTGTTCTTGCCTGGAGATGGGGCATCCTGGCTCTGGTAATGGTGTCACAGCCATGGAGTGTCCAGGTCAGAGGCCACCTGCCCTGAAGTGAGATGTAGTCTGAGCTCAGAATCACCCTCTGCATCCACCTAAGTCTCGTGGGGAGAAAAACATCTTTTAAACGTAAACCGCTATATCTGCATGTCAGCCGACATTCAAATCTGTGCTACCAGTGAATCCATTCTCAAAGGAAACTCATCACCCTTAACTCCTGTTGAAATCAGTGATATAAAAGCCTATGGTCAAACTTAAGTATTAATTAATTTGCTTCACGGAGTATTTGCTTTGCGTCCCAGATAAATGATACAAGCTATTCGCTTTCTATGTGTAGCATTTCTGTTCTGGTCTGTGGAGAACAGGCTGACTTCTGAGCATGTCTAGGTCAACCAGAGTGAAGGAGATAATTAGCAGATCTGCCTGCCTGAGCGTTAACTTGTTGGACACCCTGGCAGAGTTTGAGAAAGGAACGTTTTATTGCCAGAAATGACTGCTTTGTGCCCCAGGTCTTTTTAGTGGCAGCAGGGAATGAATGGTTATTAAGTAAGGCAGATCTGATCTCATGTATTACATAGATGATGTTACTCTACTTTCCTCAAAACCAGAGTGATGCTTTCCATTTTTAGTAGTAAAAAACTGCAATATTTTTAACAGCAGAATTCCCCAGAATTACTAAAAGTGGTTTAGGAGACCAAAAACCAATTCTGTCTTCAAAGGCAAAGCCAAATCAGGATAATTACTGCATCACCACCAACAACCCCCAAACAAGTGTTTTTGACTTCACATTGCAGTGCATTCTTTGAAGTTACTAAATTAGTTCTACATAATTAGTGGTTTAGCAATCTTCCAAACACAGCCATATTTGGCTGTGAATACTCTGGGGCCCCGAGGCCTCATGGCATTTAGATGAGTCCTTGAATATTGCCACGTAAGGATGAGTTGCCGTTTGATGGTACCTTGGTTCGCTCCATTGGTGTTTCGGTTGGGCGAAGCATTCACTCGTGGGACCTCTCGTGTTTTAAACAGAGGTGTCCAAGAGCCTGCCATGTCAGGAAATGAAGTGTACTGGGAATACCTCAGGAATAGCTTTACTCAGGAGCACAGAGAGTGGAGTTGCTAAAAACCGTCCTTCCCAGTTTGGGAAAGGTAGGGACGTTTCAGGAGGGGTGCAGTGACGGACCTTCGGTCAAGCTGCGTGCTTCATCTCCTCCTAGCCCACGCAGGGACCACTTTGCACAGGCGTGTGGTCCCCACAAGCAGCATCTGCTGAGCCAACCCTTCCCTTTCGTGAAATCCTCAGAAGCAAACAGCTCATTTAAGTTTGTGTGCGACGCTGTCTTTGGGAAGCTAGAGATTTTCCTTGCAATTTAGTCCGCAAAGCACCTCCAAGCCAACACAGCTTTTCACCGTATAATAAAATACAGCTGTTAAATACCCTTCCCTTCCCCTTTCCTTTCTTCCCTTACACTCTCGTTTGACTGGCTCAGTCTCACTGGCCAGTGGCTCTTTTTCCCACCATGGCGATGTGTCTGGCAGTATTTTTGAGTATCTTTAGGCAATTCTTAAAGCTTACTTGGCATTAGAATATATTTCAATAAGAAGAAAGACAGGTTTTGGAGCAAAGCAAAAAAAAAAAATTGTCAAGCTACAGAGAAAAAAAAATTGTGGTTATAATCCCTCTGTTCATGGCCTCGAAGGCAGAGTCTGAGAACTGTCGGTGCGTTACAGATAACCTTCATTTCTGTGCCTGAGTCCCTGGGATTATTGTTGCATAGAGTGTGATTATTCCAGGTAAGTTACTTCTTTTCTATTTGCAAAATTGCTGTTTTAAGAAGATTGTAGGTTATTTTCTGTATGCAAATTAAACAATAGATTCTTAGGGGGGTGCAGAGTAGTTAGGAAAAGTACTTACTTGAACGCGATAAAAGTCTAATGAATGTTTGTTGTGCTGGAGTGAATGCTAAGGAAAATCCTGGCTGAGTTTTAAACTCTTTTCTTTTCATAGGGAATGCAGTCGGATTTTTGGTGAAGATGGTCTGACGCTGAAAATCTTTCTTAAAAGGACTGCTCCCTTTTCTATTCTGTGGACTTTGACTAACTACCTGTATTTACTGGCTTTAAAGAAGCTGACAGCCACAGACGTCTCTGCCCTATTCTGTTGTAACAAAGCTTTTGTCTTCTTGCTTTCTTGGATTGTGCTGAAAGACAGGTTCATGGGAGCAAGGGTAATGACATGCCTGATTTTCAACTCTCTCTTGTTTTCATAATTGCCCTTAAATCCATAAGCTATTGTGCTGCCATAATACTGCTGCATTATGGTATGTATATACCATGAAACCATTTCTCATTTAATTTTATCATGCAAACCTAAGCCTGAGTATCAGATAGAGATCTCAGGCTCCAGAGGTATTACGGTGTGGGAATTTCAAGAAGCTATTACAGCTAAGTGTAATCTGATGAATTAGAATAGGAGGACTTCCAGTTTCATACAAACCTACTCTGTCTTGGGTAACAGTGCTGAAGTACAGTTGATTTTATTTTAAACTTAGTGATAAATGTTTAGGTTCTAACCAAAGCAGTTTTGCTCCTTGTTTGTGTAGATAGCTGTTTTCAATATGGAATGTATTTTTTCTTATGCCACCCTATTGCTTTTTACATACCCATAAATGAATACACATATGCATGTGCCAAACGGAGTCTAAAAGGGACAGCAACTGTTTTGCATGAAGGTGTATTTTGCACTTAAGTGTTACAGAACTCACTGGCAGTAATATGGAACCTGCAAAAAGAAAAAAAAAAAAAAAAACTCGAGCGAAATGTTGTGTGCCTGGATCTGGGGGAAGGCAAGCATGTTTTCTGTAATTTTACATCCACAAATCTCCTAATACGCAGCAATTTAAACTTGACTTTATACCTTGGCTAAGGACTAGCTAGGCCTTCTGCCAGTTCTGCCGATGCAGATTCCCCTGTTGAAATGGCTCAAGGCCTAATGGTCGTGTTGGGTACAATCCTGATCAAACTATCAAGAGCCTTGAACTCCATTAGGGACTGGCTGGGGCGAGGTGTGATGCCTAGGACCAGAAGGGGCCACCAGCGATCGGGTTTAAGTTCCACAGAAAGCATGATTGGTCAGGGCTGTTTGTTTTTTAAAAAATGAGCGCAGCAGCTTTTTTTGATTAATAGTGTGATAGAAGGGTTCAGAAACGAAAGGAAAAGGCGTCCTGTTCCACAGGCATCTGATCCAGCTCTCGGAGCAGCCACCAGCATGCTGAACAGATCTCTGTGCTTGTGGTGTGGGAATGGAAAAGGAAATTCTTTCAAGTAAGACAATTCCTCTAATTTCCTGGTGAGACAGGGCTGGCTGGGCAGTTTGTAATGGCACGGGGCCTGAGCACCTCCAGACATGCGTGCCACCACGCAAGTGACCTCTTGGGCAGGGATCTGCCAGCAGGGTTTTGGTAGCCTGGCCCAGCGGAGGGTCGGTCCCGTCCAGGCAGAGGCGAGGAGGTGAACTGGTGTTGCCCAGACCTCAGCCACAGTGCCCTTGAAGGTAAGGACAGAGACATTTCACCTGGCAGTGCTAAAGCCAGACATCTGGGTATCTATTTCATATACAACTTAAAATATAGACGCGTCGGGTGAATGTGACCTGCCCTCAGCCCGCTGATGACTAACTCAAAGAGCAAGCGGGGTTTGAAATCCTCAGTTCTTCTCTACAGAAATTAACAGGAATGGTAACTTTGGAGGCCGTAGTTCCCTCCTCTGCCCCTTGATCTTCTCAGGTTGCAGCTGAAAAAACGGGAAATTTTGTACCCTTTAAGCTAATTTATGTCTCAAAGCACCCTCTTTCTAGAAGAGGAAGCATAACTCTTGTATTTTCCTAGCCTACTCTGTTAAAGAAACCTAGATGAAAAATACTAAAGCTATTTTCAGTTATTAGTTATTTTTCACTGACTAAAAAAAAAAAAAAAGTTGCTATAAATATGCATTAGTATTAATGTGGTAAACACCGTGAGGTTTGCACAAGAAAAACATGGCAGAAGAAGTGAACAGCAAATCCCGCACATAAAAAAAAAACCCAAACCCTTGGTTTTGCTGCTAACTGGCAGATTCTGGATGCACAGTGCTGGAAAGGTAATTAGCAGCATTTTCCAGCAGCCCTCCTGCCAGAATAACACTTAATGATGTTAATAACCACGCAGGAGAGTGTTTGAGAACTAAAATATGACAAAGCAGCGCGGACCCAGCCTTTTGTTCTTGGAATGCTGCTACTGCTTCCCCCCCCCCAGCCTCTCAGAGAGCAAGTGTAATTAGGTTATTTGGACGGTGAGGGGATGAAAAGAAATAAGGGCTTAATCACATACTCTGAGCCAGTGTTTTTGCAAAAGCCCTCGGCACCCAGGAGCACAGCCAGTTTTTCAAAGGAGCTCGGCTCTGTCAGAGCTTCAGAGCCGTCGGGCACGTCTGCGGCACACGGGCGGCGGGGATGCAGCCGGCGCCTGTGTGCCCGAGACAGCTTTCAGCCGCCTGGGCTTGAGAACCAGCAGCCATCGAGGCTCAGCAGCTCTGCAGCCGATTTCCAGCATCGCCAGCTCCCAGTCACCAAGCCATCTCCAAGCTTTCCGATCCCCCAGCTGCGTGCCAGCACGCCGCGCCGCACACCCCGAAAAGCCGCTGCCAGACAGGCTGGGGGGCTGGACTTTCAGATGGACTGTCTAAAGACAAACCTGTCTTGATGGCCACCTTATGGTAGGGCATAATCTGGCCCGTGGAAGTGCTGAGGAGCTGTAGAAGTGCTGCCGGGGGCTTGGTGCAGAGGTCCTGCTGCCCCGGCTGCGTTTGAGCTACCTGGAGCGTGCGTTGTGCAGCGACAGCCACATGCCCTCGCAGTGATGCTGTAGCGTGGGAAGGAGCTTGCACCCAACCTGAGAGAGAAAACCACCAGATGGAGAAGGAGAATTCATGAGAGAAGTGCATACACAGCAACGACTGCTATTTACCTATAAAAGTAGTGCAGGTAGACCTTCGGTACCCGGGGCACCTACTGCCCTGCACAAGGAAACACGGGTTGTCAGGCTCTGGAATGGGCTGCCCAGGGAGGTGGTCAAGTCCCCATCCCTGGAGGTATTTAAAAGAAGGAGAGATGAGATGCTTAGGTGGTTTAGTGGCGGGATGGCAGGGTTAGGTTAAAGGTTGGACGTGATGATCTTAAAGGTCTTTTCCAACCAAAGTGATTCTATAATCCCTGCCTGCACCGCAATCTTTGCTTGGTCATTTCTGAACATCTCACAAATTAATAATGTAGCCACGTTACACTGGGACTTCTGGAAGTCCAGACAGCTTTGGCTCAGAGCAAGCACAAATATTTAAAAGACTTCATGTATTTGACTAGTTCTGCTGGCTTGTGTTGCTTAGATTTGTTTACAAGTTTGAGCCCTTGGTTGTGTTTCATCTGTGGAGTTGAATTACTCCTTACTAGGTAGGTGGGGAGTGGTTTGGGGACATTTTTCCCCCCAGAAAGGTTGGCTGTAGTCTGGAGGCAGGATTCTTTACTACAGCACCTCATTTACTGCTGTGCTCCACGTGGAAAAAAAAAAAAGCTCCTGAGTAAAGTGTTGGTTGGCCTCCATCTCTTCCAGGGATAAAAAAGGAAAAAAAAAAAGAGGCAGGCTAATTTCATTCTTTACCTAGGAGGCTCCAAAAGAAAGTTACTACCCTCTTCCGTTAATTAAAAGCCTTGTTTAACGAGGTGTCAGCTACAACAACCAGCTTTGCTTTGCTGTGACCTTGCTGCTTCTTGTCAGCCTACAGAAGCCTGCAGGATGTGCTCTCAGGTTTCTAAAGCAAACACACGCCAATTGCTAGGCAGGGGTCAGCTGTGCTAATGCAGTGGTGGATAATTTGCAGGAAGAGCTTTGAACATGAAGCTTAAATAATGTCCTCGCTGTTTTCCAGTGTCGGGTCTTATTTATCTAATGTCTCCTGAGATGATGCTCCGTATGTGTCCATCATTTCAGTCGTTTCAGGAAAAAAAAAAAAGAAGTGCCTGGCTTTCTAAATATTTGATTAAATTAGGAAATTGGCTCCCTGAGTTTGATGTAGTCAAACTGGGAAGGTGTTTTTCCCAAGAGGAAGAATCTTCTATTGTGGATGATGGATCTGCTCATTTCCACTAATACAAGGAAAGGACTCGCTTGCTGGGTCTGAGCGGTGAGTGCACAAAGAGTCAAATCTTGATCCTTTCCCTTTGAAGAAGGGGATGAGTACATTGGACATTTCTGTTTTGCCCTGTGGGAGACATTGCTTGAAATATTACAGCTGAAATATTCCAGCTGACAGCCAAAATGCTACATCTGAATTTATGTGCAAGGCAAGGTGCACAGTGCAGCCTGAGATGGAACCAGCCAGGCGGTGTAGCAGGGCAAGGGGGGCTTCTAGAAACTGATAGGAGGGGCTGTGCTGATGTCTGAGAGGTCCCAAGTATAATTCTGGACTTTTGTGATATTTGTATCCTAAGATAAGCTGTAAGGAGAACAATTATATCACTAAGGAACTACTCACTAAAGCAAAGGTGGGAGGGAGAAGCTCTGTAGGGGAATGGGACCGAAACTCATTCTTCTAAGAGAATTTAACTTTGTTTTGCTCACAGGTCCTTGGGTAGATGTAAGTTCAGGGATCAAAATAAGTGTTGCTGCATCTTGGGTGATGGTATGTGTGTCCTGGTGGTATATGTGCCAGATGTGCCCTGGCTTCTTAGGAGGGTGAACAGCAAAGGGTGATGTCTTCCAGCACCCCAGCTCACTTAAGGAGTGAAGGCCAGATTCCCTGTTTAGGCACTGGAAAATGCAGCGTGCTCTCCTGTCCTCATCAGCAGCTTTCCAGTGGGAGCCCTGAGTCCAGGGATGGTGATCTTGGATCCACGTCCCTCCTCTGGATGAAGGGACTCAAGCCCTCCTCCCAGGATGGCCTGACTGCTGGGTTGTGTCATTCTGGGAAGGAGGGGAGGGAAGCCACCTGGTCCCCTCTTTCTAAAGCCCTTCCAGATCTCATCAAACCATTGCATTACACCTGAGAGCCTGTGAGTACCTATGTGACTCCAGCCCTTGTCATTAAGTTGGGGGACCTGGATTTCATGGTGAATTTGGAGGTATCAGTGGTATCTTCAGGTTTAGGAGACAGCTAGGCAGCTTTGTTGAACTGGAGCTTGGGTGTTTTAAACAGAAGTAAGGTGGGCTATAGACATGCACTGTGGTTTGTGACTTTGCCTTCGGCACTGCGACTGCAATGCGAGGTGGGTACCTGTGTGCCTCAATTACTGGTAAAGTGGGGCCAACGGTGAGAGGGAAGTCCTTAAAGCTGCACCCAGGAGATGAGCTCCCCAGTGAAGGTGCTGGCCTGGATACCTATGGGATTTAGGAGCACTTAACATTTTTACCTGTAGTCTCAGAGACTGGCTCCACCTTGGGGGTTGATCTTGGTTCCCCATTGTCCCCCATGCGTGGACACCTTCACTGGAGTCAGGCATGTGTCCCTGTCCTGTGTGTCCCTTGGAACATGGTTTTGCTCTACTGACTGGCTCTGTTGAAATGGGTTTGTAGGATTTGGGGGCTTATTGCCTCAGTCTGACTCACATCTGCTTTGTGTGAGTATCAGTGGACTTTCTGGGACTCCTGGTAAAACCGTGTGAGATCTGAAAGTCAGGCTTCTCTGCAAAAGGGCACATGATTTGATCAAGATGCCTTTAAAGTCTGTGGTGTGAAGCCTGTGAGGGTTTGTCTAGTAGTAAATACTTCTCAAATGAAGTTTAATGAGGTTTTCCAGGAAGCAAGCATCCATCTCTCGGTGGTGGTGGCTCAGGAGTTGTACCAGGGCTGCAGGAGCAAGAAGGTAAAAAGCCCTGCCTGGCTCAGCGGTTGAGTTTGGGAGCCAGCCGGTGTGGCAGGGTTTGCAGAGGTTAACGCCAAGGGCTTGCAGAGGTTAATGCCGTCGAGGTGAACCACATTTCACCCTTTGTATGAGTGGGGAGAGCCTGCCTTGCCTTTCCACTGGGGAGTCGTGTGATTTGATGGAGATCTGGGAGTGGAAACAGGGTCTGAACCTTAAATGTTGCTGCTGATTCTGTAGCAGCCAGGTTTGGGTATCTGCATTTGTGCATCTTCTGCTCTACACCCAGCTCTCATTCGTGAACAGCTTTTTTACAATGAGAAAATGTTTAATGTAATACTATTTTTAAAAAAAAAAAATCTCTATTAAAAAAACCCCTATCTTTCAGAAATGGGGCTGTGATTTTCCACAGGTCTGAGGAAACACGCATTCCTCTGCAGTCTGTGGAAGCCAGGTATTCAGTGTCTTTGCACTTCAGACTCTGTATTTACCTGCTGAGGGCAATTAGGTAGAGAGGGGAAGTTTTTCAAAGAATAAAACACGTCGGGATCCCTACCACTTCCTTAAGGTCCTTGGAGTCAAGATGCAGGATTTCAGACACGGTGTAGTTAATCATTTCTGTTCTCTTTCTTTAAAGCTCCTTAGAAGCTCTGTCTGGGATTTTCAAATGAGGCCAAAAACCTAAGCACAAAGGTAAAGGCTTCATAAAGAAATTTGGTTATGTCTGTCCAAGAAAGCTGGCAGGGCTGTTAGGAAACACCATGCAGAGCTCCCGGCGGTACGCTGGTGTTCCACGGTACAGGGGCCATACTCCTGGACTGATTTCCAGGAAGGTTGGCCATCAAAATGTTTGCATTTCAAGTCAAATTGGTGGCGTTGTGAAGTACTTTCTCTTGTTGTGGAGTAGAGCGAAGTGTCTTAAAATTTCTTGAGTTTGGAGTCGTATCTCCAAAGTGGATGTTTAGCTTCTAAAATGCATGATGATGGATGTTCTTTCAGTCGGTCCCAGGAGAATTTGCAGTGCTATAGATCCATATCACTCTCAGTGCATACACTTTCATTACGTTTTACATCTCTCCCAACCGTACATAATTTTCCCTATTTAAGGGAAAGCAAGAAAGCTTCAAGTCAGAGAAAGTAGCTAGAGACGCTCGTTAAAAACCCCACGCAGTGATAATCTCTTTCCGTGTGATGAAATGGCACTGAGCTTTGCATCGCTTTGCTTTGTCTGTGCAGATAGTTGCAGCAATAATGGCAATCACAGGAATCGTAATGATGGCATATGCAGATGGTTTCCAGGGCGATTCAATTATCGGGGTAGCATATGCTGTTGGATCAGCCTCTACATCTGCATTGTATAAGGTAGGTCATAACTGTTTATCAGTATTCTTATGTTCTTTTAACATTGGGTATTAAAAATGCACGAGTACAAGACGAATCGCTATAAAAGAAATGTTTTACTTTATCCCTCCCTCCTGCATCATTCATGTTGTGACCGGGCGATGTCACGACGTCAGGAAATCTGCTACGAGGGCGATCAGTTGTTAGCTGCCAAATAGTCCGAGTGACTTTGCTTTATGAGCCTTTAATGAAATACCCATGACTGCGCTGCGAGGAGTTCAGGATCATGTTTTAATCCTATCCTGCCGCCGCGGTTTATCGAGGCTGTTTCGGAGGGGCTTGCTGGATGCAGCAGGGAGGCGAGCCTGACAGCGGGCAGCGAGCGGGGCCGGGCGGCTCATCCCTGCTCTGCACTGCAGCTCTCTTGTGTATTCCACGCTCGTGCGGGGCTCGGAGCCGCCCGGCGCGGGCGGTGCATCAGAGACACGCAGGGCTTGGCCCCCTGCTTGAAGGTAGTGCCTGCTCTTGATGGTAAGGGATGGAGAGGGCAGGGATGTGTCCGTGTTAGGAACGGGTTGGGCTAAAGGGGGGGCTATAGGAAAGATGGGCAAAATCTCTTTAGGAGGGCCAGCTGCGTCAGGACAAGGGGTAATGGTTTTAAACTAAATCAGGGTAGGTTTAGGCTAGATATAAGGAAGAAATTCTTTACAATGCGGGTGGTGAAACACTGGAACAGGTTGCCCAGAGAGGTGGTGGAGGCCCCATCCCTGGGAACATTCCAGGCCAGGTTGGACGGGGCTGTGAGCAACCTGATCTGGTTAAAGGTGTCCCTGCTCCTGCAGGGGGGTTGGGCTGGGTGACCTCTAGGGGTCCCTTCCAACCCAAAACATTCTATGATTCTATGATGCTGAAGGCTGTATTTCTTGTCAGCCCGGGGAGGGTGAAGTGTGTGCAAAGAGACGGCGAAGTTTGGAGTTAGTTGTAGTGGAATGAGAAGTTGCCTCCCAGGCTTTGCTTGTCTATCTGATAAATCTGTCATGACCGTTCACAAGTCACTCAAGCACATGAATTTAGGCTTGTGGAGGGCAAGTCCTCCATGAGGCTTGTGCTGCCCCTGAATCTGAAGCGAGTCCCTCCAGGCTAGGCTTTCCTCTCACAGCGGGTTCGTGCTGGAGAAGTCTCCGGAGTCCCCTCACAAATCCTAACAGTGCCAAGCACAGCCCATATCCTGTCACTTTTTGGTGCACAAATGTTGTTTTCCTTGGGTTCTTAGTTACACTTGCTCCTCATGGCATTCTGTGTTAGCTTTGTTGTACAGCCTCAACCATCCCCACTGCAATAACACGGCATCCCCCTCTGTGCTAAAATGCAGGAAAGGGCAGAAATTGGACCAAAGCTCCCCTTGCAAACCTCTTCTGCAGGGAAGGGCTGAGTTGTGGCAACGCTGTCCTGGGCAGGGCTGTCCCCGTGCCCCACTCTCCCCAAGGGAGCAGAGAGGACTCTGTGCTGAAGTGATTGCTTCCCATGACATCTAACACCCTCTCCTCTCCTTTGCAGGTTTTGTTCAAAATGTTCCTTGGAAGTGCAAACTTCGGGGAAGCGGCTCATTTTGTTTCTACTCTGGGCTTCTTCAATTTAATTTTCATCTCCGTTACCCCGATCATACTGTATTTTACGAAAGTGGAGTACTGGTCCCCCTTCTCTGCCGTGCCATGGGGTTACCTGTGTGGAGTAGCCGGCCTCTGGTTAGGTATGTGTTAAAAAAATTTACACATTTTTCTGCTCTTCTCCTGTCCCCCCCATACAAAATTAGCCTCGGGCACAAACAATCTCCCCCCCCCCCGAAGCATCAGAGATCTCTCACAGGTGAAATCTGATCCCAGTGCAAACTGGTACTCCTTGAGAAATTACACATATTTTTCATGGGAAGCCTTAACACTAATATTAACAGCAGAGAATAAACAAGATACTAAACGTCCACTTCTTTGCATTCCTACTGTAGTTTCATTGGTATTTCCCTGTCTCTGGCACAGACTGGTTGCTATAAATCCAGTTTCAGAGAGCTGCATGTACGCGGTAGTTTGTGGCACGCTGTCGTGGTTTAACCCGGCTGGCAACTCAGCACCACGCAGCCGCTCGCTCACCCACCCACCCCCTCTGTGGGATGGGGGAGAGAATTGGGAAGGAAAAGTAAGACCCGTGGGTTGAGATAGAGACAGTTTAATAAGAGAAAAGAATAACAATAGTAATAATAATAATGGTAAGAGAATATACAAAGCAAGTGATGCACAATGAACTTGCTCACCACTCGCTGACCGATGGCCAGCCCATCCCGAGCCACAATCACTCTGCCCGTGACCGACCGACCAACCCCCCCGAGCATGACGTTCTGTGGTATGGAATAGCTCTTTGGTCAGTTTGGGTTAGCTGTCCTAGCTGTGCTCCCTCCCAGCTTGTTATGCCCCTGGCCGAGCAGGAGAAGCTCAAAAAGTCCTTGAGTAGTCTGAGCGCTACTTGGCAACAACTAAAAACATCAGTGTGTTATCAACATTCTTCTAGCACTAAATCCAAAGCACAGCACTATGCTGGTTACTATGAAGAAAATTAACTCTATCCCAGCCGAAACCAGGACACATGCTTGGCGGGGTGTGCGTGCACTGACACAGGGACCCGCAGCACTGGGGCAGCTTTCTGTGGGTGCTGCGGGGCTCTGGGCAGAGCTCAGCGTTAGCCTACAGAGGCTGGAGCTGGTTCTCCCCCTGTGGTCTTCACCTCCCCTCCGCTCTTCCACGATGCTCCCTCTTTCAGAGCCATGCATTTCTGCTGTCCTCTAGCCAAGCAGGATAGCTGTTGGATTCAGCCCAGGGGCATTCTAATGTCCGGATATAACAACATCCTTTCCTTTCGTCAAGTCTCTATTATTTCATAATTGAAGAGGGTTTTGTCTCCACTACAAGTATATTAAATGGAAGCAGGGAGGATGTCGTTGCCTGGTACATAGCCCATCCACGCAGCCATCCTGAGACAGCGTGGGCTGACAGCTGAAGTGCTGTGAGCACCTTGAAACTGCTCGAACCTGAATCGTAGCTGCTCTGTGCACTCCTAAGGGACAAAAATTAGGGATGACTTACCACCACCCAGAGATCTACCCACGGGTATAATCCCAGCCAGGAGGGAACAACCTTGGCAGAGCAGACAGACTTGCTCCTTTTACCTGGAGGACTCACCAGTAGGACTCATCAACACATATGTATATCTTAAGGGTGGGCGTCATGAGGACGGAGCCAGAGCCTTTGCAGTGGTGTCCAGCGACAGGACAAGGGGCAATGGGTACAAACTGAAACATAAGAGGTTTCAGTTGAATATGAGGAAAAAATTCTTTACTTTGAGGGTGACAGGCTGCCCAGGGGGGTTGTGGAGTCTCCTTCTTTGGAGATATTCAAAGCCCACCTGGACGAAGTCCTGTGTAACATGCTCTAGGAGAACCTGCTTGAGCAGGGGGGGTTGGACTGGGTGATCTCTGGAGGTGCCTTCCAACCCTTGCCATTCTGTGATTCTGTGACTGGGTGATGGGTGATCGGAGGGGGACCTTGGGTCCTGCCACAGCGCACAGCACCAGCCCCCAGCTGCGAGAGCTGGAAGACCACCCGAGGGAATGGTACGTAAGGGAAGTTTTTGCAGTTTGCTTTTGGTCTCTGAAGGAAATTGGAGCTGGCTGGGAATGTTGTCATGTAAAAAAAAAAAAAAAAAAAAAATCCAACCTAAAAATTAAATGTGATGAACGTTTGTACTTCTGTCAGCTTTCATTTTGCCTTCAGCATGGCAGCAAGACCATGGTCTTGCTCCAGTCTGCTTAGTTCACAGCTAACTTCATCGGATAATTGCATGCAGCGTCTGAGTTCCTGCTGCTGTCACCTTTGGTGTGTGGTCCAGCTAGATGGGTTTGGGGCCTTTTGTCATGAAATACCCTACTAAGACAAGGACAACACAGCCTCAGGTGAGAGGAGAAGCTGGGATCACCATCCTTGTGGTAGGAGGAGAAATGACGGCTTATGGCAGCAAACCTAGGTCGTTGGCATCTGGTTAAAGCTTGGAGAAAGCTGTGAAATAGAATTGTAAGAACCTTGGTATTACAATTTATGAAAGAACATAGAGCCCTCCCTCTTCCCCCATGCAGGACTTCCCCTCATTTTACACTCATATATTAAAAAAAAATAAAAATCAATCATTTTGTGACAACTACATCATGGTGGTGAGCATCCTGAGCATGTAATGTACTGGCAGGGTCAAGGTGGAGGAGAAAAGTCTCAATCCAGTGTTCTTCCCCATAATAATGTATTGTTTTCTCTGCTTGTCCCTAGCTTTCAATATTCTGGTTAACGTTGGCGTCGTGCTTACATACCCCATTCTGATCTCTATCGGCACCGTGCTCAGCGTCCCTGGAAATGCAGGTACGAGTACCGTGGCTGTTGGTGGAAAAATAAGCACGCAAGCATGCAGACAGCAGAAGCAGTTTATTGTCTAAATAGTCAAAAATCTCTTGTCACATAGTTCAAAAGCAGTTCAGTCTCCTTTGGCTTTCACGGTTGCTCCTGGTGAGTGTTTCAGTGGGTGAAAGAAGCCTTTTTTTTTTTTTTTTTTTTTTTTGTCTTGCCTCCTTTCTCTGGGAGGGATGGGATGGGATGCAGCCGTACCACGCAGAGGAGAGGGCAGGCTGATCCCCAGCCAGCAGCTCAAAGCTGGTTGCTGCTGAGATGTGGCGGGGTCTACGTGCTGATGCCTTGCCATGCAGCAGCAGGGCAGGGTGTGTGTGTGGAATGTTACTCCGGAGTCCTATCTTGTTGAATGGCCTCTGTCTCTGCTCTTCCAATCTCCTCCTCCACCCTCTTAGCCTTGCCACTTCAGGTATTTGAGCATGTTTTCAAAGAAACTATTTTTAGGGGAACGCAGGTCAGAGCTGTAAAAGAGTCAGTACGTGTGAGAGGCTGCTGAAGGGCTCGGATGGGCTCTTGTTGCTGGCTGTGGAGTTGGGAGGCTGGGCCTGGAGGCATCAAGTCCAGCTTTCTGACCTGCATGCTGCTCCCTCCATGCCGCTGGTCCATGCAGCCCAAGGAAACATGACGCTGCTGTAGGTGAAGCGTTACCATAAAGCACCTTCCCTGTCAGAGCAGAAATGGAAACCTTGAGCCTTAGCCCGGCCCTACAAGGCTCCCTCGGCACCTGCCTGAAGGCAGCGAGGAGATGTGGCACTTCCAGTACCACGCTCTCAGGTAAAGCCATTCTCTGAACTCAAGGAGCTGGCTCTCCGGAGGATCGAGAGCGACGTGGCCAGCGTCACAGCCAGGGTGCGACACGCAGGTTACAGAGATGTGCCAGGCTGGTCTGATGCTGGGATCACCCTGCTGCCGTTGTGACAGCATTGTTGTTTCTTCTTCACAGCTGTGGATCTGTTGAAGCACAAAATGATCTTCAGCGTAGTGAGGTTGGGAGCCACCATCATCATCTGCCTTGGGTTTCTGCTGATGCTGCTCCCTGAGGAATGGGATGAAATAACCCTGAGGTTCATCAACAGCTTGAAAGAGAAGAAAAGCGAGGATCATGCCGACGACATCACAGACTCCAGCGTACACACGAGAAGCAGAAGTAGAGCTAATGGGACAGTGTCTATACCACTAGCTTAGGGCTGGTGGACTTCAACTGCACGCAGGTGTATATTCTGTGAATATAGCTTAAATCTCCTCACTACTTGTATGCTTAAAAATGACATTTACTCTGTACTGGGGATGAACTGTAAGATAAGAGAGATACATCTATAATAAATGTTTACATTTATACACTTATCAAGGAACGGGTGTAAATAACTACAATAAAATGTTTTGTAATAAAATCCATTTAAGCCTGTGTCTTACTGAACTGGTGGGTTTAAAATATGGATCAAGTCTACATCGTTTATCTCCTTTTGCTGGCAGAAGAAGAGCCATTCTCGAGGATACAAATCTTGGCTATTTCCAGCTAAATCTCCAAAGTGAGCATGTTGGCTTACTGTCAGTGAAGTGACCTCTCAGGGAGGTAGTACTTTTGGAAAGCCATTGCAAACCTCTCCCGGCATCTTTGAGAATTCATTTCTGAAAGAAGCCGATGTTCACATTGATATTAGGAATTATGAGCAGAATAAAGACCCTGTGACGTGCAAAACATTCATTTTTTCATTGTGAAATACGTGATGAAAGCTACTTCGCACATCACCTGGACGTGCCACCGTGCTGTTAGCCCAGAGACGCAGCGCTTCTTGCCTCTCCATCGCGTACTGCCCCTGGAGCCAGTGGAAATGCGAACCAGGGAAATCCATGGCTCCGTACTGGTGTCCTAACCCACGCAGCACCCAGGACACCGGTGGGGGCAAGGGTATGGGCAGGCCCTGCTGGGACCCCTTGCCTCCCAGCCCGGTTGGAAGAGCTGTCTGTTGCTGACCGTAGGAGAACAGCGTGTTTGTGTGGGCTGGTGCCAGCTAAACCAGTTCAAACTAATTTTGCAAGTTTGTAGGGTTTCTACCTGCCCTTGCCACCCAAACGGAGCAACTGAGCCGCTGTTGATCACCCCCTCAGCTCCAGGCCTGCTGCTGCACCCTCAGCTGGCTGCACGCCTTGTCCCAGCCTTGGCTAAGGACCCAACCCCTCTCCTGGCACCCACCGCCTGCTCCAGCCCGTGGCCAAGCAGTGGCCAACGTCCCCAGGAACATTCCAGGCCAGGTTGGATGGGGCTGCGAGCAACCTGATCTGGTTAAAGGTGTCCCTGCTCCTGCAGGGCGGTTGGGCTGGGTGACCTCTAGGGGTCCCTTCCCACCCAAAACATTTTATGATAAACCTGAAACCAGCCATAGGTTGGTGGCCCCTCATCCCTCCCAGAGCCACGCTGAGCTGTGCCTCTTTCCAACACCCACTTCCTAGCAGTGGTGCTGGATTTTGGGTGCCCTGAGTAAAACTGGAAAAATAGCCTTATTTATCAATTATTTTTTTTTCCTCACTCCCAGAAAAGCTGCGCTCCCAGCTGAAGAGCAAGCTTCTCTCAAAAGACTGAACGCCCCGGATCTCCAGTGTCCCTGGGAAACGTCAGTTCCTGTTTTCTAGAGCTTTTCCTTTGGGCCAAACAAATATTTTTCTTAATCTCCACCATGAAAAAAAAAAAAAAAAATCTTTCAAAAGTCAAAACAAACCGACCAACCTGCCCAGTGCCTTCCCTAAGCTTGTCACTGTGTAATTCAGGGTGGCTGCTTTCCCTTTCCTAGGATCAACCACTTTGATTTGCAGACAGAAGCATTTTTTTCTTCTTTTTAAGAAAATTACTGGAAAGCAACACAGATTGCTGAGCTCTGCTGGCCTGCCCACTGTTTGTGAGTTCCATTAGCAGCCAGTAAGGGTTTTTTGAGGGTATTTCTGCCAGAAAAAAACCAAAGCACTTAGGGAAAGGAAGTGTTTGTTATTAATAATAGCAGTTGTGTGGTAGCAATAACTGTGTTTCTTATTAAAATAAAAATGAGAGCACACCCGGCACAATGCCACGGTTTATTTTGGGGCTGATCGCAAGCTCACCTCTCCGCAACCACGTCCTGGCTGGTGAGTCCGAATGCACCCCTCGTCCTGCGCTGGTGCACCAGGGGGTCCCGTGGGAGCCCCATGGGTTGGAGAAGTGCCCGGGGGCATCACCGGTCCCAGGGGCGGAGGTGGCAGAGATGGGGTTGGGGGGTGGCGGGCAGCCACCGTGTCCCCGCGGCCACTGGGGCTTGGGACTGCTGCAAACAAGGCAATTCGTGCACGTGAGAACATGAAAAGCACCTTTTATTTGACTCGCTTCTATTTGATGGTTTTTAATCTTTTGAAGTTCATGCCTAAACTGTTCCTTGCAACCAGCAGAGCTAACAAAATACTTGCATATATTAAAAAAAAAAAAAAAAAAAAAAACCACCAAAAACCAAACCCAAACTTGGGCTCTTTCATCACACAGCTGCAGAATTAGGGCTGTAGAAACCAACCAAACCAACCACCCCCTTTTCGCTAAACCCCGAGGTATAAGGTTTGGGTACATACACTCACACGGTCTTTTAAAAGTCTCTTCCAGCATCTGAGAAGACGGGCTCAGCTCCTCCTCTGCTGCTTTCAAAAGGAGATGGACATTAAAAATATTCTAAAAAATTGAATTATATCAAACAGGAGATACTGATGGGACGATACGGCTGAGAGCAAATCACACATGGCAGCTTGGGCACCACCTCAAATCGATCTTGAAGTTGATATATTCGTTTACACTAATAGTTTTAGAGATGTGTTTTACTGAAATTTTAGCTCCTGCCAAACTGAACACATGGGGAAAACAAACATTTCCTTTTAGCACGCATTGACGAGTACGTTTTTGGCAAGCAGCCTCATGGCAGCATCTTCAGGCCCAGGACTGGATCCTTCAAGGAACCTCATTGGGTATTCAGCAGGGAAAAATCACGTGAAATCCCCATGTTTGAGTCGGTATTCCCCTACTTGAGATGTTCCATGGCCAGGGACACAGCGTGTCACTGTGCCAGCCTCTCACTCTCCTCGAGCAGCTCCTGTGCATGCCCCATCCCCAGAGACCTGTGATCACCATCTCTACAGGCAGGAAAAACCTGTAGGTCTGGGCCCAGCAGCCACCCTCCGCCTCATCTCAGGCTTAACAGACAACGTTGAACCCAACCCAAGCTTTCTGCTAGGGGCGAGCGTCCCCCACGTTGCTGCCTGTACAGCAAACGGCGCCGAGGGTTGAACCAGGGCCACAGAAGGCTTTCCCCTCGCCACCACTGCCGTGGGTGGGCAGGAGGGGTTTGCTCCTGCATCCTTCCCACCACCAGCTCCGGGTAACATCCACCGTGGTAGCCACAAGTGCCCCAGATGCCCAGGGGCAAGCAGGTGCCTAATCCCTCCCTTGCATCGTGCCCAGACGCTTTCCGGCAGCGCTCACAGAATCATAGAATGTTTTGGGTTGGAAGGGACCCCTAGAGGTCACCCAGCCCAACCCCCCTGCAGGAGCAGGGACACATTTAACCAGATCAGGTTGCTCACAGCCCCGTCCAACCTGGCCTGGAATGTTCCCAGGGATGGGGCCTCCACCCCCTCTCTGGGCAACCCCTTCCAGGGTTTCACCACCCTTAGTGTAAAGAATTTCTTCCTTATATCCAGTCTAAACCTACCCTGGTTTAGTTTAAAGCCATTACCCCTTGTAATGGGGTACCAGGTCACAGCTGGCCCTGCTAAAAAGGTTTTCCCCATCTTTCCTATGGGTCCCCTTTAGGCACTGAACGGCCGCACTCAGCTCTGCCCGCAGCCTCCTCTTCTCCAGGCTGAACACCCCCAACTCTCCCAACCTGGCCTCATAGCAGAGGGGCTCCAGCCCTCGGATCATTTTAGTAGCCCTCCTCTGGCCCCGCTCCAACAGGTCCATCCCGCTCAGCAATTCCTTCAGGCCCCCTCGTTCACCCGCTGCCCAACCTGCAGTTTATCTTTCTTATTAAGCGAGAAAGGTAATTGTTTTCCCTAGAAAACAGCCAGAGAAAACCCATTAAACCCAAGGAATTAGACAACAAATGGAGGCTATTTTGCATGACCGCACTGATGATCCATCAGAGGAACGCAAACCAGTAGTCACGCCCGTCAAGTGACCCATCGGATGTGGTTACTTCTGCCGCTGCGGGCATCCCTGATGAGCCCTTCTGTTGTCCCCAGCAACACGAGGGCTTCATTTCGGTTGCACCCCCGCCTCATTCGCACCCCAAGGAAAACGCCAGTTTTCATCCGGCAGCTGCGTTATCAGATTCTCCTTCACGCCAGGGCCCAGCTCTCTGGCAGGAAAACAAAACGTGCTGCGAATAACCCACCTCGAGCATCGCCGCCGGCGCACGCCCTCTCCAGCGACCGGGCACCGCGGACAACGTTATCTCAGCACCGCCGGTACCCTCAGCCTTGGCTGAGCATCCCCTGTTAATACAAGCAAGAAGCAGCAGAGGGAGGAACGAGCCGTATTTCTTGACTTTACAGCTGTGTAACAACGGGATCTATTCGCTCCGGTCTGTGTCCCAGGCGGTGGAACGGGGCTGGTTTATTTTCCTCTCTTCCCTGCTCTGTTTGTTCACGCTTTCCGTAGCTAAACACGCTGCAAGCATAATAAACGACAACAAGCCTATTTGCATCATTACGGTTCCTTCTGCTTTACTCGCCGGAGACTTGCATAAAGTCTGGCCGTTATTTTGGCCAAAACCCGTGCTGCCCGCTTTCCATCTCCTCCTGTGCCCATGTTTCCTGGGATTCAAGGACCAAACCTGCATCGGTCTCTGCAACACATTGGGTTCTTGCAACCCATCTCTTCCATTTGCCCTCCCAGCATGTGGAAGGCAAAGGGGATAGGAAACACCCACCCCTGCACACCTAAGAGTCACAGAATCGTTTAGGTTGGAAAAGACCCTGAAGATCATCAAGCCCAACCATTCCCCTAACCCTGCCATCCCACCACTAAACCCTGGCCCCAAGCACCTCATCTGCCTGGCTTTTAAATACCCCCAGGGGTGGGGACTCGACCCCTGCCATGGGCAGCCCCCTCCAGTGCCTGACAGCCCTTTCGGGGAAGAAATTTTTCCTAATATCCAATCTCAACCTCCCCTGGCCCAACTTGAGGCTGTTTTCTCTCTTCCTGCTTACATTGGTACATCTCAGCATTTGGGTTTTTTTTTTTACCCAATATTTTGCTTTTGTACTTTAAGCTTCCCCCCACCCCAACCTCCGTGACCAGCCACGATGCTCCGACAAGCCGCTCCCTTCCCCGTGGTTTGGCACAAGATGCGCGCTGTGGAAAGCAACACACGCAGCTGTGACAGTAATTTAAAACTAATTTTCAAGGAGAAGTTTCAAGGCAGAGGCAACCTGCTGCTGCGGGTGGACATGAGATGGGTGCCCGGTCCCAAATCCTTCCCTTGGATCGCCTTTGCTCCACGCACGGGTGAGTAACAAACTGCTCCTCTGGGGGAAAATGCCCTGCCCCGAGTCACGGCACTGCCCTAGCCTTGGGCTTTTCCCTGTATCTCCCTTAAAACAAGGGCATCAGAGTGCTTAGGGGTCAATGATTTCATTCTGACTACAATATATTTACTGGAGAATCCAATTCTAGCAAGATCGATATCACTTACAGGTTCCAGCTGAATTTGGTGGAGGGTTTCAGGCAAGAAATGAAATGAGAGGAAGATCTAAAGAGTTTTCAGCTCTCCTGGGAGGGACCACGTGCTGGCCCTAACGGCAACGTATGGAACCAAAGCTCCTTCCAGCCCCCTGTTTCTACAGCACAGCGCTTGGGAATCAAACTGAACCTTAAATACCGATAAAAGGCTGCGTTAAATAACCCCCCAGCGAAAGAAAAGGGTGAGCTTCACGCCACCGGGAGGGCGGTGATGAAGCCCACCTGAAGCTGAGCCGTACCTCAACCCATCCTTCCCCCCCTCAAACACCACTGGCTGCTGTTAAAGGCAGGTTTAAGCGAGGGGGTTAACACAGGATTACAGGAGCCGAGCAGGTCCAAACGGTGCCGATAACCACGATCTCCACCACCGCACACGCGCAGCTCACCCGGCAAACCCCCCAGCATCCCCCCAACACCCCGCACAGCTGCGGTCCAGGGAGCCCAGGTAAAGACACAAGGGGTAATTTTGGCCCAGCAGTTGCAAGTGATTTGGGAGCCTCTTCCAGTACCCTTGAGCTCTTCTGGAACCCAGTTCAACCCCAAGCTTGCTCTCGGTTTGCCCCAGCAGCCTGCAGGGAGGGCGTCTTTCTGCAAGGCTGCCTTCCGCCCCCCACCCCAAACCGGCAGCTGCTGCCCCTGGCCCTCGTGGCTTTACACAGTAAAGGCACCTGGAGATCAAAGCGCAGCTCCAAAGCACACAGATGCCAAGATTTTTGGGGATTTGCTGGGAGATACCGGTCATTAACTGATGCAGGGCCAAGGTGCCAAGCAGCGTGTACCACAGAGCAGTACTGCAGCAGGGGGGGGGGGCTCGGTGCTCATGAACCAGCCAGGACACGGCACCACCTTTAAATGGAAGGAGGAGCATCTCTTCACCTAGAGCTCCTCCGGATGAAGGGCTTGGAGCTGTATCAGCCTCGGGTACATCTGTCCCTTTGCAATCCCCTTCCATAAATCGCTCTACAACAGGACGTGGTGCCACCCAACTCATCTGGCTTGGCAAGAAACCTGGCCTGGAGATGGGGTTTGGTGGCACGGGGAGCAGCGGGACTCTGTGAGGACTTCAGCAGGGCCCAGGGCCACAGTGTCACAGCCGGGTGAAACACCCAGATGCAGCACAACGGGTGCTAGCTTGAACAGCCACGTGGGTTTTCCACTGCTCCAATACATCCATCCTTGCATTTAATTCACAGTTTTCCCAAGCTGCTTAACAGGAATTACCTGTTCTCAGCAGGGGAGGGAAAAGGAAAGGAAAAATAGACATTAAGCACTGAGAAAGTTAGGAGCGAAGCAGGGTGTTGATTTGATATTTTCATTTGAAAAGAAGAAGGAAAAAAAAAAACAAAACCAGACTGAGCTACTCTGCTTCCTCGTGCCCTGCGGTAAAGCAAAGTCACGAGCAGGGTTGGTGCTTTGTGGCTGAGAACATGAACTGAGAACGTGAGGCCAGGTTGCTCCAGGGATGAATACTTTCTTCTTGGAGGGTGCCACCCCTGGCCGGTGGCATTTTGCAGCTCCAAACCTCCCCATTTCCACCCAGGGGGAGCTGATCAGTTTATCCGTGGATTTACTGGCCATGGGTGCTGGCTGCTTGGCTCTGCCCTGATCCTCAACTCCCTCCGCAACCTTCCTCCTCCCAGCACTCCTCTCCTAAGAGAAAAGCTGAAAGAGGCCCCAATTGCTCCAAACCTATACAGGATTGTCCCAGAAATCCCAGTGGGATGAGCTGCTGCTAAATGACCCCCGGCTCTGACGCCGTCGTGGGCTCTCCCACACACTCGGTGTTTGCGGGTCGCCACGCGTTCCGCAGCAGAGCCCACGAGTGCTCTGACCTCCTCCCGCAACCCTATTCCTGCCAAAAAACCCACCCTGCGATAGCAAACTTGCATAAATAATCCTCCCTACATATTTTCCAACTGCTCCACCTTGGAAATCAATGAATGACTCCCTACAGCTCCGAGGAAACTGTGCCCTCTGAACCCCCCTCATATGCCTTGGGAATGGAAAGGAAGAAAAATGGGGACATGTAGATCTTTCCCTTATGCACTGATCCGGTTGCCTTTTGCCCAAATCCTGCAGCAGCTCCAAAATGCAGACTATGACTCACTTTGGCTGATGTTTTCAGGTGAGTTTGTGCTAAGCTGCCTTTTTTCCAGTGGTGCCACCATCCTGCAGAAGCAAGGGTGGAAGAACCTCATCCAGCCCCAGTCCCCAGGCTGCTTCTCCCACGCAGGGTGGGAGATGCTTTAACCCTTCTGGTGCTCCGAGGATTGAACTGCCTTCCAAAAACTGAAGGTTTAGCAAAAGAACTGCTTGTAGAAATACCTCCAGGTCAGCCAATGTCCAGCTGAGCTGGTGCCCCAGTTGAAAAATCACTTATAGGTAAAAAACAAAGCTCCCCCCAGGCTTAGTGCTGGTTCCCGGAGCTGCTTTCCACTTCATCAGCAGAAGCCACCTCTCGTCCCCATGGGGGAATGGCCAGGGCTGGGTCAATGTTTAACTGAGCAGGGAAGGACGTGTGGGCACGTCCGTGGGAGCCAGCCCTGGCCTCAGCAGCCGGCAGGGAGCTCCCTGGGAACCACGGCGGCTCGCAAGGGTCCCTCAGCCTTCAGGGGGGACGGTGGCACGAGGGGTTTTCCTTCTCCTTTCAAAGCCACTGCTCTGTAAAATGGGCCTGAGCTCTTCCAAGGCACACCCCAAGGTGACCAAGGTGGCACCGATGCTCGCCAAGGAGGACCTGCCCGCTCTCACTGCCCCGTACCGGCTCCCCGGCACGCCGGGAGAGCCCAGCCCGCACCCACCGGCCACGGCAGAGTGGGGAAACCCCACGTTTCACCGGCAGCTTCCACCTCTCCGGGAGACCTGGTACGGGAGAACCTCTTCAGGTAAGGGGGTCTTCAATAAATTACTGCGAAGCACAGGGCAGAGACCCACGGGGGCACCAGCTGGGGCTGCGGGTTTGCAGCACAGGGTGGGTCTGTGCGTACGCCATTCTGCAGCAGTAGCTTTTTGCCTTTTTCAGGACATTTTAGCATTGGGGAAAACTAATTTTTTCATCCCCCCCCCAGCCTGTTTTGGAAAGCATCTCAGTCACCAGAGCCCAGGTCCCAGGCTCCTTACTCCCATCAGTCATCCCCCTGGGAACAGCCCCACTCCCCAGCATCGACCTGGCGTGCAAGGGCACCAGCCTGCACCCGAGCAAGCCCTGAACCTCCCAGTTAGACACCCGTTCCGCTCACCTGCTGCCACTGGGCATATCAACATCATTAGCTTAATTAGAATTAGATTCTGGGTAATGCGCTCAGCAGGTAAAATTCAGCATTAAAATAAATTATAGCCACGTCTCGCACAGGGCTAATTTGATCAGCCAAGAGGCAGAGGAATGCAAACAGCGTAGCTCTCTGTGTTTTTCTACCAGTGACATCGTGCAGCCTCTCCCACAGCCTTTCGCAGCGGCGTTTAAAGTCCATCCGTACCCAAACCCTTCCCAGAGGCGAAGGAGGAGGTTTGCACCCATCCAAAAGTGAATGCACAGCTCTGTACAACGAGCTGGATGGTGACGAGTGGCTTTCCACAGCCACGTCAGGTGAGCGTAGGGAGAAACCCCCATGAACACCAATGTGGTTTGAGAAAGGGCAACGTAGAAGAAGGAGGATCTGCAGCCCTAGCACTCTCCTCCCCTCTTTGCCATTTCCAAAAATGAATTTCTGACACACACCAGGCAGCGTTAAGCACCGCTGCTTCACCAGGGGCTGGGTATTTCCTTCAGGATCATCCACCCCAAGGCATCAGGAGAAGGTGAAAGCAAATAAACCCCTGGCACAGTAGCAGTGATGCTCCCAGAGCTGGAGGTCCTGGGGCAAACACAGATCAGGTCCAGCTGTACAACAAGGGTTTTCAAGTACTTCATGACAGCGAGAGCAACCAAATATTCCTGTTCTGGAAAACAGTCATCACTGGGTATTTACAAATGCTTGTAAAAAACGCATACTTTTATAAAAAAAAAAAAAAAACCCACAATTTGAAACCCCCCTCAATAAATGTCATTTTCTATTACTTTTCATTTTCAGAAATAAAAAGAGTATGCTCAGGAGTACTTGAGCGATGTATTAGCTTGAGCTGCTGTCTAAATAAGCAAAGCCTCTAAGAGAATAGGTTTTATTTGGTTTATAAGGGTTCATCCTGGCTTGTGTTAAATCCCACTTCCTCCGGTGGGGAGAAGCCGCTGCTACTAAAGTGCAAGGGTAAAAAAAAATAAAAGTCATGAGAATGACTTCAGCTTGGGCCCCCTGCTCCCTCGGTGGTGGCCGTGCGGTGGGACAACGCTCCCGCCCCGCCAGCATCGCCCAGGGGTGCCAGGACCCAGCAGGGCTGGGGGCAGCGAGTGCTTGGTTCCCAGTTCTGTGTCTGTGGAGGATAAGGGCAAATCTCCTACAAGGCAAGGGTGAGAGGGAATAAGTTAAATATATTTAAAAATATATATATAAAGGGAGAAGTAACTTCCCCAAAGCCATACACCTTGCCAGGACAAGCCAAGTCCCAGCCCCTTGCCTGTCCCATGTTCCCAGCACCATGAGCCACCTCCTTAGGTTTTACTTCCCCCTTAAAAATGCTTTATGCACTAATTTGCCCTGCAGATTGAGAGGCAGTAACTCAATAACCCCCGCTTTTGCCATTACAAGCTGGTATCTCGGCCCGTGCTCCCCGGCAGCTGAGCTCCGTCTCTGAAGGCGCCACCTGCGCTGGGATTTTTCACTTTGGGCACCCATTCCTGCCTGCACGGAGCATCTGCAGCTTCACTCGGTGGTTAACCATTGCCAGTTAATCATTGCCCAGGCCCAGCAATCATTTACCCACTGGAGTCACCGCCTCCTCCCATACCCCAACGCCCTCCCTCCATCACCTTCTCCCGCTCTTCTCCAAGAGCCCTGCCTTGGCAATCTTCCACGGGGCTCATTTCAAAGGGACACTGAAGCCCCCCACAAGGTGACCTCCAAAGTATTATTTTTCTTTTTGATACAACTATTAAATTTGGCATCAACTGTAGTGTAATTCCTGCACTTTACCCCCAACCCTCCTCCCCTGCAGCCACCTCGGGGGTCCCACCACACGGGAGCAGGAGCTGCTCAGCAACACCTCCCTCGAATCGCCGTATAAAATGGCATTCAAATGCACCAAGACAGTTTTTTGGGAGAATAGATGGGATAGAGAAACTCTTTTGTAAAATAAATACTTATTGCACATGCAAGAATTTGCACTAGGGGAAGAAAAAAAAAAAAAAAAAAAGGCGGTGGTGTCCACCAGCGCAGAACGGACCCGAGCCCAGCTCATGGTCAGGCCTCAGTGAAGGCAAAGCACTGCTTTAATAACTAACAGGCGATCGCTGGTGTGTAGCACGTTATTTCAGGCTGATTTCCAAAGGCGATGAGGGTCTGTCATCGCTCCGCTTGTCTGTCCGTAACCCACTGACTCCTGAACCCACTGGCTGGCTGTAGCCCAGCTCTGCTGCAGCCAGTAACAGCATCAGAGATGTTTCTCAGTTCCACCAAAAAATAACAATAATAAAGTCTCGGGGACTGACCAGCAAGGAGAGATCCAAACTGCTGCCCATACCCCATTTTAAAAGCTTGAGGAGGCCACAGGAGACACAGAGGGTGGTTATTGTCACGTAGAGGTTGCATGAGATGTTGGAGAGGGAAGTAGGAGAGGTACGTGGCAGACATTTGTTAGAAACCACAGGCACAGGTATGACCTCACTTGATCTCTGCAGCTAATAGAATAACTTACACCAGTTACTGGGGTACACTGAGACATGCCAACCAAAAAACAAAGGCAGAAAACTATTGCTGAGTACAGCCTAACAGTTGATGATCACCCAAAAGTAACTTCACCTATTTCTTCTCCAATCTTTAAGGGCCCCTTTCTTTCAACACCGTGCTGGAAAAGGGAGAAACCAGCATCATTAAACAGCACCCGCCTCGAAGACCTCAAGTAAGATGAGTTTGAAAAGCTCCCTACGAGTTGCTCCCATTGACATGGGCTTTCTTGGGGACATGGGCACACGTCCCAGCACCACTGTGGGGCAAACAAAAGTCCTACAACAATGCAAGTAGGAGGTCCTGCCTCTAGACGATCATCCCTAGATGAGCTTTATCACCAGCCCAAGTTTGATACCTGGGGCAAAGCAGGTATGTTGACCACAAAGAGGTTATTTTTGGTTCAGTAACACAAAGGAGAAGACTTCACCTTCTACAAACAGCCAAAGAGGGGCCAGTGCAGTGATGCCCTGCCTTTGCCCTCCTGCCTGACTCCATGGCTTTGCTGGCCAGCCCCTGTGTGCTATGGAGACACAAAACAGGGACACGTGTTTCGGTGCTGGCCATGAAGCCACCTCTCCTGTGATGACCCACTTTCCTTTGTGGTGTCTGGGCACTTGCAGCCAAATCTTAGTGCTCCCACAGGGCTAACATGGCCAAGACAGAGCCCTTTGCAGGAGGGATCCAACTTGTATCACGTGGGGCTGGGTTTGGCTTTTAAGGGCAAATATCTCATCAAGGTCTGGCATCAGCTTAGGGGCAGAGAGATGTGCTTTGCAATATGGGCTGGTGAAGGTAGAGAGCAATTATTTTGGGTTTCAAGACTTGCCGTGCATGCTGTGTACCTACACGCGCCTTCACCTTCTTCCCTCAATAGCACTGTATATACCTGTGCACACACACACACATCTGTACATCTAGATATAAAAAAAATCCTCCCCAAACAAACATGAAAGACCCTTGTTCACTGCTCCACGGCCTTCCTTCCCCACTCCTGCGCTTCCCAGATCCCTTCTCCTCCAAGCCCTGAAACCCATGACTCTGCCTGACCTGGCAGTGAGGTTTCTCCCCACACGAGAGTTATTACAACATAACTAAAACTCCAAAAATATATTTTTATCTATATAATTTACTGCAAAGAACGAAAGGAAACACCACTAGTGTACCATGCTGCACAAGGGTTAGAATTGCCATTTCATTTAAAAATTAAAAAGTGACAAGAAGCCCTCCACGCGCATTTTCCAATGCTGATATTTTTATGCACTGATGCTTCTATACAACTCAAAACCTGGGCGAGGCTCAGGCCATCACGTGCTCACAGGGCAAAGCCGGAGCTGCATTACCAGGGCTGTACGATTCTTGCCGTGAAGCAGGTTATTTCAAACCCAGGGAAGGACCCTGGTTTCTGTGCTTCACCTGTATTTTCATTGCTCCTCCACACCCTCCCAAACCAGCCAGCAATTCCTTCCAACTTCACATCACTTACCTGTTCACTACTGAAGATGCAAAGCTCTTGGTGATTGAGTTCTCCCTCCTTCCTTTCATGTCCACAGAGGGTCAGAGCGGGACACTGGGGACACCAGGCTCAGCCCCTCTCTGGATGCTCCCCCACTTTGCTCCTCAGGCCTTTCTCCTTCAGAGCCCCTGCTTGAGGCTTTTAGCTGCATTTCTTCTCTGCTGCTTGGCCCAGGTCTGGGGGCTCCAAAACCAAGAGCAAACAGGGCTCAGAAGAATAAAATCAGGCAGGGAAAGGGGACAACTTGAGCAGACCCCTCCAATCCTGGGTGCAGCAGGGTGTCCTGCATGGGGAAGCACTTAGCTGCTGGAAATAACCCTCCCATGTTCTCATTAGGCAGGACTTCCAATTAGCAATTAAGGGCTAATGTTGTACCACTGCTGAGAGCCCTCTAAGAAAGCCCAGCTGCGTGGGGCACATCAGCAGCCTAATTAGGTGGCTGGAGGGGGTCCTCAGCGGTTGGTGGCTGGGGACAAACAGAGGCAAATGCATTTCTTGGCTGTTTAACCCGAGAAAGAGATGTATTTACCTCGACCATCCATGTGCTTCTCTGTAGGGCGCCTGTAGGTGCTGGGTCATCCCAGCACCGGGTGCAGCTTGGACCAGCCCTGGGGCTGCCCTGGGTTGCACCAGCACCAGCCTGCCCTCAGCTGCTACCAGGCACCTTCCTCCCCAACACCTGTACAACCCCTTGCCCTTAAAATCCTTGGGTGAACATCTCGCTTCCCTGCACTGCTTCGACACCCCCTCTTTTCCTCCCTGAGAGTATCTCCACTCTCCCAAGATTTGGTGACAAACCCTCTGCACGTGTCCCACAACAGCAAACCCACTGAAGCAGGGGTGCTGTGCTCAAGCCTTCCTTGCTGTGATTAAGGTCTTTTTAAGTTAATAAAGAACAGATGAGCCACCAGACAGGGTCAGCTGAAACCCACGCTGTGGCTCTGGCCAAGTCTGATGGCTTCAGGTGGCCACCAACTATTGAATAAAGTGTCCCTGGATTTGGTGGGAGGGTGAGGGCGCAGCACCTGGAATGAGCCCAGCTACGCCTGGTGAAGTGTCATGTGGAATTGCAACCTCATTTAAAAATCTCCTGCCAGCACGTAGCTTTTAGTCATTGATCTTATTTCCACTCCGGCTGTCTTTATGCATTATTAAAATACTGATAATACTCGCTGCAGGACAACACCACTGGTAATCCTATCCCATGCTTCTGCCATTGCTGTTAGGGGGTGTAAACAGCACCAGCAAACGCCCTCTTCCCTGCGGGAATATTTTCAAAGACAGCAGAGCAGGATGACGTGACCTTCTCAAGGACCTTTAGAGGATTTTGGTCGTTTTTCCGGAGAAAAATCCCATGAGCTTCACAGACACGAAAGAAAAGAGTTGATTTTCCAGCCTGCGACACAACTTTAGCCAAAAGCCTGAAACTTGGCTTCCCCACCAGGCTCAGCAAGATGAGCTGATAGATGCGGGACTTTATCTGCCTTCAGCCACCCGCGCTGCCTGCCTTGGTGGCATCCAGGCCTGGTGCACAGCCCAGACCACAGCTTGTGGTGTCACATGCTGCCATCTAGTGCCATTTTTTAAGCTTCATATTCAGTTTTGTGGGGTTTTTTTGAGGCTGAAAGACATGTCGTAGAATCATAGAATACCAGGTTGGAAGGGACCTCAAGGATCATCTGGTTCAACCTTTAACTTGGCGTTAACCTTTTAACTTGGCGTTCGGGGATGCCTCCTTTATGTTCTACTGCTAATTAATTTTCTTCTGCGTTACTGCATTGGCTTACAGGATGCTTCAAAATTACAGCTCAGGCTTTGGCAGCAGTTCAGTGCAGACAGGCAGAGGCATGCCACCGTTTAGAGGACACTCTAGTTCATATTCAAGAGGTTAATGATATCCCATATAAAGTGTAAGTCAGGTCTTACTGAAGAAGTCCTGGATGATGCTCCCCTTAATTTTTATGGAAGCTGGACTCAGCTCCCATCCTAGAGGGGAAAAACTGGCAATATCAAGCCATGAAATGACCCGGTATCCTCTAGTAGCTTGGCACAATTTAAGGAGACAACTTACCTCCTTAAGATAAAAATCCATGCTCGGGGCAATCTGTAAAGCAAGTCTCTGCCGAATTCCATTAGCCACCAGGAAAGACCCTTTGTACCATGCACAGTCCTGCAGAGAAAGATCATACTCAGGCCAACATAAAAGACACTGCTTGGATGGAGGGAATGGTGCTCCAGGTTTCAGGCATCTGGGATGTGCCCTTGGATTACCTGCCAGGAGACTTACACTAAATTATGATGCTTCTCCATGCTTCAGCTTCAACATGAAGCAATCTGGGCTGGGGTTTGTCTTCACTCAGGTCTTGGCTGGAGCCTTGGGCACTCTTGAGGCTCAAAGAGAAATACCTACGGGGGTGAAGCTAAAGTCAGACTGGGCTTTTGCTCCTTTGACTCTAATGCAGGAGACTCCCCCAGTTTTGTTGACTCCTGAAGCACCTAAGTAGTTGTTCATCTCCCTAAGCATCTGCTAGAGATGTCAATCTCCTTCCTATATCCCAAGCAGCCAGGACACAACTGGAGCTGGAAAAATGTCAAGGTAGTTTCATATAAGGGTTTATGATGGTGTGGAACAAGCAATGCTGAATATTATAAATATTGGACTTGTAGAGGCTTGAACCTGCTGGCCCTCCGCAAGCAATCGCTCCTGCAAAGCCCTGGAGTCAGCAAGAAGTGTCTGCAAGCCCAAAACCGAAGGTAAGTGCATGGATCGAGCCCTGTGCATGGGTCGTTGCTGGCTGCAGGCTCCTTCCCCTCGTGCTTCAGGCATCTCGAAAAGCCAAAAAGCAGAAGTTGGTGTTTTACACTGGCTGTGCTCCCATCCCTGGCTAAGCCCAGGAACCAGCTGAAACACCGGTGCATGGGTGAAAGGATATAAAATAAGAGGAATATTTTTGAATCTCCAGCATGACAGTTCGCTGGATGACCTGCTGAGCCAGGACCTTAAATATTTTTGAGGCTAAAGGTTTGAGGACCACTTTTTTAAATGGCTGAGCAACTTGAACACCCATCGCTTGCAGGAGACAGGGAGAGGGCTGCAACCCCAAACGTGCAGAAGTGGTTCTTCCCTTTGGATCATGAGAATATCTTGGCCACCCAAGTCAAAGCGGTTAACACCTCAGGGGGCAGAAGCATGTATACATTGTTTTAATGAAGATTATTTTCCAACGTGCCCCAGAGCTGTGAGATAAACTGCAAGCGCAGTAGAAAACTGTGATAAATTTCTGCAAGTTGGCTACGCAGGGAGATGCTCGCTGCCTTTATCCGGGAGCGCTCGAGGGGCCGGGCGTGGATTTGCGAGCTGGTGGTTGCTCCTTTCTCTTTCAGAAAATGCAGGTTGGTTTATTTATGTTTTAAACACCTCGTAGGCTCTGGAGAAGAGGGGGCAAAGCCTGAGGCACCTCCCTGGCAGGCGGCAGCACTTGCACAAGCTGCAGATGTTGGACTTGACCCGCAGGCGCCGAGAGGTAACGCTGAGATGGATTTGGGGGGATGCTGGGGCTTCCCCTCTCGGACAGGGGTCTGCCCATCCCTGGTGTCTCTCCCATGGACCAAGAGGCTTAAAACCTGTTGCTGGGAAGAGCAAATGAAGCTTTCCTGGTGGTTTAGGCAGAAGCAAGGTGGGGAGCATCCCAGGGTCCCCATGATCAGTAATTACTTCTGATTTTTGCAAAGCTTTACCTTCATTTGGCTGTGGCCCATGGAGAAACCAAAAAATCTCTGTCCGGGTCATGTTCTGTCATATACCCAGTTTGGCAAATACCATTTGTGCTGGTTAAACTACTCGACTGCGTAATTATTTTCAGTGCCAACCCCCTAATGATATGCCATGTCGAGCTGTTAAAACGTGTTTGCTCGTCTGCTGCTTGTGTTGACAACTCGTTTGCAAACCCAGGCAGAGCTGAAGCGAAATCTCCACAGGGAGGCAAAAATCAATAAACAAAAAATCAAGGAATTCAGCCCAAAGAAAGTCCTTGACACTCTCCAGAGAGGCGACAGCGCTGAAAGCCGAGACCTCGTCCCCGCTGAGCACAATCAGCGTTTTCATGGAGACGACTGTGGTAAGTAGAATAATTTTCCAAGGAGATGTAAAACTTGCCAGCCTCTTAAATGTCATCAAAGTTGTTTCCCGATGGAAGCTGCTTCCACGGCTCCATCTCCCGCTGTGACATGGTGCAAGTTCAAAAGACTGGAGGGGGGTGGGGGGAGCAGTGAGATGTCGTCGCAAGGCAAAGTGTTGGGATGCCTCAGAGCAGGACGCAGGTCTCCGGGCTGCTTCTCTGACAGCATCCGGACCGATCTGAGTAGATGTGAAATAAAAGCCATGGAATAGCCATAGGGGCATAAAAGCAAAGTCCCCAGGCCCAGGCCCCTGCAGAAGCAGCTTTCCACCAGCAGAAGACTCTCAGCTTGTCCCACAAGTCCCTGCATGGAAAACTGAGTACCAGGACAGAGGGTGTCCCTGGGGTCCCATGTCCTTGGAGAGGCAGGGGGTCCACTGGGCAAAAACATCCCAGGAGGTGAGCACACAGACTGCTGCGTAGCTGGACATAGACGGGCTGGGGGGAACCTCCAAAGCTCCACCAACATGATGGCCAAAGCGGTGAAGGAGAAAATTAATGGAAAACGACTGCCTGAATGCCCATGCCAACCCCGCGATTGCCCCGTGCAAGCACGGAGCGGGTCCCTTTCTGGAGGGAGCACGGGGCTGAACCGCTGGCAGCCGCAGTTATCGGTGGGTACACAACCGTGCGGTTCCCTGGCAAAATATGCCGGGCACATGGTGCAAACAACCAGCTCAACTCTTTATCTGGGGGTCAAGCAGGGTGGGCTTCAGAAGAGCTCTTCTACTGCATCCGGTTGGTTACATCTCAAATTTTTCTGCTCTGGAGAAAGGAAGTGTGATGTTCCCTCGCAGCAAAAGGGAAACCTGGATGATTTAAGATCGCTGGTTATTTTCAGGGCCCTTGTGAGACTGTTTTTTGGGAGAACAGTCAGCCTTATCTCTCCCCCTTGACATGCATGAAGGACTGAAGGAGGGTACCCACATACATTTTGGGGTGTTGAGCCTTGCAGTAAGTCTACTCTGGCAGAGCACTCTTGGGCACATTGGGAAGTTGGAACCAGGCTCAGCAGGAGAAAGAAATGGAGAATGAGCTGCTTGAGCAGCAGCTGCCAGAGATTTGCTCCTGGCTTCATCACTGCATGGTCCACCAATATGTTGCATTCATATGCTTGGTGTAGCCTCTGGACTCCTGCCATCCTTAAGTGACCATGGGGTAAACGTTACAATCACTGAGGTTACTCACTTGGTAGGTTTAGTTTTATATGGAAATAGCTTCCCACTGCCCAGAGCCAGGCAATTTCCATCGCAGATTTGCATTCATCTGGGTGACGTGTAATTAAGGTGAGGTGTCCCTGGTTAGATGATTTCCAGCCATGGTTCCGTTTGACTTTCAACGTCTGATGTGAAAACCCATCAGGCGAAATTAATTTAACAGCGGCAGATCTCAGCCTCTCCTGGGGCTGCCTCCCCGCCACAGCCCACGGCGCAGTGCGGGAGGGAGCACGGCACGGTCTGCGTGACAGCGACGCCAGCCCGCGCCGAGCAGGGGACGTTCATTCCCCCGCACGCCTCGAGGATGGGCAAGCAGCCAGAATGGTCGTAGCATTAATCTGGAGGGCTGACCTGTGGTGCTTTGGATTTGGCCGTGACTCCGATCTAAGTTTTGGGGCACTGGTGGACACAGGGTGGGGGAGAAGCTGGGGGGTGTGTGTGTGGAGATGCCAGGGCACAGAAGGTGACCTTACTGTCCCCAACGAAGGGGAAATCAAAGCGAATCTCAGCCACCACTTCGTATTGACATCCCCAAGGCATGAGTCCTGCTCTGCTTTGTTTACCCATGACAACCTTTGGCACAGGCTGGAGACATTACTGAGGGTGAAAATGCTTAAATTAGTGAAAAACTTGTCTGCCAGTGAAGTTTCACCGGGAGAAAGGGGAATGGACTTGGCTGCTCCTATTCCCACGTGTTTCTTCACTTTAGCTTTCTTCTGCTTGGCAATGAAACCATACTGCCCCTAGCCAGACTCTGTAATTTCACCAAATATAATCCTGATTATATTATACCTTACCCTGCCCAGCCCTGAGCATGGGCTCTGGTCTTACAGGGACCTCTCAGGATCTTCTTTACATTCCTCCAGCCACCCATAGCCATTTCCAGCTAAACTCCAGGGAACTGGGCATGCAGCTTTGCAAAATTATGATACTTTCTTTTTCTCCTCAAGGAAACGTGTGGGGTAGAGGACTCTCCAGGCAGCATGATGGGTCTGAACTTTCTCCAAGCAAGAGCAAGAAGGTTGACCTGTGGTTCCGCAGGGAGTCGCGGACAAGGGATCTGTTCTGGGACACCTCCAGCACGGGCTCCGAGGAGTGGGAAGGGGAAGAGAAGAAGATCTGCCACAAGCCTACCCTTGTGAGAACCAAGACGGAGAGAGTTTCTCTCTTTGATGACTTTTTTGACAAGGATTTCTAATGGCATGGCTGGGGGTGAGAGGGACACGCTGAAGAAACAAACCCCAGCTCTGGTGGGGCTGAAAACCCAACAGCTGGATGGACTGAGGGTGGGGACATGACGTCCACAGTAAGTGGCATTCCATGTCCTGGAAAAGACAGCTGGAAACGAGGAGATCACTGAAGTGGAGTGAATAATGACTGCTTGGCTTATGTGGCTGAACCGAAATATCTGGGGGAAAAATGGCTTGGACCGAGCAACAATGAAGTGGGGGTAGAGGGGGGAGGAGGAGGCTGGCAAAACACCCAAGCAGAAGCTGGAAAATATTCTGGGTTAATCCCAAATATTAAGTTCCAACTGAAATGAAATGTTTTGCTTGCCTTTGGGTTACTCAACCTTTCTGTTTATCTTGTTTTTAACCTTATATCCTTTTCGAAACCACAAAACCCCAGTTCAAAATGCAAAGTAAAATGATTCATTTAGGAAATCTTTAAAATAAATATTTTGGCATTTCTAAAATTCCTTTTTGACATTTTTTTGGAATTTCCTCTCCTCCCCTGCCCCAAATACAGAAGTACATGTACATTCTTCAGTACTAACCTCCAATTTTATGGATAATCTTCTAAAAAAGCTGGCTTTTGCCTTCTCTGCCCAAGGTTCAGCACTGTGCAGTGAGTGGTGGAAACCAAGGGATCTCCAGCACATCCTGCAGCCACGTACCCTTGTGTCAAGGCTGCTGCATCCACCAAGATGTATATTGAAAAATGTGGTTATATGAAGGGTATCAGGTCTATCAAAGAGATCCATGCAGTTTCCATCTCTCCTAAACTGTATTTTTTTCATAAAATGATCTGCTTTTCCTTATAAAATCACTTGTTGTCTGAGAGAGAACTTCACCCAGTTCTCCTGTCTCCTATCTGGTTGTCTTTGTAGGTCCGTAAAGGCCACTGCAGTGAAGGTGCATCACCTTTGTGGAACACAGTACATTATTCAAACACATATATAAAATGATTCCCTAGGATTTCAGTTACACACCTTGCAGTTATCATCACAAACTAGATATAGGGAGAACTGGTGCTACACAAGGTGGGGAGACAGCCCACCACCAGCCCTGGCCCCGGCAAGACGACCTGCCTGATTCCCAGCATCAACTTTACCTCCATTTGAAGTTGTAGAGCTGATGAAGGGTGTTAACTCTTCCTCATACCTCCTGCTTGTCTCGCTGGGTTGCTTTCCACTTGGTCTCTCTAGAACCCACCAGAGGGTAATACATCTCCAAATCAGCTCCTTGGCACAGGATGGGGATGCCAGGAGTAACAAATATAATTATCATTGCAGCAACTTTAACTTCCTTCAGCTGGAAACCTTATCCTCATTTTTCAAGGCAGGACATCCAGAATAACTAGATCTGGAGTCAGTTCTCAGTTATCCAGGGCAGGTGAGGCATGTCCTGCATCGCTGTCTTGAACCTGCACTACCTCCCACAAAGCTGTTTTGGATGTGTCTGCGCTGCATCCTCAGCTTCCTGCACTACATAGCCAGAAAAAGAGCAGGACACACATTTTTAGGCATACTTAGGGGAATTAGACACCTGTGGCTGACTCAGTTTCAATGGTATTTTGGCTATTTGTCTCTCTCAGGCTTTATTGGAAATCCCAGGCAGAGCAGGAGCTGGAAATCACAGCCAAAGCCCCAAGTCAAAGCTGGAGCCTCCAGCACAGCTGCCCAGCACTGAGCTTCTCTGTCCCAGTTTCACCTCTCTCTCTCTTTTTGACATCCCTAAATGTACAGCCCATTACAGCATGCCTGCATGCTCCATGGAGAAAACTCCTCTTTGGAGAAAGCCCACACGCCATGCGCGATTTCACTGAAAAGCCAAGAAACCAAACCCCAGCACAGAGAAGGAGGAAGAAGAGAACCAATCTTAATGAGAAAGGAGAACTGCTCGTGGCTAACGAGTCTGTGTCTGGAGTCTGTGTGTTTTAAAAATGCCCCTGAGAACTTTGCTGATAAGCACGGTCATCGTGTGTGAGCTGGAAATACCGTGAGAGCTTTGAATTCGACGTTGAGGGTATGCTGAAAAGGTCAATGATTTAATGGGCTGGAACAATTAATCTGGCACTTGTCTATACACCTGTCCTCTTAATGATGTGACACATCTCCCTTCTGTGTTCCCATCTGTCAACAATTAAGCTATAATTGGTGGAAATGCAATTTATCTCAGATAGAGCTGATTAGTTTTCCAATAATCACGTTGCCAGCATTGGGGAAGAGTGCTGCCCACGGAGAAGAGCGTGTGGACCAGTCAATCCATACCACAGAGTCTCTGAGCATTAATTTATCAATTTACAGTGTGCAAAATTTGCTCTTACGGAGGCGATAAAACCAGCAAACCCGCTTTCTACTTCTGGTGCTCAAAACTATTTGCCTGTGCTGCTCTCCATTGCATTAACTCATCATAACCTGTAGAGAGGCGGACGGCAACGCGTCCTCTTCTCATGTTTTCTAACATCCTTTCCAGAAGCTGGAAATGAAAATGTTTTCTCTATTACTAAAGGTGAAACTTAGACTTTTCTACAAATTACGGAAGATGGAACAAACCCAGCAACGCACGCGCTGCAACTCAGCAAGGAAGACTTTGCAGAGCTGTTTTTCTCTGAATAGCTCCCGATTCCAAATGCTCGATGTTAGCTCGTCATCTGAAGGCTGAGTCATTACAGCCAACTATGGAGAAGATGAATCTTGCCACCCAACGTAACTGAGCACACACAGCTTCCATCCGAGTTGCGCGCCGCAGAAACCAGCGCCTGTGTTTTAGCGGAGCCCCTAAAGCCTTGACCCCAGCGTGCCTCCCCGGGGGGGGAGAGGCTGGAGCACTGCTCCGTCCCTGCTGGCGGGCATGGGTGCAGGATGGGTTTTGAAGGATAACGATGAGGAAGCCTGCACGGGGTTTGGTTTTGGTGGTGCGGAGCAATGCGTAGTCAAAGGAGGAAGAGCCAGGAGGGAAGGTTGCAGTGCAGGGAAGTAGAGTGGGATTTGTCTGACCTAATTAAGGCTAAGGGCTGCGAAGCCTCTCGCCTGCTGGCTACAAAGACGTTTCTGTGGCTATCTCACACCGGCCGCCTAGCTTTGAGGCAAGGCTGGACCCATCCTGCAGGTTAAACCTGTCTCCCCATAGGCGCTGGGCTGAGGCAGAGGCTGCTCGAGCCCAGATGCAGTGCCTTCAGAGAATTCACGTTACCAGTTGTCACCAAAATGACAAAGAACAGAGATTTTAGGCAGTTAATGACGTGGCTATGGGTATCAGCAAATGGCACAGCCCTGAAGAAATGGGAGACGTAGGGTAGATAGATCTCTGCCCCAAAGGACAAGGACATTCGATCTTCCCAGTGAAATGATTATAGGACGTTTGTGTTGGTGGTATGAACGTGGCCAGAGCAACCCAAGTTCCTCCTGCCCAGGATTAGCTGAACCGGTTTTGCTGAAATGTTACAACAAAATGGTAATGCTCATCCCGAAGCAGCCAACAACTGGGGAAAGTCAGCGCTAGCGGTTAATGCCTGGCAAAATCATTAGCAATTAAACGCACAACTTCTAAGAGGAAATGGCGATGAGCCTGACCCCTGTATTTAAAAGAGCGGGAAGTTATTTCAGAGCCCTTGCAGCCAGGGTTGCTGCAATATCTCTGTTATTGTTCCCGAGGAGAAAAATGATTTATGTACACTTAGTAAAGAGAGCTGTTAGGTAAATAAAGTTGAACAAAGCCACGCTGTAACTGGATCCCATCAAGCAGTCTGGATTAACGTGATTTTCTAACCTTCCTGGGCTCTGTCCCAGCTGGTGCTCGGAGTATTTGACCTCCTCAGGAATGCAAGTTTTCGGCGTCACGCAACATCCTCCCCTCCCCTCCCCACCACACGCACGCATTCCAAAAGCAGAATAAACCCCCACCATCAAAGGCACTGGGATATATCCACTAACCCTATTAAACCCTTTATCTGCCCTGACTCACTGGAAGGTGTGTGACAGGCAACTGGGATTGCTTCAATCTGCTTACACAAAGCCGGGAGAGAAAAGCGCCCGAGAACATTGACTTGAGCAGCTCCGTTTCAGGCTGTACATGAAGATTAAAGTATTATCATCAGCTTGAAAAATATCAACCGTGGCATGTTTTGGTTTGTCTAACTAGGTATCCTCAGACTGTGCCACGATAGCACAGCCCTAAACCTGTTGTTTTCCAATGCTGGAAACAGCAATTAAGCCCTTAGGGTTTCCAGCTTGCTTTAAATAATTCCTGAGCAAGGTCAAGAGATGGCACAAGGGTCCCCCGATGAATTAAGGGGAGGGAGGCAGCTCCTGTTTCTCTTCTGAGCCTCTTTACCTGTTCCGGATAGGGGATGTTGCCCTTCCTGGGATGTCCCCTCCCTCCCAGCAGGAATGGTGCGGGGATCTCTGGCCCAGGGGCAACATGATCCATCTCCTCCGATGGGACAGAGCTGCCCATAGATACCTCCTGTTCTTGGCAGGAGGAGGAAAAGTATTTATTTCTTGCTTAGCACAAGGGTTGTAGCTTTTTGCCACCTACTGACATGTTGTGGGAACAGCTCATCCTGTGAATTCCTGAGGAAGGGCTTCATCGTGCACTGGTGCATCCAGCATCGGCTAAGCGGCCCGCAAAAATAAAAGTGAGAGTAAACGTGGCACTTGGCACGCTGACAGGAGAGCAAGACGTGTTCAATCGGTTTTCTTTGCTGTATTTCCCTCCTTGCCCCATCCCTTGAGCACCTCGTTTCATCATTCCAGAGAGCAGGAACATGGGAGAAATCAGGCATCTCACTTGCAAAACAAAGCCTTGGCTTCTTCCCCTCCTCTCTTTCCCCCAGTTAATCTATTTTTTCCCCTTCATCTCCCCCTAAAGTCTCTGCCTGGGTTTTGCCCTTACCCAAGGGACCTTCCTTCTTCCTTAGCACTGCTGAGGGCTTCTGGTCAGAGGACAGGAGGTCTCTGCAGGACCCCATGCATTGCTTAAGCTTCGTATAAATCCTGGTTTGATGGCTTAAGCAACGCGCAAAGCCAACAGCACTAACTCATTGCGCAGGGTGGACTTCAGCCTCCACGAGGGAGCCGAGCACGCGTGTTCATGTCCCCCGCCAGAGATGCTGAATGAGGTGTCGTCTCTGCGGAGGCAGTTTTGATGCGTCTCTCGTCCCCTCGTGGAGTTTCAGTGAAGCTCAGCTGGGGAATCCTACATCTTCCCAGAGCTTCTCTCATTCCGCTCCACGCAGCTTTCCTTCTCCTTCACTCCCATCGGCAGTGTGCTGTGCTAACGCGTACCCTCAGTCATGGGGTAGAGCAAAACCTTGTTGTGTTGCTGATCCAGCCTTGAATTTCCCTCTTCCTCCTCAGCCACCCTGAGACACAGCAGATACCCGTGCTGCCATTAGCTGGTGGTCCAGGCAGAATGCAAATAACCCATTTGATTAAACCAGATTTTCTGCATCGTATGATCTAACATCCAAAATTGCTTTATTAACCTTGTACTCAATTAAAATGCTAGATGACAACCGTCCTGGGAGAAAAGAGGAGCCAAGAAAGCATCAGTTTTGCAGTCACCCCATGCAGAAACACCCCTTTCGTTAAACACTAAGGACCAAAGCACTTGCCCTCGCTGGTAGCCACTTGATCCCGGTTACAAACACCACCCCAAAGCAACCAACGTGGCTCACAACTTAACGCCTTGCACCGCAAAAAAAAGGCTGAGCTTAAAAGCCAGGCAGCCCTTCTATTTAACACACAAATCACCTCCTTCAGTTTAGCCGAGCTGACCTAAAAATCACAGAATCACAGAATCACAGAATTGCAAGGGTTGGAAGGGACCTCGGAAGATCATCTAGTCCAACCCCCCTGCTAAAGCAGGCTCTCCTAGAGCATGCTAGACAGGACTTCGTCCAGGCGGGCTTTGAATATCTCCAGAGAAGGAGACTCCACAACCCTTTTTGCCACACAAAGCCTCCCTTGTGAGACTTGCTGGAGCTGATTTTCCTTACAGCGCTCCTCTGTGTTGAAAAAAAAACTCCTGAAGCTTCATTTCTCTACGTCGCACTTATATAGGGACCGTGAGCCCATTACTGCTCCAGTGCGACGGGGACTGATAAAATACCATGCTTAAAGCTTTTTTTAAGGTCAGGTGGAGAATTAGCACACAGCGCTGACACGGTTCTGGATCTCTTCCCAAACTTGATACTTAAAGAAGTAGATATTATTTTGAGCAAGACTAATTTCGTTCAAAATGTGTCTGTAGATCTTTGCAAAAAATGTCGCACTTTTCCCTAAGAATTGGCCACTCAAAAAAAATCCCAAACAACAAAACAAGCTTAAGATTAGGGGTTTGGGTTGGGGTTTCCTCTGGTTTTGATTTATTGAAAACCCAATTTTTAGCCACCACAAGGTATCGTTGCTGTTTTGGTAAAGGTAATTGGTCACAATGATCTAGTTAAATGTTACTAAAAATAATCACCAAAATGTGGAAGAAAGTATTGTGCCAAAGCTAGAGCAGGAAAAAAATGCAAACCCCAGGATCTTTGATCTTTAAAACCAATTTCTGCAGTAACCCTTGCTTCCAACCTTTATTTTGAATTTTCTCATTCCCAAGGCTCTCCAGGTCCGCTTTGCAGTTGCGAGCAGAAGGACTGGAAGTGGCTATAAAGCAAAAGACTAAAATCTTCCTGCAGACCCTCAATCTTTTTTACTGGAGGATTACCTGCTAAAAACAAATTGCCTAGCCCTCTTTTGGAGCCGAGGGCGAAGAGCTGAGAAGAACCCATTGCTGCTCTGGGCTTTGATAATCGCTTCCTTCATCCTTTGGGCATGTTACGGTACTCTGCTCTCAGTTTTTTTGTTTTTTTTTTCCTCCTCCCTCCCATCTTTCAGAAGATGATGATACTTAATTAACTCCCTCCAGGGATCTTGTGCAGCTCAGTTAATGTTCGGAAATGGCTTTGAAGGCAGCCAGCTTTGTACGGTTTCTGCGGCTCCTCCCTTCCTGACCCTGTTACACCCACACGCTGCTCTTGGCCCCGGGAGCCCACATCTCACACCACGGCACTGGCTCTTGCACTGTAACAAGTGGAGCACTTTTTCCATGCTTAAGCAACCAGATTTCCCCTCGAGATCTAATATACAGGGATGGCTTCAGGCATAGGTGAAATAAGCCATCTCCTCCAGAAGGAGCACGATGAGGAGGTAAAGCCACTGTGGTCTTTCTGGTGCTGGAGACCTGGAGAGCCTGGTGGCCGTGGCTCAAAAATTAGGGTATATGGGGCTGGAGGCAGCCCCAGCTTTTGCTTTGCCAGCCAGGTGCTCACTGTTCGGACATTTTCCCAGCTCTACCCTGTTTTCTTCCTTTCTACCATCCTGTGGCAAGAGCCCCTGCCTAAGCCCCCCATCTTTGGCTCATCAAACTTGAGTTTTTCCTCCATCTCTGCTAACAGCCAGGAAAACAGCCAGGAGCGTGAAGCCACAGTTAGGCTAAAGGCAAAGGAGAGCGACTCTGCAGAGCCTGGGGAAACGCTTCAATCTCTTTGGGGTTTTACCCTACAGCGACACTGAGATGCTGTTCCATCAGTTCCCTTCTCACAACTTCCACCGCTCTTAAGACCTCAGTATGGCAAAAGCTGGGGTGAAGGTGTGGGTGAAGGCATGCACCAGTTTGTGCCGATAGGAGGTCACTAATGACGTGCAAGAGCAGGAATGACCTTTAGGGCCTCGTGGGAGCACTTGGCTTGTAGGGGTTGATGGTGTTCCTGATGGGTATGGTGGTCCGTAAAGGTGGCAGAGGGCTTCCCTTCAAATAAAGCGGAAGAGCGTATGATATTGCAGCCGTAGGATCAGATGGTTGGTTTCCTCTCTGTAGGACTGTGGCCTCGGCAGAAAGGTGTCGCTTCTGGAGAGGGGACTTGAAGGACCTGGGACACGGCCAGTGGGATGCATCCTTGCTTACAGTGGGAAAGTAAGGCAAGGTTAGCCACTGCTTTCGCTCTTCCGACGCAATGCACTGATGGGTGTTCTGATCCAGGTGTTTAAATTATAGGAGCCTGGTCTTCATCTGTGTAAGAAGGAGAAAAATAATTACAAAACACTAAAAAATGAAAAAAAAATGTATTATAAAAAAAAAAAAAAAAACACCAGGGAAAACTGCTAGGTATCTATCTGAGATGGAATTAGGTAGCTGCAGAGATAGAAAAGGCTTTTGTATATAGTCAAGAAAAGCCAAGTAAGTGGTTATGATGTGGAAATAGTTAAAATGAATGAGGTCTTACCTCTTCATTTCCCAGCTTTCAAGTGCTCGGGCTCTGTAACTGATGTTCTAGTTAAGCACAGTAAGACCTGCCTTTGTGCTCACACAGAACTGGAGAGGGGCGCCGAGATTTGGAGCAGGCAGTAAATCCGTGCCAACAAAGGTCTCCGAAGAAAATCATTACTCTTAACCCAGATATGTTCAGATTCAGGCCCTGTACCAAGAAAATAACACCCAGCTAGGACAACCCTACCTATTTGTTTTGCTTGGTTGTACGGAATGAAGTCCTTTGCCTTTGGGGTTCATGGGACTGATGGTCATTCAGGGCTGTTTTTGAAACCGTGGAAGGTTTCACAAAATCAGGGAGGAGGGCATTATAAAATTTGGCTCAACGTCCCAAAGTACTTCTATTCAGACGGCTTCTGCCATAAGAAAAATAATGAGATGCTTTTAGGGCAACGTTTTCCCTGAAGTTACTTCCCCTCAGTGGTGGATTTTGCCAGCCATATGCAGATTCCTCGATTAGGCAACACTGGTGAGTCAGGTATAAAGTCGAGTCTTACCCTGCTCGCCGGCGGGACTTCCACTCCAGCGGGGATGCCTCCAGCCACCACTACCAGCTCCCAGGGCCCATGGCTATCATCCATTCCCTAATGGCTACCAGCCATTCCCTAACGGCCCGCTTTGATGTCCAAGTGCCATAGGACTCAGCGGTGCTGGGTTCATTGATTAGCATACAAATCACGCCCAGAGACTGGATGCTTCCTGCACTTAATCATCCACTCGGTGCATTTCAAAGAGCCCCAGACAGACAGATGACTTTTTTTTTAAAAGACAACCAAAAAGATCCCAGGCAGAAAAAGAAAACACACACGTGAACATAGTCTCAGGTTTTCTGCTGATGCTTTCTTCATGGCACAGAAAGCACCACCACCTTCCTGTTGTCATGAGAAGAAAGCTGCTACTTTGGTGACCAAATAAATACACATGAAGATCCTAACCTTGAGGAGAAATATCCTTGTTTTCAGAGGACGGCCAGTAACCCATCACGTGGAGAAGCAAGCACATTACCCACACAATTAAAGCCTGTTAACATGAAACCCAGCCTTTTCTCCCAGAGATCTTGGCTTAAACGTGCTGGAAGATCAGGAGAGCAGAGCCTGGTTTGAAAGAACCACAGAGGCTTTTTCCCCATCCCCTGAGGTGATCCCACCTGAGGCCGTTCAGCCTTCTGCCCAGGTTCACAACCTGCAACGCCTTCTGCTGCAGTGATACGTTTCCTAAAGGTTTAAGAGTGGTAGCTCTTTGATCATTTATAGCCAACGTATTTCTCCCCATGGTGGTTTTTCAGAGAAGTACGTGGGCCTGGGCTCAAGCTCCCTTCAGGGGACCATATTCATCACCGTATTTTGGTACTGAAGCAGATGAAGTAAAGCTGTGGCCTTTGTGAGGGCTCTGAGCAGGGACCCCTGAGCACCCATCTCCCTGCGATGCTTCAGGGCAGACGCAGCCAGCTCAGGGGGACCCAGCCCACATATTCTAAGGTGGCTCTTCCTACCCAAAGGAGAAAGGGTTCTTGCACAAATTGTCATGATTCTTTCCCATTTCAGTGAATGGCCAGAACCAGACAATAACCCCCCAAAGCGTTCTTAAGAAAGAAAGAGCTTTACTAAAAGGAAACAAGTGAGTTTTCAAATGGGAAAGCAGGTTTTATAATTTCAAGTTTCCTTGGTAAAGCTTAATCTTGTTTACCAAGAAGGATTTGGCAGGTGTGATTAATTCACTGCTCTTAAACATGAAAAAAATTATCTGCAATGGGGAATGCCTGTTAGAGAAGGATGTGGTCCTTCCCTGGCCATGTGCATGTTGGGGCAGGGGACACAGAACTTGGGGGCAACTTCTTGAGAAGTCCCTTTGCCTTCCTGCTCCTCTGGGAGAGTCCTCGCTGCTGCGTTGCAGTGGGGGAAGAAAGGTTAATCAGAGGGGGCTGGAAACCCAAACGCTCAAGGGCGGGTATTTTTGTTCCTAGAGGAGATGTACACAAAAGCAGGGTTTAATCTGGGTTTAAAATCTGGGTTATTTTCTAGCCAAGCTACTCGATGGGAACACACCCAGAGTCGACAGTTGGCGCTGCCAGCATTGCTGACACGCTGCTGAGACCCAAACTGTCTCCGGGGGGAGTTACTCACGGTGGTTGAGCTGCTCTCTGGGTTCGTCACATGGAGGTCCACCTCTCCCAGCCTTTCCTCTGCTAGCTGAACCTTCCCGGGAGCTGGTTCAGCTCACTAAGCTGGCAGAAATACATCACAAGAAGTATCTTTGATAATGATAATCCTCGCCAAAGGATCTAATCTCCTTGGAGGAGGGCACACACCTGGTCTGCAGTCAGGACTGCTTTTTCAGCCTTTTTTCTGTTTTTCCATAGGGCCCTGTGGCTTGTTCTGCACCAGAGTTCAAGGGTTTTTTGGTTAGCCTTCCTGACATCACCTCTCGACCTGTTCAGGTACCTCCTTCTGGCCACACGCAGCCCCTCAGATGGATTAAGCGTTGCCCTTTCAGTGCAGAACCTCCTGAACCCTCTGCAACAGGCGTCACGTTTTCATGCTTGTCGCTCACGGATTATCTGCCAAACCCAAACCCCAACCCCCTGCAAGCCAGCCAGAGCGCCCATCTCCAAGCCTGCAGGAGGCACAGGAGACAACGGTTCATCTTTGCATGGAGCAGAGGAGGCTGAGGGGAGCCCTCATCACTCCCTACAACTGCCTGAGAGGAGGGGGGAGCCGGGGGGGTTTGGGCTCTGCTCCCAGGGAACGGGCGATGGGACGAGGGGGAATGACCTCAAGTTGTGCCAGGGCAGGTTTAGGTTGGACATTGGGAAAAATTTCTTCCCTGAAAGGGCTGTCAGGCACTGGAAGGGGCTGCCCAGGGAAGGGGTCAAGTCCCCATCCCTGGGGGGATTTAAAAGCCGGGCAGACGAGGTGCTTAGGGCCAGGGTTTAGTGGTGGGATGGCAGGGTTAGGGGAACGGTTGGGCTTGATGAGCTTAAAGGTCTTTTCCAACCTAAACAATTCTATGATTCTATGATCTGCTCCACACCTCTAATTCCCATCGCTGCTGCCTTCCTCCCCAAATCACTCCCCAGCCACTACCCCTTTTCCCCACACCTGCAGGGTAATTTGAGGGGTGGGTAACCACTGTCAAGGAAGAATACGTTTAACCAGGTTTGGTTTAACCCTAGGGCATAAAGCACATAAAAATATGGGAACTGAGCGTCCTTGCTCTCCATCCTCTGCCCTGTGATACCGCTTAATCCATCAGCACAGCCTTGCCTACCTGCTTTTCCTCTTCGTTCCTGCTAAAAATCACAGAATCACACAGAATCACAGAATAGCAAGGGTTGGAAGGGACCTCGGGAGCTCACCCAGTGCCACCCCCCTGCTCAAGCAGGTTCTCCTAGAGCATGTTACACAGGACTTCATCCAGGTGGGCTTTGAATATCTCCAGAGAAGGAGACTCCACAACCCCCCTGGGCAGCCTGTTCCAGTGCTCCATCACCCTCAGAGTAAAGAACTTTTTCCTCATATTCAACTGAAACCTCTTATGTTTCAGTTTGTGCCCATTGCCCCTTGTCCTGGCGCTGGGCACCACTGCAAAGAGTCTGGCTCCATCCTCGTGACTTCCACCCTTAAGATATTTGTAGGTGTTGATGAGGTCCCCTCTCAGTCTTCTCTTCTCCAGGCTGAACAAGCCCAGCTCCCTCAGCCTTTCCTCATAGGGGAGATGCTCCAGTCCCTTTATCATCCTTGTTGCTCTCCTCTGGACTCTCTCCAGGAGTTCCTCATCTTTCTTGAACTGGGGAGCCCAGAACTGGACCCAGTGCTCCAGGTGGGGTCTCAGCAGGGCAGAGTAGAGGGGGAGGAGAACCTCCCTCGCCCTGCTGGCCATGCTCCTCTTAATGCACCCCAGGATGCCATTGGCCTTCTTGGCAACCAGGGCACCCTGCTGGCTCATGGTCAGCTTGTCGTCCACCAAGCAGAGAGATCAGACGTGCGTACCCCAACCTTCTTTTGCCTCATTTCTATGTAAATCTCTTACCAGTCGTGCCAGCCAGCCCGAACCGCTGCTGCTGCAGATTATCCACCTAACACACAGGAGCTGGATCGTGCAGGTGGAGCAGACTCCCAGCAGAATCCAGGCGCGGCGTGGATACTCCAGATCTTCGGAAAGCAGCCTGGTTATACTGGTCGAACTAGATAAAGAGCTGTGTGGGGCACAGCCGTAGGAGCCAGCAGGCTGTAAAGCAGTTGGGAGCCTTTCACAAGGGGAAAATCTTAAACTGCAATGAATTTTGCCTTTAAATAGTGCCCAGATGTTAACACGGAGCAAAAAAAATGCATACTCCGAATGAAACGTTTCTCTTGAAAGGACAAATCCTTTTTATGGGGTCTGTATCCTGAGATTTTTTGAGTGACCACCATGAATTCAGAGTGAGGACGTGGAGAAGTCTGAAGCCCCCCAGCCCCGTATCCAGAAGTTTACAGCCAAGTTTGTGCTTGTGGTCGGAGGAGTCAGACAAGCCTAAATCAACCAAATAAAACATGTAAGCCCATGATAAAGAACAGTTGGAAAATTCACTCATGCATCTGCAGTAAGCCAAACAGTTGGAGACCGGCGAATACACACGAATAACTTTCCCTTAGCCTCTGTGTTAAAAAAAAAAAAAAAAAAATTTCTGTTCACTTCTAAGCAAGTTGGGCCGGTCTATGGAAAAGCGGGCTTTGAGCACCATTTAAATCATGCATAACCTGAGGTTCAGGAAAGGTGGTTTTAGCTTTCGTTCACTGCTTAAATCCATATGTGCATGGGGGGTTAAGCTGGCCTAGGTTAGGGCAGCATGGTGATAAGCGAATTTTGGGGATGGAATTCAGCTTGCTGAATGTACTAGGAAACTTAGCAGATTTCTGAAGGAGATTTGACTTCCCATTAAGAGGATCTGCACGTTTATCTACACCCGATACATGCATGGTGAAAATAAATCACCAAACTCTCCTTTTTACTTACCTTCACACACTTTTTCAGGCTGCCTTTTGAAACCAACCCTACCCCCCTGCTTCAACATCTTCACCGCCCAGGTCTGCAGGCACCTTGGTGAAACCTCTTGCTTGGACAAGAGCAAGAAATGAGGAAAACAGCCAAAATACCCAGGGGTAGGACTGAGGATTTAGTTTCATGGCCAGGGGGTCCTTCTGCTGTTGGTGCTGGGTAATGGGGAGCAGCGTCCCTAGGCAGGGTTACGGCCAGGATGGCTGTGATGGGCAAGCAGGGCTTTAGAAGTGCCAACTAAAGTTATTGCCTGTTCCAGAAAGTTTTCCAAGAGCCACCCGGGCTGAGACAGCTTCTGATGTAGCTGCTATTTCAGGTGACCACTAAAGGATGGTTTGCTTTATTACTGTTAACTATAACTTACTGTGGTTCACCATTTTTCCCTAAAGTCCTAATTTTGAAGAAAAAAAAAATTGGTTTCTGTTGGGTGAAGTGAGGTGGTCGGAGCCTCGAGCCTCACCTGAGTTGGGGGCCCCATCCTGTGTCAGGACCAGCTTTAAGGATTAATCCCCAGGGCTGCATAAAGTTTCCAGCAAAAACTGCTTTGGCGCAAGCCCACGGGAACAGGCTCCTGTAGTAACTAAGCGCCGACAAAAGGTAACTCCCCAGCCAAATTCTGGCTTTCTGGTTTTTCATGCATTTCCCCCACCGACGGATGATCCAGTGTTTTAAGCAGGCTAATGCTTCAAGTCATCCCAAGCACTTCCTAAAGCACGGAGAATGAAAACTGCAGGTTTCTTGGGGATACACACCCACGGTGCATCCCAAGCCCCCCGTTTGTACCAGACTCCGACAACCCACATCCTCCGAGGCACGATGACAGCACTTGCCACTGAAGCAGCAGCAGTTCTGATTTCCAGAATTTGTGTATCCAAAGGATGCTGGCACACCCAGGCTCTCCTGCCTCAGTTTCTCCTTTTTCTCCCTGCCTCTGCACTGCTGCTCTTTCCTACCCTGCCCTAAACCAGTTGTCCAACGCCGCCTGCATCCAAGGGAAGGCACAACTGTTGCGTGCTCCTTGCAGGCAGACGAGGCGGGGTGGGTGCTCTCTGAATGCCCGGTCCTGTGCGGCGTCAAGGAGAGCTTCCAAAAGCACCATAAGGCAGCAGGGGATGCTTGAGAAGCAGCTCGGTGTAAAACAGCCCCAGCAATCCTGCTGGATTTCTGATGCGCAGTAAAAGAAGATAGTTTGGGGTCTGGATACAATTGAAAGAAACCTCAAAAAAATTATCTTTGAATTTCAAGGATCAGTAATTTGCAGCTTAAGGAACTGCAAATCTGTCTGGAAACTATTTACCAAAGAAAACTTACAGTAATACATTCTTTCAATGTTAGAACAGGTTGGAAGACTAGAAGTTTGCAAAGCTCAAACAGGAGTGGAAAAGGGCTGAGGCTGGCAAAAGATCTGGTTTTTTGAAACCTTTGATTTTTATTTCCACACTTGGAAGTATTTATTACGCTCTTTCGCTGGTGAGCAAAAAACCAGAAGTCGTCACTTCCAGGATCTGCGAAAGAAAAAGGGTTCTTTCTATGGGTTCCTGGGATTTTCATGCTGGGAAAGTTTTCAGAGCGCGCTTCTTCCGAAGGACTTTCCAAGAAGGCAGAGTTTACTGCAAAACAATCTCAAGGAGAACTACAGAATTCCAGTCGAGAGACAGAAAAGCTATTTCTACACGGGCAGAGCCAAAACATTGAAGTTTCAAGTTTCAATAAATGTGTTTTTGGCATATTTTGGGAAGATATAAAGGATTGAGTATACTGAGACTACCCAACAGCCAGTCAAGGCAGTCCCGTAGCAGGGTGCTCAACGCGAGGTCGCGCCGACGGAGACGCCTTCTACATATTCCATTTATGAGCTTATGTAGGAAACCGTTTGAGTAATCGTTGCTTCGCTGACAGCCCAGATCGCCAGCTTTTCAATTTTCACTGCAATAAAACAAAAAACCCCAAGGAGAACGCTGTCTCTTTTTAATCATATCCAGCCCTGTTTTCTGTAGCGAACTTCTTCTCCAGCCCCAAGAGAGCAATTCTTTGAATGTCACTTGCAGAGAGCAAGATAAAAATCTCTGCTATTTGCAGAAAAGGCTCCGACTGCCATTTGCGGCTTGAACCACTTCCCAATTTATTTACTTTTTTGGAGGCTGTTTACATTTGCAGACAGCCCAGCTCGCTTCAACGCCAGCAAGCTCGTTTTAGAGCTGCGAAAACGCCCTGTGTGCCGGACACGAGGGAGAATCCAGACCTAGGGAAACCTGAAGGCTCCTGGATCAAGTCAGCTGTGTAAAAACTATGGAGGGAAAATAAATCAATCAATAAATAACTCTATTTTAAAATCTCATTTTTCTGGTGAATTGTATCACCTGGAACTGCCATTTATTCCCTGGAAAAGCTGCAGGACCCTCAGATCGGCGCGTCGCTGCGTGGAGAAGGGAGAGGAGAAAGGCAGCCATCCTTAATTTGGCTGAAGAGCAGCTGGTTTTCTTCTTAATATAATGAGCTCCTCCAGCAAGCTCTTCTGCTTCGAGTCAAGGAGGGTGAAGCACACTTAGCGCGGCTCAGAAGTGACACATCAGCCATTTGCATCAAATGCCTCAAACTCGGAGGGCTCGTTTGTTTGTTCTCTCCAATATTAAAGACTAATTTTGCTTTAGACTAAGAGCCTTTTCCAGCGCAGCCATCCCTCGGGAGGGAGCCGTGGCAACACCAGAGTATTCAATTAGTTGTCTGCTCTACATTACTCAGGGAAAGGAGTGCGTTCACGTGGACAGAACGTGGATTTTCAAAGTCCTATCTGGAAGGGGGTTGCACGGCGAACGGTTTTGCGCCCCTGCTTTATGATACCAGTAGTAACTTCAGCTTTGCACGAAGCTTTCTTACCTTAGCAAAGCCGCTCACTCCCCTACTTTTTCAGCCTTCATCTTTACTGGTATTTTACCACCTGCTGCTTCCTTTTTTTTTTTTGTTTGTATCTCATCACAGACAGAAACAAGAAAGTAGAAAGCGATTACCATTAAGCTGCTGTATTACATATTTAGCCGCTACCTCCTCTTCAACAGCTTCTCCCACTCACCAGCACCTGGAAATCGGCATTCATTTCAGCAGAAAAGATTTTTCCTGCTTTTGCCTGTTTTGTTTTTTTTTTTTAAAGAAAACCCCAAACCTCAAGGCATTAGTTGGTGTAAAAAACCCAGGAAAAACATCTATCAGAAAAGTTCAAAAAAACTTTGGACAGTTTTTCTGGCTCTTTGGAGTCAGGGTTTTGATTGCTGGAGAATTTCCTAGGCCCAGGATGGAAATCCTGCTCAATGCAGAGGTGGAATTTAAATCTGTGTCTCCCACCTGGGGATTACGTGTTCCAGCCACCTGCAAGGCAATGGCTAAAAGTTCAGGGAATCATTCTCCCTCCCTGCTTAAAAGGAAGTCGAACACTGGGATTCTAACAAAATCTGAATCTGAGGGGTCGTGCATGTGTGTCCCAGGGACCTTAAAAGTTCTGAAAAAGTCTTATTAATAAACTTTCCAGTGCGTTCTTGCTTCTACTCAGGTTTTTTAAAACCAAAATCTCTCATTTTCTACTCAATCACCTAAAATCAAGGAATCGTCAACCTAAAGCCTATGGCAATACAAATACACATGGCAACAGCATGCAGTGACCTGCCCTCGAGCTTTGGCAGAAGACTGCGCGGACCATAAATCATAAATTGGATTTGACCTTTTTCCCATCTTACGCAGCTGAGGAAAGATCAATAGGGGTTGCTGGCAGCGAGACAGAGGGGATGCCGCTTCTACTTAGCTGTGTCTTCTAAATGGTAACAGATGTTCAGCAAAGGAAGGAAGAAAACAACTGTACTTCGGCAACTGTACTACCAGCAAGGTGCAAGAACTGATTGTCATTTGGCGAGGCACATTTTAGAAAAAAAAAAAAAAAACACCCAAGGTCAGAACGCACTTCTTCATTTGTAAGGGGGTATTGCGCCCACTTCTGTACAGGAGGAAAGCCCCCTGGCCCGGTAGGAAAATACACAGAAACCTCTGATTACCCCCGGGGCAGCTTTCCTGGCACTGTCTTAGAGCAAAGGGGTATCACTGAGCAAAATCACCGCTCGTCCTACAGACCCTCAGATCCAGAGTCTACAAATCAAGAGCCTTTTCAGCCCCCAGTGCCTGCAAAGATGGAAAGCAGCCCCTGCGAGCCGGCCGGTTCCCTGCCCTGTGGTTGTACAGCTCTGTCCTAGACTGGTACCCGTGCTCAGAGCAGGAGACCATCCGGCCCAGCCTCTAATCTCAATTATCGGCCATAAAATGGGAACAGAGGAACAAGTTGCCTCAAGGAGATGTCCTGGGAAAAGGAAGGATGGGGCAAGTGTATACAGTGAGTGACGCTTTGCCCAGCGGTTCCCCAGCTCTTGAGGCTTTTCAGCTCTGGAAGCTTCCCGAGCCTCGTGCGCTTCGTCTACTGGGCACCTCTCAACAGATCCCCCTTGCAAGTATTCGCCCAGTCTCTCCTTGAACCCACAGCAACTGCAGGCACGTGCGATTTCCTTTGAAGAGGGCTCACACAGACTTCACTGAAGGGGGACCGCCCTCCTGTGGAGGACTTCAAGTTCAGAAGATCAATACTTCATCTATTCTAAACTCTTTTGAATTTCACTCTTTTTTACCTTATCCTTGAGCCTTACAACAAAGAGCCACGATCAAGAGTCAAGCGTACTCTCAGTCCTTTCTTCCCCATGGGGAGTCGGCTAGGAATGGAAGGAGAAAAGCCTCAGCTTCTTCACCAAACCCCTTCCTGCAGACCTACAGATATCTCTCTTTTCCCTGTGCGAGTCATAGCTCGGGATCCCTCTGCACTGGGTATTTAAAGAAATCACAGATTTTTAAAGTGTGCATTGGTGAGCAACACATAAAACACTCATTCCTAAAAATATTACCTAACCAGCCTTGTATAGTCTGGACTATCCGTGAGAAGACTTCTTACAATTTCACATTAAAAGAAATGCTAGGCCTCTCCGAATCTATTTTAGCCCATGCATACTAACTAGATACACTAGGGCTATAAATACATTGCAGTGCAGGAGAAAGAAAAATAATTTAACCCTTATCTTGCACAGAATTCAATAGTTGGAGGAATCAGAGGAGTAAAAAAAAGGAGCAGGGCTGTTTGCCACTCATTTACAACCAGATAAAAAGTTACATGTGACACCTGGCATCCAGTTCCTGAAGCTGGAAAGAAATTTCCCTTTGCCTACAACAGTCCCTGCTATGAGGACAAATAGAAAGAAGTCTAAGAAGTGGCAAAACACCTGCGAGGCCGTAATTCCTAACAAACTCTAGTAATCTGATAGCCCAGCGGCAAGGAATCAGAAAAGAAGCTGGAAGAGCAAAAGACTTGGAGCTGCTCTCAGGCGACCAGCAATTTCTAGCAGAAGTTGGTCGCAGCTTTCAGTCATCTGCACACCTCGTAACAAACACGCGGCCAAACACGCACAACGCCTGCTGGAAAATTCCTAGGAAGTTTTAGGAGCCTCAGCGTAATTGTAAAGGGAATAAAGCACAAAGGATTTTCAAAATCCATAGGCTCCCCGTACGATATTAAGAGACTGTTCTCAGCTTTGCAAGGGCTGCAGCAAGCAGTTCTCAACTCTTACTACAACTGAAGTAATAAAAAAAAACACCCCACCCAACCCTCCCTTATCTCCCAACCCACCCTTATCTCCCAGGAAAGTCCAGAACGACTACATTAATCCTAGCTTAACAGACACGAAAAAAGGATCCATTTTAGTTCAGCTGTGTGACTGATGTTCATACAAATGTTGCTCAAGATGCTTCTAACAGAGGCATGGAAATGAAAATCCAGTAGCGATAAACAACTCTCTTGTAAAAATTTTCCCAGCATTTCTGTCTCAAGAAGCAGCATGGATACATATTTCCCAGACAAAGCAAAACAATCATGGGGACATTTCCATTCAAAAGGAAATAGATAAACAACTTAACCATTTATTTGACTGCATTGTATTTAGACAGCTTATACATTTCATAACCCCACTGTTTTTGTTCTCATCAAAAAGGATAAAGGGACAGAAGAATATAATCCACTCAAAACAGCAGTCCAGTATTTTGAGATACACTTGATATTTTCATAGATGCCCACCTGATACCTGAACTCCAACACAGGTTGCAATGTTTACACATGACCTGAAGGTTTTGTTTTTGTTTTTTTTAAACATAGCACTCAGTTTTAGCAATGCCTTGCAGTGCCCTGAAAAATAGTTTGCGACGTACTATGCACCGCCAATTAGATTATGCCTATTTGTTCTTGGAGGTGAAGAACCTGATCGTTTCTTAAAAAACAACAGAATTCAAACATCCACACCGACACGTCAGCCAATAGCAACATCGGGGCAAATTTAAACAGAAAAGCGATCAACTCCTTCGTTAGATTTGTCAATGCAAAAGGTGAGGGGGGAGAGGACCGTGTTTTAGCAACAGACATGAGAAATAACCAACTTTTCATTGCTCTATTTCTTTTGAAAACCTAGTTTCATCTCTTTTTGCAAATTTGGAACTTCCCACTTGATACCCAAATCCCAAGCAACACAGAGAACAAATCTGTTTCTTTTAATACGAACCAACGCATACAGCTTCAGCATCTTCCGTAGTGAACTGTGTGTTACACAGCAGCAATAGCAGAACCTTTCGGGCAATGGGCTCTTTTAGAAGAAACGTGCACCTATTTTGCGCAGTATTTTCAAAACGTGCATGGCGACAATTGCTTCTTACAATACACAAACCGAATTGTATTTGAAGTTTGCTCAGAAGCGACGTTTTTTTTTTTTGGCAGTGCCTTCATGAAAAGGGATTTCAGCTAACTTCTAAGTCGGCTTTTGAATCTGAAGACACCCACGGCTTAAATATTAACCAAGGGAAGACTTGCCTGTCTGGCTTTTCAGTTTTTAAACATCAGCAGACACACAAGATGGCCTGGTTTGCAATTTGTGACACAAGTCCAACAGCTTCTAACAAGGTCGGAAGCCTCCCTGATCTGCCGCCTCAGTTCAAGCAAGCCAGAGCAGCCACTGGACCACTGGAACACGGCCGAGAGAAGTCTGTTTCGATTGCTTTAAAAACATTAGCAACTAAGTCCTAATTCATGAGTCTAATTACAAATGAAACCTCCTGAAAAGCCACCCAGAAAAACTGGCAAACCTGAGGGATTGGGACAACGTGAGCAAAAGGTTTTATCACGTCACGAGGCAGTAGTGGCAACGTACAGGCTTTACGCTGACCCCCAAGACGTTCCGTGAGCAACAGGCTCCAGGTCGTAACACTTCATCTCGGGCACCATTTTAAATATGAGTTTTCTTTACTGAGGGGAAGAAACTCCCTCAAAAGCAAAATGGCGCCTACAAGCAGAAAACTCAGAAGGGCCAATTTCCATTAAAAATCTTTATTTTCAAATACAACTCATAATTTGTACATGGTAAGAAATGTCCACCACCATGTGCGATTGGTCTGTGCAAAATAAGGCTTTCCTTTAAATCCAGTTTTCCTGCACAGGGCTCTTTTCCAAATGTTACTGGAGGTAGGGGTTTTGTTGGTTTTGTTTTTAAGTGTACGGTAATTAGCAAAAACACCCCCATGACTCAAACCAAACCCTAAACAAACAAACAAACAAAAAAAAAAGTGTAATAAGGCAAATCTGAAGAGTACGCTCAACTACAGAAGAGCGGATTCACTGAGAGTTCATCCTTTTCACAGATTACATAGGTGCTTGCTTCCACAAGACAACTAATACCTTTTTTTGTCAAAGTGAAAAAAACCCAACTGATTCAGAGAACTGGGCTATATAATCACACTGAACAAGAAAGCCTAGACACTGTAATTACTGAAAAACTTGATGGGTACTGGTAGAACCTATGTAAGCCCAATTAAAGAAAGGGGGGGGGAAAAAAGAAGAGAGAGAGAGAAAAACAGAGCAAGAGCGAATGCGAGAAAAAGAGAGAGAGATAAGTCCTTCCCTGCTGCTTTGATTTTACAGGGAAAAAAATCCCCCAATAATTTAGCTCATGTAAGTTTAGAGAAAATGAGAGCAGCTAAAAATGCATACAATAAACCTTGAAATTTATTTCCAAGACCAAGAACCAGAGATTGAAGCATTTTAGAACACTGAAGCAAAGCAATCTGAATCTGAAAAAAAAAAAATTGTTCCAACTATCTTGATATAGCCTGTTTTTCAGAGCTTCTAGCAATAATTTTGATTAAATAAAATCATACCAATTTACATTAATTTTCTATATCTTCTTTTAAAAGTCCCTCGCTCTTTTAACGAAAAAAGTGCATCCAAAACCAGCAGAGATTTACTGGTGACATCAGGTTCTCTTTTAGCAGCTACTCAAGGTTTTCAAAATAGCTTACACTTCTTGCTATAAGAAAAGAAGGGCCTTCCAAACCCTTGTTTGGGAGAAGTATCCAAATTATAAAAATCTGAAATAATTTATTATCAAATCCAGAATTTAAATAAAAGCAGAAATTTTCTTGCAAAGACAATTGAAGAAAGTAAAAGAATAAAAGCATGCACTCCAAACTTAGAGGTGAAGACAAATATACTTATCTATACAGGCACTGGCAGACGCAATTTAATTGTTACTGTTACTCATTGTAACACACACCCCACCCTACAATACATTTTTTCATTCACTAATCACTGAGGTACCAATATTTAAGAATGGAAAATTCAATATTGAAAAATAAAACCTAAAATTGAAGCCTTTTTCCAGAAAACTATGGCAATTTTTGTATGAAATGTTAGTATACTTATAGAATTTTACAATCTACATTGGCTTTTTTCTGGAACCAAAAGTCGCGTTCCACATACAGGTTCTTTGATAAAATGTTCACTGTGTATGTAATACAGTCAGTAGACTTGCAAATGAATGAACATATCTTGGCTATCAACTGGCACATCTCGCTGGTACCAAAAGAACTCGAAGGTTGAAACAATCGGTTTTAATTCTGAACAAATGCGCCATGCCAAAGTGCAACAAATATGTGCGACACTCAATGAGACACTGACAGATTAAGAGCTGCATGGAAATTACTAAGTCCACCTGCAAAGCAATTTTGTACAAATTGCATTGCATGCAAAGGACAACTCTGCGCTGTTGGGACGTCGGTTGCTTGATGTGATGGTTTCTTTTAACGCAGCCATAGTTTAAGACGCAGTGCATCAACTCCATTTAAATAGTATCTGAACAGCCTCTTGTCTCGCACAAAACCAAGGTTTTCATAAAGTTTCAAAGCAGACTTATTCGTGATTTCTGTTTCCAATACAACCTTTAAGGAAAAAAAAGGAAGAAAAAAGCGTATCATATTAGAAAGCAGTTGCAATTACATGACTAGTGAACCAAGTTCAAAGCTTTTATTTAAAGGTACGCTTATTAGCAAGGACTGGAATTTTTTCTTGTCCTGACTTTTTCAAACAAAAAAAGTCCATTTCCACATTAAAACAAACACAATAGTAGTTAATCAACAATTGTAATTGTAAACAACTTTCATTCATATCAAGATTTTCGTTCTTTGCTGTAAATAGTATTTCAACTCATTACCTAATAGCTAGGGTAAAAAACTAGCAAACAAAGAAAAACCAAAACAACCCTCACCTCCCAACATCCCCCCTTGCCCAAAAAAACCCAAACCCCAACCCAACCTACCGAACAGGTTAGGGTCCAAAACATACTTTGAATTTTGAATGAGCAACTGAACTTTTGCATGTCACAAGAACTTGGCACATGAGGTTTTGTTTAGTCATTTAATATCTTTGACCTCTAATTCGATAGACTGAGACCTAGATATAAGCTTCAGCATTCTACAACTAGCTGCCTGCCGGACCCAACGTTTGCGATGAATATTCGTGCTCAACACAAGTTTCCCAAGCTCAAATCAGAATGCACACCAGGAAGGGCGAGCAGCTTTTTCCATCTTTTTCCCCCCGTGTTGCTAAGATCCCAGTTGCAAGAAGACCTGTCATAAATAGCTCAGGCCAAACCCAAGTGTAAGAGCAGTCCAGGTTAAGCAAAGACTCACAATCATCCTAGAATTTTCAAGTACAGGCAAAAAAACTACACTGGCGTTAAGAAGTTAAATACAAAACTGCTGAAGTATGTCCCCCTGAATTGTTTTCCCCAAATGCATTGAGCAGAGTTGTGGCGTACCTGGTAAGCCATGCACCCACTCCAAATGATAAAAACTATTATTTAAGGATTCTGCTATTAAGGACAGATCATTGTTGTGCAAGAACACAGGCTGAACTAATAAGCTGACTAGACTACGTACAGTCCCATGACAGTGTACATTCACATATTAAACAAGAGCTGATGGACGCCGTAGAAAGACCATATAATGAAAATACAGTCTAAGCAATTTCTGCAGCAAACCAGTGATCACCGCTGGTGATAAGCCCACTAATGGCTATTTCTAAACCAGCATTTGATACCCACTCTCTGTAGTTAGAAGTATATACATAGAACTCCCTTAATCCAAACAAAAAAATCATCTACCCAACCTCAAAACTCAGGACTCCCTTCTCCTCCAATAAAAAGCAGGAAAACTGGTTAACATCTCCCCACACCCTTAAAACCAGGAACAAAATATTAGTCTGTATTTGTAAAGCAGTTTAAGTCACCCTAATTTATGGACTCTGTGGTTCCACTACCTTCAGGCTTGCATTTCCATTCTCACTCACTTCTGCCAGCTCACTAGGCTTCCTGCTGAGCTACTTCAAAAAGCAACCTGGTAGGAAACCTCCCCTTTTTCTCCCCATCAGGTTTGTCTTCTGCAGTCTTGAGGAGTGGCTAGCCAACGTAAAAGAGGGAGGCAGCCAGCAGTTAAACTGGTCACCTTCAATAAGATTTAAAAATCCATTTAATATATGTATTTGACCATTACTCTAGTTTCAAGCCACCCTAATTACATTCCAACAGATACCTCTCCCTGTGCTTCTCGGTGTAGGAATGTTGAAAGAACAGTAAAGCAGGGGCTAACAACCCAATGAACAACAGAAGACTTAGAAGTTTGTTTTCCAAAAAGGGAGTAAGAGCCACACATTAAAATATTAATAGTCAGAGTTCTTAAATTACAGCAGGACAGCCTGTTGTACCTGCACACTTAAGACAACCTAATTCAATTCTTAGTCTTATGGCAAGAATTAGAGATTGAATTTCTCTAGCTGGCACCGCACAGAAGACTACTATCAAGTCTTGTGACTTCATCGAGCACTCTTAACATCCTTAATCCAGTAAAATGGGTAACTGTTAATTTATAACAAATTATGGAAATGCAACAGTTTTCCTTAAGTGCTATTTTCTTACACAACTCTGCACACTGTACAACTTCTTAACGCAAATTAAAGCATTACGCCAAAGAGGAAATCTGACCCATGTAAATCCACAGTGCAGGAGACTATTATTTGAACTCTGGCTACAAAAGGCATTCGCTCTCATAAGAGTTTAGTCACCTGGCACAGTGATGTAACAAGTCTGTATTCAACTGCAAGCTTGCGCGTCCTGCAATGCTACAAGACTTCCAACACTGCAGATCATTGCATTTAAGGGAGTGGTTAAATGCTGAAATTCAGGTTTGTCGGAATCCCACTACCTGAGTGAATGCTCATCTTGAAAGCAAATGCAAGATATTTGCTCTGGTACTTCTAAGGAAGGCTCAGCAGATTGAAAAATAATTCTCTGATCTCAGCCTATTGCGTTGATCCCAAAGGGCTAAAGACACATTTCTATTATCTGAAAAGGAAACACAGTCATATTTTATCTAAATTTCATTAGCTTCGTTTTGTGAAGGATTCATCTCTTACTGTGTGAGATTTCCAATCAAGCTCCAACCCTTCAATCATTACATTTATTTCTGGCCTCATAGGGTCTATTTCGTTGTACACATATGCCTGGTAAATCCTCTAGTAACACAATCACATCCTCCCCTGGAGACCAGCAAAGGTCTGACTGGATTTAACAGCATTTTCTGCACAAGTTGCAACTTTCTGATGGCTGTTACTTCCTCTTAGGTCTTAAATTTCATAAACCTAACCTTTTATTTCAACTATCTAATTTTAACTGCGTTTAGATGCAAGAAATCTTCTATAGGGAGAGTGGAGCGCAATGTTTCTTGCTACTACATTTTCATACCTAGAATTTATTCGTAAACTGAAGAAAAATGGAGAGGTCAAGCTTTCTTCCTTCTTCAGTTCAAACTCTGAATGAACTCAAGTTTAGAAACCAAGTCATAGAATGAATAGAGCCAAGGCAAACAAGCAAACGGGGAAAGCACTCTCAGCACTCACAGAAGAGGTTGCTGTTCTTACTTGTAAGCCTGGCATATCATCAGCCTCAAGTTATGGGTGCTTGTCCAGTGTCCTTAATCAGTTTAACTGCCTTAACTTTTAAAGAAAGGTAGTACCCAAAACATAACACTTAATACCTTAGATGATTTGTAGATTGAGAAAAAGCTAAGGTGTCAATAGTTTGATAATTTCAAATAGGATTATATAAAAATATACATTTAATTTTTACAAGTGTTTTACTGAATTAAAATGACACCTACTGGTGTGGTCAAAGAACCCCACTTTAAATCATCCTAAAGTTTCAATGGAAATTCTCATGAGAAGTTGCAACTCTTTTTCACATTCTACATTTTGTTTAAAAAGCTCTTAAATGTCCCACTTACTAGAGTCTTATTTTGATTAGGTACCAGTTACATGGTACATTATTTCAGTAATACGACGATTACTTACAGTCATTTGTTACAGACAGAAAACCAGCATATGAATGAACAACTCCTCCTTTCTAATTCCGATTAAGGGATGTAACAGTTCCACATGAAGGTCTTAACCAGTACAATTTTTTAAAATTGCTTGTCAGTAAACACTAAGCAAAACAAAAAGCAGCCAGATGCCCAACTTGCTGAAGTTAGCACATACTTTCCTTTTTACACTGGAGTAATATCTTCAAAACTTTGGAGATAGGAGAAAAACTATTCACATTCACCTGATTGATTTCCATAGTTCACATGTTCTATGCAACCAGCCCATAAAGTTATTCTAAATCTTTGCAACCTATCAGAAACTCAGCCCAGTGTAACCTTGAAAACCTTCAGTTCACTACCCCAAATATTAGAATTCATTAACATCAAATGCCCAAGAAAGTCACCGAGGTTAAAAATAAATAAATAAAATCAAAGATCCCTCAAGTTTTGTAATGTTATATCCAGACACTCCAGCTCAAAGCATGCTGTTGAGTACTTTCTTCAGGCTTGAAGGTTATTTCTAGTTCAACCACCCACCCCCAACATCAGATCACTTCCCTCGTTTCTATTCTAATACAGGCCACAGCCAGCTTCATGGCCATCTCCTCCCCTCCACAGAGATTCCACCCCAGCCAATTCACTTCTTCACTTACTCACCCCACAGCTTCCTCAAGACGGGAAACAACCCCTGGCTGGAAGGATATTGCCTCTCAGCTTTGAAGCATGGCATACAGCATAGAATCATAGAATTGTATAAACTACCTCTTAGGCAGCTGACTGACCACAGAAACTTGTGCTGTAAATCACTTGTTGCATAGGCCTGGCTTAGTTTATTCCCACTAAATTAGCTTACAGGAAAAAAACAATAATGTCTTTAATCACTACAACATTGCAGCATGAAATGCCAGCATAACAGTAGCGATTTTCCAAGATCTTCATCTATGGTGTTGTATAAATCCTTTATTTTTCAGGACTCAATCTTGATACCTCAAAAGTCCAATCAAAGGTGCTTTGAAAAGTAACACACTGAACGAAGCATTTATCAGATTATATGCCACAAATTATTAAAATTAAGTACATTTACTGCATCTATTCCATAATTAGATTCAAGGGAAGAGTTTCCAAGCAGCCTTTGGAAATTTTTCATGACATCCACAGCTGCATATTTATGTTTTTAATCCTATTCCAAGCAAGTTTCAGAAAATAGCATTTTTTCTAAATTGCAGTTCATCTTGTATCAAGTAGCAGCATCTTTTTTTATTTTCATCGGGCTTCTGATTTTATTAAGGGATGTAGAAAAATATCTTAAAAGCAGCAGAGATGATTAAACTATTTACACACCTCACAAAGACAAATTACTGTGATGCACTACTGCATGTTTGACCAGCTTCAGGCATCAGTCAGACAGCCAGAAACCGTTCTCCCAACAACTGTTGTAAAAACGGGTGAGGGTACGTGTCTTGGCTCTGTCGGACAGAGCTTTTAATGGGTGGCGAGTTGGATTTTTCAAATTCTGGTCATGACTGAAAACTCGGCAACCCACCACGTGGGACAAGTAACTAACATCATTATTTTGTATCATGTGTATCTGGAAAAAAACCCTACATTTGGTGGCAAAGAAAAGAAGAAAACATGAAAACATCGGCTATTTGGCTGTAGATAACCTGTATATGAAAAGGAACAACATAAATATATCAAATCAGTGTGCGTATGCCTCTGCTAACCGGTGTAGAAAGTCAGAAGCATACTCTGCTTGTGCTCCACGTTGCTCGAGCATAATAAACTCCGTTTCAAAATTCTGTGCCAGCACAAGACTCAGTTGATGCAAAAGCCCCCAAGAAGCAGGGCATAATTAGTTCAGAATCATCATCCCACAAACACAGTTACACAGTTTCCAAACTGGAACAGAAACACACCTGCACCCAGCCGGCACACACTTCACCGAGCTCGGATTGTAGCACGTTCGATTAAAGGGGGATAGCAACACTCTGAAAAGTGCCCTACACACTTAGTACAAAGCATTTATACAGCACCATAGATGAAAATCTGAGAGTAAGACTTAATGAGGTCTCACTGCAGACTAGTCTGCAACCCTTATCACATTTATTTCATTTTTGCAAAGATAAAAAACAGTAAGAAGGGCTCTTGGACTAACATTACAGCAGTAGGAAAAAAAAAAAAGAGACACACAGGAGAGATCATTATGCATATACCTGTTAGACAGTCCAGTTCAGAAATGAAGTTACATGAGAAGCACTACATACACTCACAAATTATATGTCAATTATTGCAACTCTGGTAGCTTGAGCCGAAATAGCCAGTTCTACTACCGACTCTCTAACAACAGCAGGCAATTCAGTTCAGTTCTGCATCTCAATTCTCCAACTGCAGTGTGAACAGTTTGATACCATTCCTCAATTATTTTTAAATTTTCTTTTTAATCTGGAATACTCTAGCAATGGCAAATGAATTCAAGACCATAGTGGAAAGCAGTGGAAAAAACAAACAAAAACCTTTTTTTGATTAGTTCAATGTAGCAAGAAGTAAAACAGATTAGAACAAAGCATATTACATATGATGATAGAAGCAACAAAACAAAACGCAGAACTTGAAGAATTACAGAACTACGAGATTGCACTACACTGCCTGAGTACAATGTAAACTATAGAGAGGGGGGAAAAAAAAAAAAAAAGACAAGACACCAGAAAGCAGAGGCATGAAGGAATCTGAAGGGAGGAATAAGCATCTCAAACAATGAAATCAGAACATATGCAAGGATGCTGCAAGAGGTGTAACACAAGTGGAAAAATAAACAGAGTATGTACCAGAAGTCCTGCGACACAAATTGTAGCTCTGCGTAAGAAACTTCACCACACGGCTGTAGGACAATTGAGGGAGCAGTTGAAACGAGGTAACAGAGAGATCAAAGGATGATTAACTATGACACACTGAAATGACACAGTGCTCACATATCAGGAACGGGCTAGCAATTGCGCTGTGCCAAGCAGGTGGAAGTTAAAGGGACAGATAACCGGATTAAGGAGAATGGATGCAGGGAGAGTTCCTTGCAAGTTAAACACGGCACATAAGGACAGTTAGTTGCTTTATATAGATATTAAAAAAAAAAAAAAAAAAAAAAAAAGTAGGGACTGTAATCTGGTAAAAGGAAAGACTGACAACATACAGGCCAGAGAAATCTGACAGTGATTCAGTCACTTTCCTTCTAAGTTTTCACTGACATGCTAAATCATGAGAGTTCTGTTAGTGCTAGGTAACCCAGTTATGCACTGTCAGAACAGCCTGACAACTTGTTGTGATTAAACCATATTCCGCAGTACTACAGCACGTTCTGTTCCAGTATCTCTGTGTATTCTGAAAGTAGGGAAGCATTGAACACAACATGCAAGTTACGCTGGTCAGTAGCACCCTGAACTAGAGCCTTTGCAGGAAAACGTGCCTGCACCCAGTGGCTGAGGCAGCTCCACAAAGTAAAACAAAACCTGAAACACTAAATTTGAGCCCTTATGACAAATTCAGAAAATCCTTCTATTTGTGCCATATGTTTTTCTGAGGTTGTTTTTCCTTTTATTATAAAAGGAATAGCTTCTTACCAACCCACTCCCCACCTAAAAAAGTCCTGTAGAAGAAAAACCTGTGAAATGAATCCACATATAGGAGAATGCAAACCATTTACATTATGAAAATTTTTGATTATAAAATCTTACCTCATCACAATCTCCTTCAACCATAGCATAAATAGCTTTCTTAACCAAGTTTGTACCTGAAATATAGATTTCAGTAAGTGTCAGTGTCGCAATGCAAAAGATGCTAGTTTATATATGACTAACGTGTGCTACCTACATGACATGACACCTGGGGAAAGCAGGGAGGAAAGAAAGAAAGAAACACCAAGCTGCAGTCGAGCTGCAGTCTCAAGTTTGAACATTAAAATAATTCGTAAAGTTATCCAGAGACTCAGCTTGAGCGCAAGATTCTTCTAACACAAGGACATTAGAAACAGGCTTCTATGTTTAACATAGTGTTATATATAGCCTTCCAAGATGTGATTCATTCCTTTTTGTTGCATTTAAAGTCAAAATCTGCTGGCACATACTTGACGGACATTCATCTTCCAAGGGAATTTCCTCTTACTAAAACAAATACTTCTATTAGTAACAGAACTTATGAAACCACTTTTCTTGCGGCTTACTCCCATTTGGATTTGCTACTATCTAATAATATGGTTGAAGCCCATCCCTTCCCCTCAGTCAAGCATTAATTTAATTCTTTATCGTTATTTTTCATCTATTTCACAACAGTTCTACAAATGTAATATCCCTACCTGTCTGTAGAATTGGGGTGAAATTGAAAGTTGATTTCAAAGTTATTAGTGGAAAAAACTGCTGTTCAATGAAATTGCATAAATCTCACTTCCATAAGAAGGCTAAGGAAAAGGAAAAAAAACCCCAAGGAATCTAGAGAATGTTTTAAAGTATTCTCAAAACTTTAATCAGTTAAGATTTTCATTGAACGTATGACAAAACTGTACTACATTTAAAACAAATTTTCAGATTAACAGCATACTTTGAGAAACAGCAAGGTGGCAAGTGTAGGAAAAAGTCAACATACAAAATGCTAAAGTAAGCAAGGCTTTAAATACAAATTCTATTTATATAATTCTAAAATAATGAACTGACTAAAGCAAGGGAAAAATCTTGCAGAGATCTTCATAATAACAGCATTAGTTCTTATTTACTTATGAATCCAAGCACCTGCAATTAAATTATGCCAGGCTCCTTCATGACTCAGCTAAAAGGAAAGGAGACAGTGATTTCTCAGTATCCTCTTCCCTCTGCTCCACTACAGAAACCAACAATGGCTTCAGAATTGCACTGAAGAGGGGGGAAAAAAAATCCGCACATGCTTGAATACTCATGATAATGTCTAGTGCTTCAAGTTTTTTGGAGGTGGGTTTTTGAAGGTTTTTTGTTTGGGCTTTTTTTTTTTTTTTTTAAGGGGAGAACAAACACAATGGTACCATTCTGCAATGCACCACCGTATTTTTCCATTGCAAGTAATTTTCTGTCTTTAATCACAAAAGTATGAGCTGTTAAGTGTGAATGAGCGGTGAGGCACATTTCTAGCCTTTAAAAAGCTGATGTCTATGTTTTAAGTTAAAAATGTTACAAGATGTAATTTCACAATAACCAACAAAAAATATTAAGTTCCATAAGAACTGATCTTTAATGAAGCCAACGGGGTAACTGGTGTTAGGATGAAAATCCCTTCATCAGGGCAAAACTGATCAACGAGGGAGGGCCAAGAGCGATTTCTTTTATCATGTAACTTCCCAACAAAACAGATCTCCGTTTCAGTCATTCAAGTAGCAACACACAACTATTTTTCTTCACTTATTAATACAACAATGAGCTACATACATTCTCCCCAAAGGGCAATATATGCATAATTGATGGGGAAAGCCAGGGGAGAAGTTCACTGAAAAAGATAGACTGAACATAACAGAAATACAGCGATGAGGGTGCATATAAAAACACAAAGCAATTCCCACTGTTATATTTGACAGCGGTAATAGGCAGAGGTAAGAGGCCGCTGACTGCCTTTCTTTTTAGCTTTATTGTATCCCAGATGTAAATCTCACAGGGGCATTCCAGGTTATTTTAGTGAAATAAAAAAAGCCACTGGGGAGCTTGCGTGGTCAAGTAAGGCAGGGATGACAGACAAACCACCACATCTAGAAGTTCAGTTCTGCTTAAATCTTTATGACAGCTACAGTTACCCCAACTACAGGATTTAAGTAAGAAATAACAAAAAAGGCTATTCTTACCAATTCCTTTTCTTCTGTATTTGGAATCCACTGCTAACATGGCTATATAACCTCTGCGGAACATCTTTTTGTGCATATCCAGCTTGCAGACGATGGCACCTACACACTCCTCACCTACCATGGCCTTAAAGACAAACATACACGTATGCATTCTCAGTTTGTGATCTACAGTGCTACCAACAGTAGTAAACCAGTTCATTTTAAGTGAAACAGCCACAGAAAATTTGTTTGCATAAAGCTATAAAAAAAAAATCTAAATAAATTTTAAAAACGTCTCCAAAAGTATAAATCAGATTAAAGGATTCTTATTTTTTTATTGCATTCAAATAAAGCTACAGTCAATTAACAACCAATGAATTGTCCTGGAGAGAACCACAGTATTATTCCATGAAGTCTACAGGCAAGAACACGTGTGATAGAAAAGGGAAAGGAAAAAAAATGACCAGGTTAAGGCATAAATCACCCTTTCACATGGGCTGCCGCAGAGGAAAAAAAAAAAAGTCCATTCCTGTTTTATAGTGATCTGAATTTTCATGTACAAGGGCTATGGTAGATAACATGCTTAATTTTTGGCTGGTTTTAATGTCAAGGCCACAATGGATCAGAGAAAAATGTTGCTGCGTTTAATCTTTAGAAACTGTCATTTTCAGTCATATGACACCCAAAGAACAAACAAAAAAGCACACAGTTAATTTCACACATTTTAACTGTTTAGAGATTTCATTTGTTAAGAGCTGTGCACTGACAGTTAATCCCAATGGTATTGTCACAAAAAGCGTGGTCAAGGAGATCCAGTTGTTCTGAAATATTAAAAAGAAAAAAAAAAAAAAAGAAAAGAACCCGACTCCTCCCCAAACACTTATCAAACCACTTGCACAACCACTGTGTTCACCAAAATTTTATCAGGAAATGTATTAGAGAAGGAGTGTAAGAAAAACTAAGTCTTATGTTAACTGAAGGATTAGGCAGCATGAGAGATTAATGACATTATAACTTGCAGCAGTAAAACCAAATAATGCTGCAGAGGAGGAGAGCATCCAAGGGGAGAATGAATTACTATTCATTCAGGAAAGACTGACAGAGATACAAAGGAAACTTATAATTGTACATATGGGTGTATAAATGGATCGAGAGACTTTGATAGACCTGTATCTGCAGGGGGAACTAACCTTCGGTTCAAGTGTAGCAACTAAACCGGGACTACAGCACATGACTGGCACAAGCATGTGCTGGCACAAGTGCTTCTGGATAACCCGAATTTACAACAGTAAGACACGTCGAATGGAAAGGACTTGCCAGAGCCAGTATTGCCAGGCCTGAGTGCAGCCCACCTGTGAACCCAGTGCTCGCTTCTCCAAAGTCTATGGTATATACTCTATAGTCTCCAACTACCTGAACCTTTCTGTCTACAGCTTGTAGGCTAAGACTCTGCAGACAGAAGACTCATTCATGCAGATCATACTGCAGGCACAGATCCATAGTTTTTTTGCCCCAAGAAGAGTAACATCTTCTAGCATCTCTACCTGCATGGTGGGTTATTAACCAAGTTAGCTGACAACCAGGAGCTGTATCTAAGGTGAAATGAAGCAGCTCAAAATGTACGAGCTGCAATTCCAAAGCTCTATGATACAGTGTGATCCTGACACCCTTCCTAATATAGTTTAAGCTCATCAGGCAAATATAATTATTGCTAAGTTTTTATTTGGCAGGAAAACACATTTTTCTAGCAGTATTCAAGAACGACCCTGAACAATCTAAGCAAGTGTTTTTTTAAAACCAAAAACTGTAGCATGATCTAAATGGACTGAAATACACAAGCCTCTAAGCAGTCTTTCATTTGTTCTAAAACACAGTTTATTCCATAGAAAATAAAAGCTGTACTTATACTAAAACTGGCTATGCAAAGTGTCAGCTCAAGGCAAGTTTTGTATCTCAGCTCAGACCTGAGAAAACCAGGGAGTTAAATAAAGAGTATCATCAGACAGACTGTGCATAACATTGCTATAATTATGCAGAGTACCTAGATGTAATCTTATACCTCACTAAAAAAAAAAAAAAAGCACACCACAAACTAGCATGTTATAGTTATGCTTTGCCCCGAAGTGAACACGTGCAAATTGTTGATCATAACAGTCATGTAGAGAATTTTTAAGATATATTTTTTTACAGGCTTCAAGAGTAGTGACATTCTAGACATTGTGTATCTGTGTTCTTTCTTGTTTAGGGCACTTTTTAGAAAGGCTCTAGAAAGTTCATGAATCGTATATTTAAAACACTAAATGAACAGTGAAGAATTTTGTTTCAGTGATCAAAGAAGCAAACACCTACTGGTTTTACCACTGCTGCCAGAGAGCTGAATAAAGTATGGCTCTGTTACCAGTTCCCCAAACACTTAAATCTATGTCTCTGTCTTTAGGCAGGTAAGTCTGCCAGTTAATCCATGGCTGTTCCATGTAGAGAGGGAGTGCTGCATTTCCACCTCAATTTGAGGTTTTTTGTTGCCCTTCCTCTCCTTTCTTCTTCTCTCCAACCTTATCTAAAGCAGAAATTAACCTAAAATGTGATGTTAAACTTTTGTAATTTAATTCCCTGGAAAAGGTTAAACTGTGTAAATAAAAAAAACTCAGACTGAAATAGGGATAGTGGGGAGGAGAGAGAAAAAGTAGTTCCCACACAACACCACTTATGAAAAGACAATCATGGGCCAAATTTTCTTTTCAGGTATACGAGTTTCTGCAAACAGAATTCAGCCCAAGTTACTATTATATATTATAACCCTCACAGAGTACTATAAGATGTACTTCAATTTTAAGTCATTAGCAGGATTAACATACATGAATTCAAATCCAATATTTGCATCAACTTTGTTCTTATGAGAAAATTTAAATGTTTAAGACAAACTAGATTTTAATACTGTTGTATTGCAACCATGTATTGCTAGGAGAGTTAGCACTGAAATGTCTGTGAATCAGCAAGAACATGACTTTTCAGAAAATTAAGCAATTGGCATTAATTTCATTAGCAAAGATGGCATTATGTCTGTCAGCCACATCCCGAGTATGCATTTCATATCCAGATCCCTTGACATTTGTTCCAATTTAAAGAAGATCAAAACAACCAACTAGCCCCTGAAAGAGAAATACTTCGTGATTCAATTGTAGTAGAACCTGTGCTACTGCAATACAGCTTCCCTTTCGCACATGCACCAAAATCCATCCTGAAGTATCACATAAACAGCTCTGCATGAATCCTTTGGCTTACGTTTAGCGATCAGGTTACTGAATGCCATTAGAGGATACATTTAGGCTAATGGTTTTAACCTGAAGTCCGGCAGTTCAGTCAGAGCTCTTTATGATACTGGGCAAATCACTAAGTCGCTCCGTTTCCTCTCTGTGCAACTGCCCTCCTGTGCAAGGGCATTGCCAAAACAACCACACTAGCTGTTGTTGCGTACTCAGATGCTGCAATGACCGAAGTTTTCACAAAGCTGCTGACAGTGTGAAGCAGCACAGCAAGCCTGTATCTAAACCCACAATCATTCCTAAGAGGAAACTGAAATATGGAGAGAGTTTGCAAATTGGGAATGGATGTTAGAGAATTTCTTCCTACTGCCTACTTCCACATGCCATGAGGCTACAAAGACTTCCCAGTTTCCTAACTTTTCTGGTTCCTCTTTTATGCCCCAGGTTTTCCACAACCGAAAACCAGGGACGATGTAGAATCATAGAATTGTTTAGGCTGGAAAAGACCTTTAAGATCATTAAGTCCAACCGTTAACCTAGCACTGCCAAGTCCATCACTAAACCATGTCCCTAAGCACCACACCTACATGACTTTTAAATACCTCCAGGGATGGGGACTCAACCACTTCCCCGGGCAGCCCGTTCCAGTGCCTGACAAATGTCTAACAAGTCTTAATTTCAACATGAAGTATGCTTAGACTCTTGAATAAAATCCAATTAAAAAAAAAAAAAAAGGCAAAGCATTAATATAAAACAAGATCTTAACTGCAGTCATTTACGATTTACAACACATCTAATACCACTTACATGGAATTAATAGGTTATTTTTAAACTTGTGAAAGTTTAAATTATAAATGCTGCTATAGCTAGTGGCAAAGTTAAGAACCCAATAAAAGCACAGATTTTCCAGATTTTTCGTAAAAGGCAGCTGAATGATGCAGTACTGTGAAATACAGGAGAGGTTACAACACTCAGCCAGAACTCTGCTTTTATTACATCCTGCCTTATCCAAACTTTGGCAGAGAGCAAGGTTTCCTAAGCTCACCTCTCCCACGCTGAAGTATTTTGAAAACAATTTTCTGAAACATTTAAAGTATCAGTTCTAAATGGAAGTTTTAAAACTTTAAACACTGCTAAGACTAGAAGCTGCAAAAACACTTTAAAAGGAAGCTACAACTTTGAAAATGCATTTACAATCCATATGGGGACAAAGGTGTAGCAATGCTTAAAAATGCTTCACGTGAAACAAAAGCTACCCCTTCCCTCTGTCATTTTTGGACAGAGGAGTGATTATCATAGATCATTTGAAGAGAAACTGGGCTGACAGAGTTCCTGGGAATAAATAAAAACCAGGCACTTACAACAGGGCATCCACACCCAGCACACAGTGCAAACCTGCTCTTCCAAAGACAGACGACACCTGAGTTTAAGCAGACAGTTGCAGTTTATGGAGGAAAAGGTTATTACCTTGCAACAGCTCAGTCAGATAAAGCTGCAGCATAACACTTCAGAACTGACCATCAAGTATTCCCAACTTGTTACCCCTAAAGTCAGGAAGACAGTTACACAGATGAATTTCACATTAAAAAGAAGAGGTTCTGAAGATTCCTAGTATCTCCAGGCCCTTTTCAAGTGGAATATGAACTTCTTTTTTGAGTGTACAGTTAGGAAGTGGTTTGACACAGCAAAACCATGCTAGTGACTAATTAGGATTGGTCCTATGCCTTCCCTCAAGCTGTGCATTCTCACCTCTTTCCTTGCACCAACACCAGTACTTGTGACATCCTACTATGGATATGTTTGGAGCCTTAAACCAACAGAAACCTGACCCTAAAACATACGTATATACACACACACACACGTTTATACATGTATGGTAGTGGAGGGAGGGCTATCTTAGCTTCCCAAATCAGAGGAACACAAGGGTTGGCACAAGCCAGGAAGAGTTTAACAGAAAGGAAAAGTAAGCAGCCCTTTCGGTTGCACTAGTCATTAGAGCAACGGTGCACCTGGGGAAGGCCAAGCCAAAACTCAGCAAGTTTCAAGCCCATGAGAGAATCATCGGAAGGAATAATGCTAACAATGGCCCCAGAAAACAGCTTCTGCATCGTCGGGTATCCAAAATGCTAGATAGCAAAATCATGGTGTTTAAGGTGATTTACTGAACAAATATCAGCAAGGGACAACTGCTGATCATTTATGGAAAATAAACATCCCACCTTCAAGTTTAAATGGTGTTAGTACTTTCCCCTCATGTGCTGAGAACGGGAAAGGGGCCCATGACAGAGCAATGAAGACAGGGTAGTATGCATTGAAGTTTCTAAAAACAGTGATGGTAAAATTCAGTGAAGGAACTGATTGAACAACTACAGATATTTTTTCAAATACAATCAAATTTCAGTCTAACCCCTCTCCCCAAGACCAGTCAAAACCTGAAACCAGAAGGGTGTGAGGCCACAAGGCATTCAATACAAATGATTCTGTGAGATCAGGCACTATGCTTCTGTTCACCATCCTGACACTGTTCCTGCTAATTGGAATATGCAGTCCCTGACTGAAGATAAATATTTTAAAGAGACTTATTAGACAGAAGTAGTTCAGGAATCCATTAACTGCAGGAACAAATTAAATTTTATAGAACAGAAAGTCTTCAAGACAACCTCTAAAAAACAAACCTTAAAAATATTAAAACCAGTCACAAAAAACACTCATCAAATTTGACTCGACATACTGCAAGAGCTTCCAATTATTAAGTAGATAACAATTTGCTAGCAGCTTTAGCCATTCATAGCCATATATTCTTCACTACAGTGTTAGGTACTTTACATTGTTTCACCCTTCAAAAAAAGGGCAAATTGAGTAGAATTACACAGAGTTCAAGTAAAGGTTTGTTGATTCTTCAAGACTATTAAAAAAAGAAGCTGTCACTAAAAAATAAGCTTAAGACACTTTCTTTTCCATGAGCGATATCTTATTCTTTGAACACACTTGTTAAAAATAAGTATTAGAAATCATCTGGTTTAGTGCTCTGTCAAACAAATTGCCATTGTTCTTTTCATAACAAAATTCTCAAGTTACTCCCTGACAAAAAAAAAAAAAAAAAAGATACTTAAAGTCTAAACAGATGCAGTGTGACCTAATAGTATCCAACATTGCCTTGGCATTACCAGTGCTACACTTGATGCTGAAAGTATGGACATTTATTTGTAGTTCACACACATTTCTTTTCAGTATGAGGTAAATCAGTCACCCACATAGATCAGTGCTTGGAAAATACCATTCTGCTCTGATCAGCATCCTTGTAATGGCACACATGACTTTGCATCAATGTTTTCAAATATTTTTGTATTTCTATTTTGTTCCAGAAGGTAATGCTTTGCTCAACTTCCTATAATCTTACTGTATTCCATCTTCAGGGTTTTAAGAGGCACAGTTCTGAAAATACTCCTATGAATCATAGAAATCCCGCTATAAATTATACCAGACCCTAAACCAAGAACATTCAGGAAGTTTAAGGCCAGATGGATTCCATTAGCCTCACCTCCTGTACTCATATCCTATTAAAATTTTACAGAACTAATCCTGAATTGAAGAGTGTCTTGGCTCTGGCTAAATCATACCTTTCAGAGAGGTGTCCAGCCTTGATTAAAACATTTACCTTAGCAAGAAAGTGCCATACACCCCCATAAATGTTCTGTTTTGCAGACTTAAGTGTTCCTATGAATAAACTAAACACAGCTACACTCCCACTATGCATGTATACCCCTCAGGCCAGCTTCTACTCAGCTTCATATACCTGTGGATGGATTATCATCCTAAAAGCATACTTTTCAAGTGAGACACAAGTTCTTCCATAAGAAGTGCTAAACATTTAGAAAGACAGGGTGACAGCTAAATCAATTTCTTCAGTAGTGCAGTAGGAAGAATATAAAACTAAATACATCGTTAGTACAGCAAGACAGTCTAAGCATCATGATAATTTCTGTGTGCTCCATACACTATCACATCTTTAAGAATTAATACAGTTGTACTTGTCTTTTTCAAAGCTTGTAGATCAAAAAGTCTACAAAACCTTTAACAGTGTCTCTCCACGTGTCACTTAACATCTGCGCTACCTACCCTAGTCATGCTGAAGTCTGTTTTAAAACCACTGTGCAAGAATTACTAAGCACTCATAAGACACTAGCGGACTAAGCACTTTCTTTTTCAAATACAAACCTAGGAATTGAGACAGAATGATGAAATGATCTACCAAGGGTCATAAAAGTCAACGTCAAAACCAAGATTAGAAGCCTTGAATTCCTGGGTCCTAGCCCTGTGCTCAAACTCTCTCCCTACTACTTAAAACATCTATTAACAAATGTAGGAACTTCAGGCATATGCTTTACTTATACATGCACAGGTCACAAGTAGACTTCATTAGAAAGACAGGTACTTCCAAAAAAGCTTGGTGTTATCCACAAAAGATTATTAGAAGTATTTCTGCAAATGTCAACCCTGTAATCCTCTCCTCCCCAGCCCCAAACCACTCCCAATTCCTGCCCTCCCCTGCCCCCCCCGCCCCCCACCCCCCACCCCCCACCCCGGCACTTACCAAAAAGCAAAGTTGTGGCCAGTTGTGGATAAAATACCTATATGTGTAAATGGAGTAGGGTTCAGACAGATCTTTGGTGATCAGTCTCATGATATCGGGCATCTGCAGCTCTGACTCGTATCGGACGTATCGTATCGTAAGGTCCTCCTCGGGCTGAGAGTCCGTTCCCGAGCCTTTCAAACTGCAAGCTGCTAAGGACCTGGAGAGTAGCAGCAGGGACTCCTCCTCCTCCCCTCCTTCATCCCCCTCCTCCTGCTCTTCCTCCTCCAAGCCAGTCCCTCCTGCCAGTCCATTGCGGGCTGCAGTCTTAGCAGCAGTAGTTGTGGCAGCAGGCTGGCTCCTGTCCCCTGTTGCTACTGCTGCTGGGGGAGAAGGAGGAGGAGAGGGTGCAGTCCTTCCCTGGGGAGGGAGGTGGTTGGTAAGGGGGGACGAGCACGGTGCTGTGGTCGGGGGCGACGACTGCTGCTGCTGTCCGGAGCCCATTGTTTTGCTGGCTCGCTTGTTCTCCAGCCCCTCGGGGGCTGCCCCTGCCTCCGAGCCGAGGATCTTGCTCTTGAGGGAGGCCCGCAGGTGCCGCAGCTCGGGGCTGATGAGGCCGTTGAGCTGGTGGTTGTGGTGCGGGGGATGGTGGTGGTGGCGGTGAAGGCGGTGCTGCTGCTGCGGCCCCCCCTTGCCGCCGTCGCTGCCTCCTCCTCCTCCTCGCTGCTGCTGCTCCCGTCCGCCCGCGGGTCCCTCCTCTTCCTCCTCCTCTTCGGCCTCCTCGTCCTGGGCCCCGGTGCAGGCGGCGGCGGCAGCAGAGGAGGTGGAAGAGGAGGAGGAGGAGGAGGAAGCAGCCCCCCCTCCTCCTCCTCCTCCGGGGAAGGGGGAAAGCGTGTCCCCCTGCGGGGAGAGGACGCTGCTAGGCCCCGGCGGTACCTCGGCCATATCCTACGGGAGAGACCGACACAAACCCACCGAGAAGGAGGGCGTCAGACGAGACGGGGGCGAAGGGGGGGAGGCGGCGGCCCCTCGGGCCGCGGTCGGAGGGGGGGGGGGGGGGCGCGAACAAAGGCAGAGACGGTGCCCGGGCCCCGCCTCGCCGCCTCGCCGCCCCGCCGCCGCCTCTTCCTGCTGTCCCGCTCCCCCCGCCGCCGCCACCGGGGGCCTTCCCCGGTCCCTTGCGGGCCCCGGGCGGCCACCCGCCGCCGCCGCGGCCTCCCCACCCGCCGCCGCCGCCACTCACCCCCGCGTCTCCTCAGCGCCGCGGCTCCCACTCTCCGCTCATCCAGCGGCCGCCAAGCGCGGCCGCCGCTGCCGTAACCCGCGGCCAAGTTTCCTGTCAGCCGTTACGACACTTCCTCCCTTGGCGGCGGGGCCTGGCGACGGCGGGGCGGGGCGGCCTCGCCAGGGGCGCGGGCGGGACGGCGGTGCTGGCGGGGCCCGGTCGCCCTCAGGCTGCCGGGCTGGCCCTGGAGCCCGGCGGCTTTGCCTCGCAGGGTCCTGCCGCCCCGCCGGTGCGCCGCCCTCGTCGGCCAACCCGGGAAGCTCGGGGCACCCGCCCCCGGGGCTGCTGTGGGGGTCGCGGCCTGCCCGGGTGGGGCCGGCCCTGGGGTCAGGCCCGGGCCTCGGGGCCCGCTCGGCCGGTGCCCTGGTGCTCCCGCGCTGCCTTGGCCGCTGGGCTTGGCTGTGCCTGTGAATCCTCCGGCGACATGCCCTCAGACGTCTCCTTTTGCTGCCTCCCCTGCCCTGGCTCACGTCCCAGGAGACGCTCCCGCTAGCGTTTGCACCTTGTTCTGTTTGATCAGCCCAAAACTGGGCACCGGTGCTGCGCGCAGGGACGTTGCTGGCAGCCTTGAGTCGAGGGACGGGCGCCAGCAATGTTTTGGTGACACGGGTGCGGGTCAGGGAAGAGCGCAGGAGGTGCTTTTCCTTTCCAAAGCGGTTTGAGGGACGTCGTTCCTCGTCTGGCTAGGCAAAGGCAGGCACTGAGCAACTGGTAACGGTGGAAACTCGGTGGCAAAGCTGAAAGAAGCAGTCTTGAGTGATCCAGTTCCTCCACTGCTCTTCCGCATTCAATAATCCCTGTTCCAAGAACACGCTACGAGATACCCCAGCAACAAATGAGTCTTTTAGATGTGAGGATTCTACTAAAACACACCTAGAGACCCTCAAAATACAGAGAAATGGTGGGTTCTTCCTTTTCTCACATGAAAGCTTTGCAGGGCTGTTGCAAGGCTTGCTCATTTTCATTTGCTACAGTTATTTTTCAAGGAAGTGACAGGTCTGGACTTAAAAGGAAAATCCAGCAACTTCTCTGCGTGTCCTGACAGGGTTCTTTAATTAGGAAGAAAATAGTCTGTGGGGTTACAGGCTTCTGTTTATGAATTGCTGAGTTCTGAAGTAAAGTAGGAAAAGAGTAAAATACCTATTTGAAAGTGAGTGAATTATAAGGCTTTTATTCAAAGTAATTAATGACAAATACTTAATTTTTTTGAGAATGAGGTGGGTCTCTGTATCCTTTTAGATTTATTTCTTTCCCAGGACTCCATTCAGAAAGATTAATGCAGATTATCTCTGCTCCTGTCGGCTTTATGCGTCCTGCAGTTGCTCTGCAGGTCAGTTTTTAGACACTTCTAACTACAAAGGTGTTCACATACATAATTTTGTTCAAGGGTTTAATGGAGTTTTGTGTGTGTTTTGGGGCACCAAAGGACATTTGTGATCAGAACTGCTCTGGCATACCGGCAGTGCTGTGAAGTTCACTGTCCTCGGGTAGTTTAAACAGAAAGAGCAAACAAATGTCAGCGTAGGGATGGCCCAAATTCAGGTCTTATTTGCCATGTTGCAGCAGGGTGATTGAGGGCTTCTGAGCCACATGTTCGGGAGATACCTGCGTGAAGAGGATGATCCCATGCCAGCAAGCATTGTTAGAGAGGGTGAAGATGATCTGACTTACCAAGAAAACACCGCGGGGTATACGTACCACGGAAAAAAGGCTCTTTTGTGTGACTCTAGCACACTGGTAACATTTTTTGTTCCACTTTCAATACCCATTGAAACACTTCCAAACTCAGAAGGTCTTGGTTCTGATGTTGATCTTAACAGTTCATTGTCCATGGCAAGGATCCGTCTGACCAAAGGCAGACTGTGGGTAGGAGAGACACCTCCGAGCTGGTGCCTTTGATTCCCCTTAATGCCAATGGAGAGGAAAAGGCACTCCCGTGGTGGGAATCAGCTCGTCCTAAAGTAAATTTCTCAAGCAGATCAGGTGAATTGTGCTTTGGAGCTGCCATCACCCCATTAAATAAAGGTAACGTGGCAAAACCTGTTCATCTCAGACGGATACCCCCACCGTCACTCTCTGAGGCTGGGTGGAAGTTGTCCTGTGGCCGCTGTTGAGATGTTCTTGGCCTGGGTGCCTGCTGTGCCTCTTAGTTGTCTTATTTCTTGTCTTTATTATGACAACAGCTGCTTTTTAAACGGATGCACTGAACCAGGAGTGGCACCTTTTTGTTAATATTTTTAGCTGCATTTTCATCCTTAAGTATCCTCTCACTGCTTTTTGAACCTCCAGCAGCCCTGAGCATACTCATGCCCATTGCAAACCACACCTTCTGAAGTAGGGATGGGATTTGAACACAAGCCTCATTGTTTCTAGTTCTTTGTTCAGTAACTCCGTGACCTTGGGGGTTTCAATGGCTAATTTATTTGTTAAGAAAACACCACACACTTAGGAAACTCTTCCTGTATAGTTCTGTTATCTAGGAAAAGAAAGGGAACTATTGATGGCCTTCCTCTTTTTCTCTTGAGTATTTAAGGCAAGTACCTACACATTGATTTAGCTTCACGGTTGCTCTACATTAGATCTGAACTCAAGGAGACCTTGGTGGAAAATGGACATCTAAATATGCCGTGTTCTCTGTCATAATAAAGGTGACATCCCAGCTGCACCAGAAATAAGGATGTTGGAGACAGACTACTGAGTTGTACTTATCTGGGCAACGAACTGTAGGAGCAGGTCAATGCTTAACAAAGAAGCATTCTTTCTTTTTTCTCAAAGAAGGGGAAGTAGTTTGACATGAGTGTTTGACACGCAAGTAGAATTCCTTCCAACTAAAATGTTCTCCATTGTTCTTCACTTATCAACAATGATTCTTTAAAAAAGTTACCCAGCATGTAACAGTGACCATGTTGCTTGAACTCTTGGGTTCAGCAGCAAAGCAATAACAAAATTATGTCTCTTTTTCCTTTCCATTTGGCCAAGTCAAAAATAAACAAGACATTTTGGAATCTGATCTTTTCAGGTAGGCACGCAGAAGTTTTTCACGGGCCTTGTCAGTGTTAATGGTGCTGAGGGCATCCCCCTGCCTGGGGGTTCGCCCATTTGGAGTCAGGCATGGCTTTGAGACAGTGCAGTTGACGGCCCACCAGTGTGACCGTGCCGGCTTCACTTTGCACTTGGCCCATCACCGTGGACTTGTCTGGTGACCTGGACTCTCAGCTGAACTTGGTCACCATCACCGAAGCCTCCCTGCTTGCTTTGCTCGTGTACTGTTGGGCTGAGCCTTTGTCGGTGAGGCCGCCCTGCTGTCCTCACCTTTTCCACCCAGCCCACCTTGCTGTCACGCCCTGTCCCCAACTCCCCTTCCCTTCTGGAGCAGCATCCGACTTTGCTGTTCCTCGACAGCCGGGTGTAAGAGCACGCCTGCACCTCGCGATGGAGAGCAGGGATCCCTGTGCAGATTTCCTTGTCTTTGTGATGCTTTAAGGATAAAGAGAGGGTACAAAAAATTGGCAGGCTCTTCAGATTTGTGAAGCCACCTGAAGTGGGGCTACTGCTAAATATCCGCAGCTTTGGGTGCTGCGCTTGTGCAGAGCTGACCTAGCATCTCCCCAACACTGCAGCTGCTCTGGCTGAGCTATGATAGTCTCTTCAAAGACCAGCCATGAATTCTGTGGGCAAAGATGCTGTCATTCAATGAAAGCAGCTTCACTTTGGTCCTCTGCAGCTCAAATAAACACAGGACAGTAGCAAAGATGTACATGCAAGTCTGAAATTTCATGCACTGAACTCTGCATTCAGAGAGGATACACAACGTGGGCCAGAAGAGGTGGAAAATCCAGGTCTGTCCAAGTTCCTGAAGTGGCAAATATAGAATGATATAAAAATTTTACAAGGTTATAGACAGGAATTCAGTAAAAACAAAATGTACCAAATAGTGTTGTTCAGTTCCCACTGAGGAAACTCTCTGTTTAACAGTAGGATTCGTGCTCAGAGGGGGAATCTTCCACGTAAAATGGTCATTCTGGAAAAACTACGGTTTAGAAAGTGTTGTAACAAGAGAAATCACAAGGGGGTAGTGTTGTACAGCACTCCAGCCTCTGCAATTCCCACAGCAGTGACCTTGTGCCATAAACCAAGTTTATTTTACCAGAGGAAGATACAAAAGTCACTACCTGCATCCCTTCTGACAGCAGTCCCTGGGAGGATAACATTTTTCTCTGTGCAAGACAAGGACTTTTAGTGTCAGGATCAATACAGCAGCAGAATTGCCATCTCCACCTTTGTAGCTACGTTGAAACCAAGTGTGAAATGACAATGAGAGAGGTTTGACAGGTTAAAAAAAAAAGCAATCATGACAATATTTCTTGGTCTTACCTTTTTTTTCCCCTACTATAGGTAGGTCACTACATGTGACTCCTTGGTAACGAAAGCTGACTTCTCTTACCCATGCCTACTCTCAATGGCAGGAAGAAATCATGGCTCAGCAGGAGGAGTAAAAGGTGTGTTGGTAACCTCCTTCAAGAATGCTCCTTCTAATAAGGAGCTCTTGAGCTTTTTAGGAAGAGTTTCTTTCTGTCTTTGCTACCCTGCCAAGATTCCTCTCACTTCTCCCAGTCTCATGGGGATGCAGCAGCCCTCACCAGTATTGGAAGAAACAACGGAAAGAGCAGAGGGAATCTCCCGGCCTTTCTGCTGAACCCGGGGATTGATGTGTGCTTAGAAACGCAGTGAAAATGTACTTAAGAGCAGAGATGCTTATTTAGGGATGATTTCAGAGAAAAGGATTGATTCCACTATGCCTGGCATCTGGCCTGTGAAGCTAACGGGGAATGATTAATTTAAAATGATGTGCCGCACTGCGAACAGCCGGAGACAGCTCTTCTCCTCCCAACCCTTTATCGAAAAGAGGCAGAGAAGGAAGGGTCCAGGGGGGAAGCTGCAAATATGATGTATGGGAAAGCTCAATGTGTGGCTGCAAAGCTCAAGTCTGTAGCTAAGATCTCAGCTGGTGTGTGTAGACCCAGCTCCACTGAAAACAGTCCCTGGCACAGAAGGGAAAGTGCTGTGAGAATTACGCATGTTGGCTTTCTCATCCAGCTGGTTGCTCGTTCCATCATTGTTTGGTGCTCTCAGTATTGCACAAGGAGATATTTTCACTTGAGCAAGCCAATATGTTGATCTTGCATGAACTGCTCACCCACACACTCTGACCCATCCCACTTTTTTCTGTGAAAGGAGCGCGCTGGCAGGAAATTCAGGCATGTGTTCTTGCAGTAACACCCGTCAACAGTTCTAGGCTTGGTTTGACCACTTCAGTTGGGTTTGGTTTGTAGTTTGGTATGTAGTTACAGCATATTAAAAACTCATGTGACTCTCTTTTAAGCAAGTTTGCTGAAAGCTGTACAACAGGCACCATACTCACCATTTACCATACTAATGTACATTGAACACCTCTGGACTTGGGGAAATAAATTTTCAAAATCTGTGAGCTTCTATTGGAGCCAATAAGATATCTCTTACTTCCTTCAGCAGGAACAGAGACAGACCAAGGCTATAGTCTTCTGAAAAAAATCTACCTAAAACTGTTCAAAATACAATTTAGCATACGGTCATTAAAGTACACTAATCTTTTTAGAAGGTCCTCTGCCAGTTGCTCTTTTTCTCTTGCTGATAGACTCCCTATGGTGTGAAATATTTAGGGGAGTACGTACCTTTAAAAACTGTGGAGGTCGAAGAAGATGGGAATAGAAACTTACTGGAAAAGGGGAGGGTTGGAAGGAGTAGTTAGGGAATTACAGACACATCAGCTTACCTTCAATTTCCTGAAAAATCCTGGAACAAATAATCAAACAATTTGTAAGCATTTAAGAGAAAACAAGGAGATTAGTGACAGCCGACATGGATTTGTCAAGAACAAATCGTGTCAAACCAATCTCATTTCCTTACATGGCAGGGTAACAGGCTTTGAGACAGGGGAGAAACAGTTCAAGTCCTAAGTCTTGACATTAGTTAAACTTTTGATGGGACATTCTCATAAGTGAGCCAAGGAAACACGGTATATATGAAGTTATAAATGGCTGAGTGCAAATTGTTTCAGAGAATAATTCTCAGTGGTTCACCAGTAAAGTGTAAGGGATATTGTGTGAGAGCTGGTGTATTATTCAGTATTTTCAATGGACTAAAAAGGATATTTTTTACCCTTGGAGGCAAAGCCATGCAAGGGTGGACTGCAGAGACAGGGCCAGTGTTGCAAAGGATCTTGAGATATCAGAAATACAGGCTGAAAAAGGCAGGAGACTTTGATTAGGATGAGTACAAGGTGCTAGGCTCAGGAAGGAACAAACAGCATCACAAATACAGGCTGGAGAACAACTGGAGACCAGATGGAGTTCTTTGGAAAAGATCATGAAGAGGAGCCCTTTCTCTCCCTTTAGCCGTCAGGAAGCACCAGCTGGAGCCCAGCTTTGGGCTTTGCTCTGCACGAACCATGGGGGCTAACTCAGAAGTGTGTGGAGTAGCACACAGCAATGAGCAGAGGGCTCGAAAACAGGACCTGGGATGGAAAAGTGAGCATGCTGGGGTTCTTCAGCGTGTGAAAGAGTCAGCTAACACAGGATGCCATAATCTTTTCTTCATGTCTGTGATGGACAGGACAAGAAATACTGACCAAGAGAATTCGGAAAAATGTCTTAACTGTGCGGACAGTGCAGTCTTGCAATGGCCTTCTGAAGAAGGCTATCATGGAAAGCTTTTAAGAACAAAAAACATACAGCTGATCCTTACTTGCTACACAGGAATAGATTAGAGAAGGTTCTTGAAGTCTTTTTGTACTCCGCTTTTATTAAAATTCCAGCATTATAATAACCTTTTATTGTCAAAAGCGGATCTTACGTCACAGGCACGTGTGTCAAATGGGGAGCTAACGCCGTACCACTCCTTATGTTAACGTCACTGGCAGGGCACTGAGAGAAGAACTAGCAAAGTATTTTGTGTCTGCTAATCTAATTAGATTAAAAGTTACATTACGCTGAGTATTGAACAAATATTTCAGTGTAAAGCGGTGTATGAAACTGTCGCTCACGTCTCTTAGACGACACTACAGGGGCAAATTTCCCCATCAGTGGGATTCCCCCCTCAGGGAGCAGAGAGGGGCAATAGCTGGCCTGGGGGGTGAAACTCCCACTTGCTCCACACCACACCGCGGCAATGCTGATCTTGTCACTCTCTCTTCATCATGCTGTAGATATTTAAGATAACCAGAAACAGAAACTCCAGAATGCTGCAGGGAATTAGGCAATTTAAAACATCATCCTTCTTAAAATTTATTACTGTGCATGCATAAACCCATTTTTATTCACTTAAGACCAGTACATGCAGTACTTGTATTTGATTTGGGGTTATTCATGACATTAAGCTTAGATGTGGGTTTAAGGATATGGCTGGCTGGGATCTCGTAGTTTTGCCTTGATTTTTCTCCCATTCACACTGAATCAAATCCTGATGCCACTGAACAATAACTCAGCGCTGATTTCTCTGGGGCAAGGATGCAGCTCATACCACCTATCCTATGCCGAGGCTCAGCTGGCTCACGCGGGGCCAGAGATAGGCAGTGGTGTTTTGCTTTTTGTGGGGAAATACAAGTTTCCACATTCCTTTCTGAGGCAGAAGAGTGCTGCCTGCAGTGCTCAGAATAGTTCGAGGAATTTTTTTAATACTTTCAAAAATATCCTCCAAGTAAGCCTTGGCAGTATCTCCTGCACCGCCTGCTACCGATACTCAGGACAGCAGGAGTGGCTGGAGTAAAAGTTGCCTGGGAATCTCACCTTTGCCCTTGTTTTGATGTGCAGCAGAACCAAAATTCAGATTTAGCTGAACGTTCAGTCTTGTTTCACTGTATATTTTCCCTGACAGAAGAATCCGAGGACCCTTGATGTTCTGAATGCTTTTACTTTGCCCTTTCACTGATGCCCTGTCACGACTCTGGACAAATCTGTTACGATCACAGTCTTGACCTAAAAGTTGTTCATCGGAAAAAAAACCCCAACAACTAGCTGCTACAGCCTTTGCAACAAACAGACAAGATTTAATGGTAAAGCTGTCAACATGATGGTGGACTTCTAGAGTGTAAACCTCTTTCTCCACAACGTGACTGCTGGTTTTAATCTCTTTCCTGCTTTTATTTCTCCTCTCCTTTAAAATGGGGATAGTAACTTCTACGTTCTTCAAGGCGTTTTGAACATCTATTCCATGTTGCCCAAGCACTGAGTGAGCACTGCTAGCCAAAACCAAAGCTGTGGGCATTTCAGGGGTAGACCCTGAAAAGGTGATGGGGACACACGGAAGGAGAACATGGCTCATTTTGGCCCATGCTAATAATCTATCTAGCCCCATGTTTGCGTAGAAAACCACCAGTCTCTTCACTGCAGTGACTGAGTAGCCAAAAATCTGACTGGAGAGGTGTTTAACCAAAAGGCTGCAGGACAGAGGATGTTCTGTCGATCCTTGGCTTCCTGGGTGATCTCTGGGATACCGGCTCTGTTTTGTGCATGCACAGAGCAACCCTCTAGCACAGCTAGCGCAATGCTTCTCCCCAAAACATCAGAGCTACAAAACGCGTGCCTGGTGTGGCCGAATGGCAGCCGGAAAGCTGTGAAGCTGAACTCTGCGTGTTGTGTTGGCTCAGCAGGCAGGAGGTGGGGCTGAGGGCAGGGTTGGATGGAGAGCAGCTTTTGGTCACACTCAATGTGTAAGCTGTGTACAAGTTTGTCAGGATCCTTCATCCAGAACAAGGTTTCCAGAAATCCCATGCAAACCTCAAAATCCAAGTGACCAATAATTCTGCATGGAAAAAGAACGTGCCTTTGAAGAAACGGTTAGAAGGCAGCCTTATTCAAGAGCTAGCGATCGCCTCAATCACTCTTAAAACTCTTCTCTAATTACAACTGGGAATATAGATTTGGATCCGATTTGGTCTGTGCGTCATTTTCACATTTTCAGGTAACGACTGTTCTGCTCCATGGATGGCAGCAGTACCTCTTGCTCCTTGGCATAGCAGGAAGTCATCATGCAGCAGAGAGCGGAACAAGGGGTAATTTATCTTGTAATGTAACTGCTTACTGGGAAGCCCGTTGTCAAAATCCATTGGGAGAGCATAGGGGAGAACTTTGCAGGCAGCAGCGTGGTGGGACTGCTTGAGCCCGTGTGATTCGGTGCTCCCCGCCGGGCTGACTGCAGGGAGCCTTCAGGCTGACGTGCTGGGAAAGGCAGGGAGAGCCCTTCCTCCCTCTGCCCCACCACTCTGCAAGGACGAGGATTATGGATGGATATTTAGAGTGGCCCTTTCCATCCCAGGCTGGAAAGACAGGGCTTCCTGCAAACAAAGCCTCGTCGGGGTTTATCCTGTGGGATGTGCCAAAAGCGGAGTTTGCAGGAGCTATCCTTGTGAGGCTTCAGTGCGTGTTCTGCATCCAGTACGAGTACTGATGTGGCAAAAGGTAAGTGCCTATGTGATAACCCTGCTTACACTACAAGATAGCAGTCGGTCCGGCTTGGGCCACGTATTGACTTGGCACAGAGACGCTTGAGAGGATCACAGAATCACAGAATGGCAAGGGTTTGAAGGGACCTCGGGAGATCACCCAGTCCAACCCCCCTGCTCAAGCAGGTTCTCCTAGAGCATCTTACACAGGACTTTGTCCAAGCAGGCTTTGATTATCTCCAGAGAAGGAGACTCCACAGCCCCCCTGGGCAGCTTGGGCCAGGGCTCCGTCACCCTCAGAGTAAAGAAGTTTCTCCTCATATTCAACTGAAACCTCTTATGTTTCAGTTTGTGCCCATTGCCCCTTGTCCTGGCGCTGGATACCACTGCAAAGAGTCTGGCTCCATCCTCGTGACCCCCACCCTTAAGATATTTGTACGTGTTGATGAGGTCCCCTCTCAGTCTTCTCTTCTCCAGGCTGAACAAGCCCAGCTCCCTCAGCCTTTCCTCCTAGGGGAGATGCTCCCGTCCCTTTATCATCCTTGTTGCTCTCCTCTGGATTTTGAAGTGCGATCAGGAATTGCAATTCCCTGATGCACGCGGGGTGTCCGAGTGTCTGCATCAGAACGGGTCGGGCGCTTCAGCACGACGAAGGAGGTTCGGATGCTGGAGGCACCGGCCTCAGCTACGCAGAAGCTCTCGAAGCCTGGGTCTGCCGGCTCACAGTCCATCCGAGCTCGCCCCAGCCATCGTGCTGAAGGAACCTTGATTATTGCCTAATTTGAGCCTAGGGAATCAGCCGTAACGAGTAGGTGATTGAATGAATCATGCCTCGCTTTCTTTTCCCCAACACAGCAATTCACCCACATTTGTTCATTACCCAGACTTGTTTGCCAAATAATTTATGCACATAATTTCGGGTGGGTAATTCATTCACATGCAGCCGGGGTGAGTATTTAGCAATTGAAATGAGAAAGTCAAGATGTTTTGTTTGGGCTCACAAGTTTTTGTTTCTTGATTAAACTCTCAAAATCGTGTTGTAGGGGTGAATGCTCGTGTCAGTGAATTCAAAATGTAATTTCTGCATTTATCCGCTAATACACACATATATTCATGATGTCTTCAGTTGCTAGTAAACATATTGATTGCAAAGTCTGTGAAAAGAGAACACAAAGGGAGCCTAAATTAAACTGATTATTTAAAACAATAAAACATGAAAAACTAACCTGTTGTGTGATCTTTTAATTCTGCATGAAAGAAAAAAAAAAAGCTTTGCTGAAATCTGGCCAAAAAGTAAAGTGATAAAATGAGTACTGGATGTTTTCCAGCATCCTCTGAAACATTCAGGGTAGAAAATGTCAAACTTCCTGAATTTGAATATTATAAAGAGAAAAAATAAGCATCAGAAATGTAACCAAAGAGTCTTAGGAACACAGTAATGCTTACCAGAGGAACGGAAAGTGGTAAATGTGACACCAGATTTTGACATCGTTATGTCATGGTGTATACCCATGACTGACTCCATCTTGAGTACCTCAGTTCCAGCTCCCTTATGGATATAGAGAGGGGGTATATATACATATATATTGGGGGTGGGGGGGTGGGGTGTCAGCCTCTTCTCCCTGGTAATGGACGATAGGGCAAGGGGGAATGGTTTGTAGTTGCGCCAGGGCAGGTTTAGGCTAGATGTTAGGGAAAACCTTCACCAAAAGGGTTGTCAGGCTCTGGAATGGGCTGCCCAGGGAGGTGGTCGAGTCCCCATCCCTGGAGGTATTTAAAAGAAGGAGAGATGAGGTGCTTAGGGGCATGGTTTAGTGGTGGGATGGCAGGGTTAGGTTAATGGTTGGGCTTGATGGTCTTAAAGGTCTTTTCCAACCAAAGCGATTCTATGATTCTACAGTGGAACTGTGAATGGCAACGGTTTATGTGGGTTCAAGAGGCCAGAGAAAAGCATCGGCTGAGGGCTTCTAACTGTCTGCAAACCCCTTTGGCTCAGGGAGTGCCCAAGAGGCAAACTGGTGGAGGCTGAGATAGTATGGGAGGAAACACACTGCGCTCCTCCTGTTCTTGCTCTTTTCCTCGATGTTCACTTTGGCCAGTGCTGGAGAGAAGATAAAAAGCAAGTGCGGGTTGAATCAGGCTGATTCAGTGCCGTTATGATGCTGGGTGATGCAAGGGGTACCCTGGAAACCACAGACTGGCAGGTCTGGTTTCTGTAGCAGGCAAACTGGGAAGATGTATCATCTAATTTTACACCAGGATACTTGGAAATATTGGAGACCGGGGAAGATCAGTCACTCCAGAAAGCTTTTTAGCAGGTTTATCGCAATAAATTATTTGAGAAATGACATTATCATGGGGTAAGAGGGAAGCCCTGTCAGGGATTACTATTTTTTTTAAAGACAGGAAAGAAAGTACAGAAATATTGATCATTTTTCACCATGAGGAGGTTATCCAGCAGGGTCCCCTAAAGGTCTACTCAAACTGTTCTGATTATTTGGAGCTGACCAGGAGAGAAGGGGATTTCTGAGGCACCAGAGCTTGCTGGGAGTACACAATTACGTGGGATTGTCAAAGCTACAGATTTACGTCAAGGGAAGAGAACGGATCCCAATTCCTAGTGACTGCAAGGTATGCTCCAGGGAAATTCTATGTTGGTAAGTTCCAAATAATAAACACAGGAAAGGCAATTAACTATATGTATGTAATGATAGACTCTAATGGCTGTTACCTGCTGAGGAAGGAAGTCTGGGTAGCAGTATTGATAGTTCTATGGAAACAAAACTTCAATTCCCAGCAAAATTGAAGAAGATGAGTAGTAGACTAAGTAGAGGAAGACACAATCTCTCTCCTAACATAATCCACAATTTTTTCTTAAAGACCATCAGAAAAACCAATAAGCATTTAACACTCAGTTATTTGTCAGCCTCATCATTGTTGACTATAACTCTTGCGGTCGTCCAGTGTTGTTGACAGCACAACCTCATCTGTAAGGTATAATCCAAGACATTTGAAAATAATATATACTTATATGGAAAAAAAACCATCACCGTGATTAGTTTATTGTCTACAATATTTGACTCTTGTATAATTGGGATGAGGGAAAGAAAATTTCTCCAAATCTATCCTTTGGTGGGAGAGGCAGATTGGAGCTTGGAAGCCTGGTCAGAATATGCTCCCCAAGTCTGCTGCACCCCAAAGCAGAGGGAGAAAACTTTTAAGTGCACGCAGAGGGCATCAACAACCTCCCCCCATGAAATGCGTGCAGAAACCAACTCTGCTGAATGAATACAACAAAAGCTGTTCAAAATGAACTTATTTGAGAAGCTGCATAGATGGAGAGCCAGAACCACTGCTCATGAAATAGCCAGCTTGCTTCCAGAATGTTCTCTGCTCTAATGCTTTCATGGCACGCATATGATGTTCAATCCTCCCACCTATATGCGTAAGAAAAGGTGATGTCAAGAGCAGTGAGCAGATAGGGCAGGCCACCAGTCCCATTTAGACAGTGGACCAGGAGGAACCCTGCCCTTCAGATGAGCAATATGTCATTTTGCTCCTGGTAGGCTGTGAGCACTTTTTGAACCAAATGTTTATCTTGGCCATCTTATTTTGCCTGGATCCCACGCAGAGAAATGGCTGTGTCCAAGTAGGCTGATACAGATGGCAAGTGCCGGCAGAGTTTGGGCTTCATTTGCAAATGGAAAATGACAGGGAGCTATTGCCAACGCGAATCCATCTTCCCCATCACCTTTGGTTTGAGGGAGCTCGGCTTGGCACCAAGCCCAAGACTTGGCAGCTTGGCTTGATTTCAACAGTGGCTCTCAAACAGCTCCATCCAAATACCCATAGACGTGGGAGTGTTCAGCTCTGTATCAGACCTCAGATCCTTGGTGTGAGCCCACCATATGGTATTGTGAAAACTCTCAACCCTGTGCAGGTCAGCAACCACTTTTATCGGTCTGGTACATACGTCACTGTGAATTTAAAGGCACAGAGCTTTACTCTGAAGCCCCTGAAGACAAAAACCTCTTGCCTATGTGTTGGGCCTTGCAGCTGGTGTTGGCTGCAGAAGGCTGCCCATCTGTGCAGAAGGTGAAGCCGTGCAGCACTGACTCACCCCTCCGCCACCTCCTACTTCTGGCAACAACCGGCACAGGCTGATTCAGAGGGCACTGACAAAACAGAGGGCTTGCTGTAAGGGCTTGGAGTTGATGCTCGGATGATCTGAGATCAAGCCATACACAGAGCAGTCGTTCCCAGCTGAGTGAGTGATACATGGATGTGAACAGTCCTGCATGGAAGGAAGGTCTCAGACAGGAGGAGTGACTTTCCAAATCAGTTTGGCTTCCCCTAAAATAATCCCCCAGGTGATACCTTACCCCAAAGTATCATACAAACACGTGTCATATCCAGACAGTGGAGGTGAGGTTTGCTGACCAAACGCAACCTCTGCAAGCATCAACACCTAGAGCTGGACTAGACACCCTTGGCTCCCTTTATGTGGGCTGAAACATGCTTTTTAGTCCTGCAGCCCTTGCTCACCCTACAGCCACCAACTGAAGCAGTTCAGATGGGTCTTGCCCTAGAAATGCCTATTTGTGATAAAAAACCAGACTAACCAGCTCAGATGAAGTTAGCAGTTAGGACACCCCGTGAAGCCTGGTGAGAAGAATTCCACCCTGCAGACACAGGGACTCATCTCCAGAGTTTAAGGAACATTACTGATTCCCAGTGCTATAAGCCTGGAAATAAAAAATGTCCTTGGGGCAGAAAACCCCTACCAGGACATGTAACAAAAGACAGTGCCCACTCCAAACTCCTGGTTCTTCTCTCCAAGCCTACAGAAGATCATGGCTGGTCCTTGGATGAAAGGAGGACCAAGACTCTCTCAGAATACCTAGACCTCGTCTTAGTGGTTCAGGCAAACCCCAGTTTTTCTGGGGACAGAGTGGGTGCAGGATGGAAGGAGCAGCAATGGTTGGGGGCTGGGAGCAGTGGGGTGGCTTCCAGAGAGGACAGCGATGTTTTGGGGGATCTTGTGTGGGTAGGAGGGTAGAGCCTTCTCCTGTAGATGAGGAGGAGAGGTTTTAACATCATCTTAGTGAAATGCTAACATTTTCTGAAAGCTGTGGTCCAGGCACACTCTTGTGGTTAGAGAGAGCTAGTGCACACTTTGAACGAGGCCATTTCTGCACACAGCGGCCCAGAGGAGCCGAGGTGGCCCTGTGGCTTGTCCTGCCTGCTCAGGGCACAGGCTGGCAGCACCCACTGAACTCGACCCACCGAGAAGGCACCAGCTAACGCCTTGCAGCCACTGGATCCGTAATGATCGGGGCTACTGCGGTAGCCCCCCCAAAATGCTTTAAAAGCCTGCGTGAGTGCTTTTACCTGGCTTTGGCTCAGAGCGCCCGGCGTGCCCTGAGGCTGTTAATGCTTCAGCACTGTGGATATTAACCTTTCTGCAGGAATGAGCCTGCTTCTGGGGAAAGGGACACCCCAGCTGCTGGACCGAGGGGTGGGGGTTTGGGGTCCCCACTCAATTAAGAGGGATAGGATTCATGCCACCCCCGCACAGGGCATCCTGGATGGCTTTATTTATCTTGGGAATGGGCAGCTCTGCCTATGCATCCTCCCCAGGTGAGCAGCTTTGGATGCTCTCCGTCTCACCCCCCCCATGGCCTTGGCAGTTGGCCTGGCTGTGCTGAATCTCCTCTGCCTCTGCTTTTATTGGTTTCGCTGATTTATTCCCTCCTTCTGACCAGCTTGCCACATCTCCTAGCCATCTGGAAAATACAGAGGCTGTGGCCCTGCTGTGCCAGCTACACGGGCTGCGCTGCTCATCCAGCCTCTCTGCTTTGAAAATAACCCTCTTGGTATGGCTCTGATCTGTGGCTTTTCAGAGCAAGCGGTGTAAGGACAGGAGTCCCCGTGAGATCAATGAGAAAAGCTGTCTCATGCTTCCAGTCTGAGCTACATATATACATGGAAAGAGAGATATGAATGGGAAATAACTGGGAAATTACTTGAATTCATCGATATTCTTACCCAGAGGTATTGCTTGTTGCTTCCTATCTGTATTTTACAGGTAACCCCTGACAGAATCATAGAATCATAGAATGGTTTAGGTTGGAAAAGACCTTTAAGATCATCAAGCCCAACCATTACCCTAGCCCTGCCATCCCACCACTAAACCATGTCCCCAGGCACCTCTTCTGCGCGGCTTTTAGATAGCTCCAGGGATGGGGACTCCACCAGTGCCCTGGGCAGCCCCTTCCAGTGCTTGACAACCCTTTGGGGGAAGAAATTTTCCCTAATGTCCAACCTGAACCTGCCCTGGCACAAGTTGAGGCCGTTTCCCCTCATCCCATTGCCCATTCCCTGGGAGCAGAGCCCGACCCCCCCCCGGCTCCCCCCTCCTCTCAGGCAGTTGTAGGGAGCAATGAGGGCTCCCCTCAGCCTCCTCTGCTCCAGGCTGAACACCCCCTGAGGGTTTGGGTTGGGGCTGCACTGACTCTTCCTCAGTGGATGGCCATTGCCCCCAGCTGCTTAGCTCTGGGCATGATCTGCTGTGCTCTTAGTGGGGTGTTTAAATCCTTCCCAAGCTCTTCCCTCTGCTTCCCTGCTCCCTCCTGGGTCTGGGGTGAGGACTTGTGCAGGTAACGGGACAGACTGTCCTGCCCTGGTGCCGTACCATTTCTGAGATGACTTGCTGTCACACGGAGAGGAGAGAGTCACTGACTCCCACTCCTCCTGGGAGATGCCATCAGAGCTGGGCTGAGATGCAGCAGCACCCGCAGCAGAGAGCAAATTTGGGCTCCTTTAGCTCTGCCCCATTTCAGACCTGGTCATGGTGTCTGCAGCTCAAGCTGGAGTTACCGCCCCCCCCCCCCCCCCCAGCCCTTCTCCCCCAGGATTGACCCTGAATCACAAATGCCAGCATTAGTTACCTGCTTTGGATATATTCTGCACTTCAACAGCAGCTTCTTCTCCGAGAGACCCCCGGGGTTGCTTCCCTCTATCGCCTTGCTCCCGTTCTGCCCTGACACTGGAGAGATCATCTGACAAAGTTGCAGTTAAAAATCATCCCCCCCAAATAAACTACCCAAGCCCAAACCAGCCCTGAACCGTTTGGTGGGGCTGGAGGATGGTGTTCCGGAGAAGTGGTTTGAACAAAGACTGGACCGGTGCCTGCTGATGATACTGTCAGAAAATCCCAGAGGCCCTGGATCTCCTCTAAGGTTTCTAAATATTAATTTTTTATTTTCTTGCTGATGGGAAACATGGCATATTTGCATTTTTGAGCCTGAATAGTTTTAATTCATTTTTTTATTGTACAAGCTCAAGAGGAACATTTACTTTGTTTTCACTGATTAGTTATACAATTATTCCTTTCAGATACCACATGAACCATGAACCATAATATTGTATTCTTTGCTAATACATTTTGGCAGAGGTATTTACATGAAAACACAATACATAAATGTAATGAATTTTTCAAATGAACACATTGGTAATATAAAGTAATCATTTCTTTTTTTTTTTTTCATACACCAAAAATTCATTAAACTTTTCTCAATTAGCAAACTGACTTTTCTAAATAAGCTGCTGATTGAGCAAGAGCCGGTCACGCAAACAGGCTGGATTTGATAGCGTTGGATGGTGCGTGTCACTGGGGAGCACACGGGAGGGAGATTATCTCCGCCGGCCGGAGGCAGACGTCTTCTGCTGGATCTAACACCAGTTGAAGTGGGCACCACTTCCAGCTGCCCACCACTGAGAAGTCAGGGTTAGCAAATACCTACATAAGAATAATCATAGAATCATAGAATTGTCTAGGTTGGAAAAGACCTTTAAGATCATCACGTCCAACCGTTACCCTCACCCTGCCATCCCGCCACTAAACCCTGTCCCTAAGCACCTCATCCATCCTTCTTTGAAATCCCTCCAGGGATGAGGACTTGACCACCTCCCTGGGCAGCCCATTCCAGAGCCAGACAACCCTTTCTGTGACAAAATGTTTCCTAATGTTTAACCTAAACCTGCCCTGGCGCAACTTGAGGCTATTTTCCCTCGTCCCATCGCCCGTTCCCTGGGAGCAGAGCCTGACCCCCCCCGGCTCCCCCCTCCTCTCAGGCAGTTGTAGGGAGCAATGAGGGCTCCCCTCAGCCTCCTCTGCTCCAGGCTGAACACCCCCAGCTCCCCCAGCCGCTCCTCGTAAGCCTTGTGCTCCAGACCCCTCCCCAGCTTTGTGGCTCTCCTCTGGACATGTTCCAGCAACGCAACGACTTTCTTGGAGCGAGGGGCCCAAAACTGAACACAGTGTTCAAGGTGCGGCCTCACCAGCACCGAGTACAGGGGCACCATCACTCCCCTCCTCCTGCTGGCCACACTGTTCCTGATACAAGCCAGGATGCCATTGGCCTTCTTGGCCACCTGGGCACACTGCTGGCTCCTATTCCGCCAGCTGTCAACCAGTATCCCCAGGTCCTTTTCCACCAGGCAGCTTTCCAGCCACTCTTCCCCACGCCTGTAGCGCTGCATGGGGTTGTTGTGACCCCAGTGCAGGACCCGGCCCTTGGCCTTGTTGAACCTCATACAGTTGGGCTCGGCCCATGGATCCAGCCTGGCCAGATCCCTCTGCAGAGCCCTCCTCCCCTCGAGCAGATCAACACTCCCACCCAGTTTGGCGTCATCTGCAAACTGACTGAGGGCACACTCAGTCCCCTCGTCCGGGTTGTTGATAAAGATATTAAACAAGACCAGCCCTAGAACTGAGCCCTGGGGGACACCGCTTGTGACCGGCCGCCAACTGGATTTAACTCCATGCACCACAACTCTCTGGGCTTGGCCATCCAGCCAGCTTTTTACCCAGCAAAGAATACACCCGTCTAGGCCATCAACCGCCAGCTTCTCTAGGAGGATGCTGTGGGAGACTGTGTTGAAGGCTTTGCTGAAGTCAATCTTCTGTCAAGGAGGTGAAATGAAGTCCCAGGCCATATCCAGCCTGCAGGCTTGTATCAGCACCTGTGCTGTGACCAGCCAGGTCAAGGCGAGGATGCAGCTGAGGGCAAACCTGCTTAGTTTTCAGCTGGATGAGGGGGCAGATGTGGCTGCTCGTGTCCCTGCAGCTGTGCCAGGAAGAATGAGGCCCAGCGGCAATGCAGAAGAGTCTCATGCACTGCAAAATCATTTTTCCTGGATTCATGAGCCTGTAAAAGTGTTAGATTTTTTTTTTCCCAGGTGTGAGTTTGAAGCACAGGATCATCTGGCTCATCTCAGGTTTGCTAGGCTGGGTCTGGTAGAGCAACAGTGATTCTGTTCAATGATGGCATGAACTGTTACAGCTTGGGGAAATAAACTCATCTTCCTTCTAAAGTCATCAATGAGCTCTAGCTTTTATTATTTAAAAAAAAATAATCTGTTTCTTCTTTTTTCCATGCTTTCCAGAGAGAGTAATCCCTTTTGTGGACACATTAAAATATTGCCTGTACAAACCAGGGAATGATGCTGAAATCTTGGTCTCACTGAAGATAGTGGGGACCTTACTACTGGCTTTGTTGGGAAGATTTGACTCTGGTCAGGTCTTTTCATATGAAGAGGAATAAATCTGTCAGGAGTGGAATGTCTCAGCACAATGAACACCTCCCAGTGCCTTTTACATAGATCATACTGTTATATCATGTGCCTGACCTACTTGGCTTTAATAAGCTCAGCTGTGTGCAGTGAAAGATAAGCAAAACCACTCTTCTGACACCGAAAATCCATCCTGTCTATTGATACGTGTGTGCTGCTGTTGGTGCGGACTCATCTTGTGCTGATAAGGGCTGGCTTTCCCTCTCGTGCAAGCAGAACTTCCACTGGTAGCCTGCAAAGCTCAAACTGGGAGGACTGGACCCTGTTACAGCGGTGAGAAGGACAGACAGCTTTGGAGTCTGGGTGTGGACAGAGAGTGAGGAGTGGGGTCAGTGGTGGGATTTAAGGAACATGGCAGGGTGGTCCCTGTGTTGGGGTATGCAAGGGTGAAGAGGGGGTTTGCAAAGACCACAGGCTCTGCATCCATCTCCTCCTGGTTGGGCCGTGTGCCTATTTCTCTTTGAAAAGTTTGTTTTCAAGGTACAACTTCCCAGGGCCACTGTGGCTCTCGTTCTTGTGGGACAACCCAGGCTCTTGCTCCTGTAGACCATCTACATGCTTGGGTTTCCCACCGTGTTGATGCCAAGCTCCAGCTGAGCATGGGCAACCCCATCTCCAGCATCTCTGCCACTGAATGGGCAGGCTCTCCTATCCTACCTGAAGATACGAGGTCCCCTTTGAAAATCCCAGCCTTTCTTGGGAGAGCTTCCACCACAAACTGTGCTAAATACGTCAGGGTGGGTGTTACGGCTCTCATCGTTAGAGGCATCCCTGAGACAACCCCTCCAAGTTCAAAGCATTTCAGCAGCAGCAGAAAGCTGGTTTGGATCCCAAAATATCTCCCGCATGTGACGTGGCGAATGGCAAAGCTCATTACCTGGGTCATGTTCCTGGGCATAGCTGGCAAATGCCTCCGTGAGAGAAAATCCTGCCTGCTAAGAAATATGCTTGACCAGCTCTAAACCTGCTTTTCCTGGGCTGGGAAGAGCCAGGAGCATGGATAGACCTGGCTGAGGAGCGTGAAGGTGAGCAGAACCCTTGTCATAAGCATGAATGCAGAATTTGGATGCAAACATCTTATGTTTCCCTCCCTCTTTCTTTTTGATTTGCTTTGCCAGTGAATCTGGGTCAGTATTTTTTTCCTTTACTTCCCTCTTCTTTTTTTTTAATTTGTTCTCTTCTTTGCTTTTTTGAAAAGCAGAGACAAGATGGGAAAAAAAAAATAATAAAGCTAGTAGCATGGAGGAGAGAGATTTGCTTTTCATGTACTCCCTGTTTTGGAGACACGGGGATTTTCCAGATGTTGCTTTGATTGCCTCAGCCTTGAGGATGAGAGGTGGAATAAAGAGCATCACTTCACCCACTGAAAGACAGATAATGGAAGGCATCTGCATTAGCGTCCTTCAGGTTCTGATCCTGTGCTGACTTACACCCCTACTTACTTTTATTTATTTTCTCCACCCTAGGTGGTCACGGAGCAGCAGCAGCTGCTGTAACCCCTATGGCTCAGGGCCCGATCCTGGCTCTGTTGGGCCCGTTGGGTAAGCGCCTCTCCACAGGCTGTTGCAGGATGATGTTCCTCCAGCCTGGAGGGCTTCACCGCTTGCACTGAGCCCAGCTTTTATGAAGGTCTGAGGCTGCTGCTGTGAAAAGGCTGGTCTGTGAGTAAACACAACCTTCTTCTGGAGCTGGGGACAGGAGGAGCAGCGACTCTGAGATAGGAAGGACACGGAGACATAAATAAGATTGCTGACAGCCTCAGATGGAAATGGATGCTTGCAGGGCGTCATCCACAGGGAAGCTGCATCCTTCAGCAACCTGGCTGGAGCAGCTGTGACCTACAAGCTCCTTCTAGATCCTAAAAGTCACGTTTGGGAAGAAGGATCAGGTTTATTCATGCCAAACCAGTTTAGATCCCTGTTCAGCAAAATCCCAAAGCAGGAACTGAAAATGAAGCACGTCTTTATGTGCTTTGCCGAGAGGGGCTGGAATATCCCCCCTCATTTGAACACTTGTTGCTGAATCAAGACCTCGTTTTCTCACCAAACTATGGTGCAAGGTAGCTTGGCATCTGCACAAAGGCAGCTTGGTCCATCCTTGGTGTTAATTTGCTGAAGCGACTCTGGAGATGAATTTAACCATTTGTGTTTTACCGGTGAGGTGAGATATGCCAGAGACCATGCAAATCCACAAAGGTTGGTCTTATTCCTGGGAATGATCCTGATGTGTCTTCGGGGTCAGCAGTGCCTTTGTTTGCAGTTAGGGATGTTAATATTTGGTCCTGGGGGACATCTTGGGTTCATGTTCTTTCTAGTTAATAACAGCCTTTGTGTAGTCTTCCCTTCGCTGGGGGGAAAGGCTAATGCAGTGCTCACTGCGCTACAGCTGCTGGCTGGGAATTGTCAATAGGTCATAAATAAATCTACCACCACACAGGAAAGACAATGAGATTATACATCCTCCTACTACTGCCAATTACAGTAAGAGCAACAATTATAAGGTAGCACTCCTACAGCTACCCTAGGGAGAAAATGAGAGGAAAATGTTCCATTAGCCTAATGAAGAGAGTGTGGTAGAGCTACAGTCAAATTTTCTCACTATTAGCCCCGACTGCGTGCCACTAACACACAAGGGAAGCAGGAGTCATAGGGTAACAATTAAAGTTTCTGACAATTAACCCCTACGATGTACATGCCTCTAACCTGATGAGAAAATTAAAAAGAGGCACGGTTACATTTTCTCACCATTAGTCCCTCGAACGTACAATGTGGCATTTGCCAGGGACAATGAAGGTTTCTCACCACTGAGACCTGGGAAATGCCATGCGTGTTGCGGATTTGGTGTTAAATGCTCTTGGGAGCGCTGGGGTGACGAGAAGGCATGTGGAGACGGCTTAAACCCCCTCTCTTTTAACACAGAGGGAAGAGTTACTGGTACATTCCCTCATTAGCTGGAGCAAAGGATGGATTCGCTGTGGGTAATTTTCTGGTGTCCAGCCCCTGCGATATCCCCGGAGGAGAAGAAAGAAGAAAGATCAGCTTTGGGAGTAACAATGAGAAATATAGGAAATATCTTGCTGGATTCATATTGGCTAGTGGGGCAAAAGTGCGACTTGAGCCCTAGAGCTGCTTAATTTCTTGCGGAGTGATTTGGTCGGTGCAGTTTAAGGACTGCAGTCCAGTATTTACCGAGGTTTACTGCTGTTTCCATGGCTTTTTAAGGCAAGGGAAAGACCATGGTATCTTGAAAACCTGCCCGTAGCATGTGTTAGGTATGCTGATTTTTAACGCTAACCCCTAAGGTATGTTGCAAGTCATAGATCAATTTTCACATCAAAAATTCTGGAGCAAAATTCAAAACCTACACTAGCGTGGACCCAGACCCTCTCTTCACATTTTGCATTTCTGCTGTTGCCTCTGTGACAAGTTAATATTAGCTTGAGGATCACAGTCAGGAGCCAGGTTGGCATCTGGCTGAGGGATTTGGCCTGGGATGTGGATTGGCTTTATTTCCACACCCCATAAAATGTGAGAAGGGAAAAATCTGTTTTCGGACTTCACACAGGCTCATGGTGCTAGAGTATCTCAACGCTGCTCAGTCTATACCATAATTATCCTCATAAAGCCCCTCTGCAGAGGATGTTGAGACCTTCTTGGGATCACCTACAGATCCATTCCCTCAGAGGGACAACAGCCGCCCCTGGCCGGCAGGATCCCGGGCATCTTTGGTCTGGAAGCCATGTCCTGGATCAGGAGCAGATATTAGAATCATAGAATCATAGAATCATAGAATGTTTTGGGTTGGAAGGGACCACTAGAGGTCATCGAGTCCAACCCCCCTGCAGTCAGCAGGGACACTGCTAACTAGATCAGGCTGCTCAGAGCCCCATCCAACCTGGCCTTGAATGTTTCCAGGCATGGGGCCTCCACTACCTCTCTGGGCAACCTGTTCCAGTGGTTTACCACCCTCATTGTAAAGAATTTTTTCCTTATATCTAGCCTAAACCTACCCTGATTTAGTTTAAAACCATTACCCCTTGTCCTAACGCAGCTGGCCCTACTAAAAAGATTTTCCCCCTCTTTCCTATAGGCCCCCTTTAGGCATTGAAAGGCCGCAATCAGGTCTCCCCGCAGCCTTCTTTTCTCTAGACTGAACAACCCCAACTCTCTCAGCCTGTCCTCATAGGAGAGGTGCTCCAGCCCTCGGATCATTTTAGTAGCCCTCTTCTGGACCCGCTCCAACAGTTCCATGTCCTTCCTGTGCTGAGGGCTCCAGAGCTGGACGCAGTACTCCAGGTGAGGTCTCACCAGAGCTGAGTAGAGGGGCAGAATCACCTCCCTCGACCTGCTGGCCACGCTCCTCCTGATGCAGCCCAGAGTACGGTTGGCCTTCTGGGCTGCCAGGGCACATTGCCGGCTCATGTCCAGCTTTTTATCCACCAGCACCCCCAGGCTTAGCACTGCACTGACAGATCGATGGGGTCTTCTGCCTGCAGCTGCCTCCTGTACAGCCTGTGCAGGTCTATTTGCACTGAAAGTCTTGCCCCACATCTCAGGAGGGTTTGTGGCACTTCCCTAGCACAGGTTTTTGAGCTTATCCTTGCTGAGTGAGTGCTCAGCTTGCTGGACCATCCCGACTCTGCCATGGAAGAAGGTTGTAAGGGCAGCCCCTTTCTCTTGAGCTGGACATGGTTCCCAAGCACAGCTCAGCCCCTGGGTGTCTTGAGTCTGTTTGTGGGTCTGATACCACATGTGGGACCCTGGGCACAGGCTGGGGCCAATTGCCCTTTTACTGCTGGTCCAAGCAGTGAGATCTGCAATGCCAGACTCTTCCTCACTGGAGCTGAGATAACCACCCTGAGATGGCTCCTGCCTTGCCATTTTGGGGAGCAGCCATGGATTAAGACATGCTAATTCCCTTGTACAGCTTTAGACCATCCTCCCTCAAGCTACACCGAACCACAGTTTTTCTAACTTGCTGCTCAGCAAAAGGGCAAGCACAGTTTTTGCAGCGTTGTCATCTCTCTTTGCCGTGCCTACAAACACAAAAAGACTCTGTCTCTCTCTTTCCCTTTCTTTCCCAGTGTAAGCTCTCTGCCTTCCTAAATGTCCATCATCGCTACAGATTTACTATATTTTCGGTAACTCATTTCTGAGTCTATAAGATAACTTGGCATCCATTTATTTATGTGACACTGGGAATGAGCTTCAGGATGGGACTTTCAAAGCCAGCAGAGAGGTTTAGAAGCACAAAAGAATGATAGCTAAATCCTATGGCTGATTGAAAATGACCTGATCAAAGAGTATGTCCCAGCACACCCCCTGGATGACTTGCTACCAGAGTGAGACTTGGCTGCCCGCTGCCATTTTTGAACCTCAATTTTCATGGAAGGAAGATGAAAATACATAAAAGAGATGGGAGCCATATGGTCCCCAAATTTGGCCCAGTCTGGGTGGTGTGGATGACCATACCCTAGCACAGCTGAGTGCGGAACATGGGGAAGTGTAGGTCCAACCTGTGACACCAGCTGGGCTTGGCCAAACTGAGAGCTCCCCTTGCTCCGTGGGTGATGGTGTTGCCCTTCACCTGCTCTGCAGGGTTAACGCCGTGAATTCGGTTGCTTTAGAGATGGCTCTTTCGCTTGACCCCAGTATTATGGAGCAGAGGGATGCATTAACAGCAGCTGGAGAAGTACTAAGATGGAAAAATCTCAAATATCCACCCAAATGTCCCATTCACTGACAAGGAGAATCATAGCAGGATGGGAAGCTGGAGCAGGAGGGAGCTGAGGAGGAAGATGGTGGCTATGAGGCCACATTGGTCTCCTCCAGAGAATCCTTTCCTCGCTTTCCATGAGTTAGAGGCGGTAAGGCTAAAAACTTCACTGCTCTGAGTGATTTGTGTAGTGATTTCTGAGCTGACAAGCACTACATGGCAAATCTGAATTCCACTTTTAGCCCCGTTAAGAGATAAGGAATAGTGATTATTATAATTACGATGTGATTACTTTATTGGTTAAATTAACATTTCGTTGTTGGGGTTGCTGTGCAATATACAATATTATTTTACCTACTGTGCCTTTAAAGTCATCTTGTCACAGCAACAGCATGGCAGCATGGAAAAAGCCTTTTAACAGGTAGGTAAATACATGCCTTTGGGGAAGTCAGAGCGCTAATTATGTCAGCTTCAATACATTTGACAGTGAAAAAAAAAAAAAAAGGCTAAAAATAAGTTGAAACAAAAATGATAGAAAATATTGAATGCTTTAAATAAAGTCACTGGAATTACAAGGGTGCAAAGAATTTAATACGGTGACCTTACTCTTTGGGCCAGGTGTCAGTAGTCTGACTATTCACACTGGTAGGCTTTAGGCTTCCAAGGGTGTGTAAAGGGATCCTACACCCATTCTCCAGGGATAAATAAAGATTTATTACTAATCTCATCTAAAATGGGTGGAACGGTTCCTTCCATACATGATCAAGCTTTTGCAAAAGAAAACCAGTGGCCACCTTTGCTCTCTGTCCTTCCTCAGCGCATGATGATGCTCCAGGTTTCACTGCAGAATACGATTTAGCTGGATGCTGACAGGAGCACCTGTGGATTTCTGCTTGAGCAAGTGTTTCGGTTGTGCTTTTGTGAAACTCGCTGGTAGCATTGTACAAGACACAAAGCAAAGATGGTTCTTGTTTTGGGGCTGCACCGTCTCCCACACACAAGAGGGGAAGAGGCAACATTGGAGGGCAGTCACAGAAAGGATGTTTCATGCCAGGTTTGGGCCATCAGAAGGAAAACAAAGCAACACCTCCTTGTAGACATGCAAGTGTTGTAGCAGTAGCTTTGCTGGCCAGCATGGTCTCATTGCAATTCAATCTGGTGCAGCTTTGGAGATCGAGATGGACCTTGGCCATCACCCCAGATCTTAGGGCTAGCTAAGCGTAGCATCAAACCTCCAGCATAGGTTGGAGCTGTCATGGCTTGTTCCAGTCTTTGCTGCCTAGGAAGAACCAGAGTGAACATGCATATGTTTTCTGCAAGATGCACCTTGTTGGGTTGCTTTGGGACATACCCTTCTGCTGCTTCTGGAGTGTGGGGCAGGAGAGATGTTGTGGCCCGTGGAGTGCCCCCCTTCGGGATCTACAGGCCAAAGATCACCCCCAAAATGCTCTTGTCCTTTATGACTGTCTTGCCACAGCCCTTGCCTGGTACTACGACTGCACGCCAAGGCAGGCTGGACAAGCCTGCCTTCTCCTGTTGGGGAAGAAGAACGCTGGAGGCTCGCAGCTTTCTAGAGAAAGGCAGGGGCTGGGCGTGCAGGTCACCAGCAGCCTCGCTGGCCAAGAGCTGGCACACAAATCCCACCCCTGGGGTCTGTGCCGAGACTGGGACTGGGGCCAGCACTCTCTTGACCCACGGGTCAGGGACTGGCTGCTGCCCTTTCTCTCGTCTTCCCTTCCACTCTTCCCCCAGATGTCAAGGAGAAGAGAAGGAAAACACAGAAAAACTGGAAAAAAAAAATCTTCCCGTGACAAGCGCTCCCTTGGCTCTTGTCTGTGGGCCAGCAGGCACGAGCGGCAGGAGAGAGTAAAAGGATTTGGGGCTTAGCTTTCCCAAATAATTGACAAGGACAGAGCTGGATTTGAGGTCATTACTGTGAAAAACATCAGCACCAGACCTGCTCTCTGCTGTGTGCCCCGTCACACAAGAGCCGAGGAGGAGGGTGGCGATGGATGTTGCTCCTCTATAGCAGCAGGCCCCAAGCTTTTTAGGTCAGACTCCCCAAGATGGTGCTTGGCCATCTGAGGTCAGAGCCCCCCCCCCCCCCCCCCCCCCGAAACACTAGCCCTGGCATGGGACCCACTGCATTGGAGCCAGCGCTGCCACGAGAGAGAAGAACTACTGCGCTTAATTGCTATAATTATTCTTCCAGTTGAAACCATTCACTTGGGCTCTAACTGGCCATGCTTCCCTCTTCTTTTTCCCAACATTTTATTCTACAGATGCATCGGTGCTTTATTCTTTACAAAATAAAATCCAGGATGTAAGACAGAAGAAGGATGTTTCATGATGTGCCTATGATTTGCTATTTGTCTCCACTCCCCCGGCTCAGCTTCCCCTCCCTCTCCTTCTCCACTACTTACTTGAAGTCAAAAGGTTCAGTGGAAATTGCAGCTATGAACGTGCAATTATTCTTTTTACAAGCTAACGAATATCCCATGCATATGTGATCACCATATTCAATTACACAACCACTTAACCAGTACCTACACACTAGTTTGCATCTGTATAAAGCTTTGATTGGGCACTTTGAACGGGTGGTTTGCTGCGTACCCTGGTCTCCATGAAGGAAAGCAGCAAGACTTTTGCATAAAGCACATGTCAAGACAGCCATATGCGTAAAATGACATTATTTTCAAAAGAACTTGATTTGGAATGGGGAAAAAAATATCCCCTGAACTGCACTTTTCCTCAGAAGGAGTAGTCCTGGAGGAAGAAAGCTTTCTTCTGAGTGTAATCTTCAAGATCTGAATTACCTTTCATTAGGCTGGGAGTGGGAAATAGGATTTTTTTTTTCCCCCCAACAAAATGCTCGTTTCCACTACTCTTCCCCCAGAATGGTGCAGTCCATCCAGAGCAGTTGAAGATGAGACTAATCTACCTCTGACACTTCAATAAATAAAATGTAAATGTTTGCCGTAATAATGCCTCCATTGTCAGCACCAACCTGAGATTTTTCAACCTCTGACTCCCGGCAATGACCGGCTGAGTAGCAACAGCCGAGTGCTGAAAGAATTTTTCAACAGCAATTTGCTTGTTCCAATTTGCTTTTCAGGGCTGCTGATCAGGATTGCTGGCCAGCCTGTAAAAGGATCTCGTCCTATTAATTTGGCCCAGCCTCTCCTCTTGTTCTCGTCATATTTAGTTTCTCCGGTAGTTCCAGTGAGTAAGTTAATTGAATTAGAAGTGCCACCAGGAGCTTGCCTGTGGATCTACGGTTTCATGTAGGAAAGCAGCTCCCTTCGGCTGCAGAAACAGATACATGCACCTGTTGAGAAGGTGAAGAAATGTCTAGAGATGACTTATTCCCCTGGTGATAGCCCCCGATTCTCTTCTCAAATTGGTCGGATAATAAAACTCCCTTCATCCGGCACCGGTTATTCTCCAGCCTGCTCCCTGGACAAACACAAATGAGACGGAGAAGCATAATCGATGTATTAGAGCAAGGATTGGGAGTGCAGCGATTTGAAAAGTGATTTTGTAGGAATGGATTGATGTCGTCTCACGCTGCTTGTTCTCTCCGTGACGAGGCCAAATGTGGCTGTTTCTGCAACACAAAGCGTTATTTTTCTAATTGCTTAGTCCGCAATCTCAGCTCACCCACCGCTATCAATAAATACGATGATACCAACTGGAGTCTGACCTTGTTTCTGCTGGCTTTAAGTTCAAGGTTGAGTATGGACACACTTTTTCCGCCAGTTAGTAGATAAATGAAAATAAAATCATAGTTCATGCTTGCTATTGCATTTTTAATGAGGTTTAGGGGTGAAAGCTGCAGTGTTGTGCTCCCAAGTCTTGCAGGTGTGGCATCTCAAAACTGGAGGAAACCTTGGAGAAGTCCTGCAAGCAGCAAAGTGATTTCATAGCAATTTGAGAATATAATCCTGAGTCCGTTTCGAAGCTTTGCACGGCGTGTCGTAGTCATCAGAGGTTTCCCAGCATGATGTCCTGCTGCTCACCTGGACCATCCCAGGGAGCTGCTGTGGCCTGGGCTGAAGACGGGTCTGCCCTGGGCTCGGAGGGGATGGGAGTTGCTGCGGCATTAAGCTGAGAATGAGCCTAAATATTTGCAAAGGCCAAGCTTCTGTAACAAAATCATTCCCAACCCTCTTCCATCCCCAAATCTAAGCTATCCCTAGCTAGACTCTGAGGAAACATCTACCTAGAGGAGCAATAAATGAAAGAATAAAATAAAAAGGGTGAAGACCAGGATGGATGAATCCAAGGCAGCAGAGCAAAGGGGTTTGCAATATTCACACGATATAGGGGTGCAGCAAACCAGTTGCACCAGTGAACCAGTGACCTGCTGGATAACCCACATGTAAATAAACACCATAAATAAATGACAAATAAGAAGTCATCCCTTCTTGCAAGGCTGGTTTTTGCAGCTGAAGCGCTGGTTTAGTGTCACCACCGGGGGGCAGAAAAGGCCTTTGAAGAATATGAGCCTTCCCCATAAAAAATGCAATGTCGCTGAAGTAAATAAAGTTCTTCCTCTATTAATATATCCCTGCCCTTTCTTGAAATTAGGAGGTTGACCTATTGTACACTACATTTAAAAGAGAGCCCTGTGCAGTGGTTTAAGGTGTTGGGCCTCTAGAAATGTGGCTGAGGGCTGAAAAGAGAGATTACCCCCACACTAGGGATGTTGGAGATGCCTTCTGTTTTGTGAACAAACCGCTATTTCCTAAGAAATTAAGCAACAGATTACTACGATTAATTAGCAAATAGCTTTTAATGTAGTCAGAATAAAATATCATCCTACACTCTGTATTCGATGAAAGTTTATTATCACTCAATTTGGCAAAAACAGCCAATGAAACTGATAAATGCCATTCAGATATTTTGTCCTAAGATACTTCTCATCTTATTGATACTATATGTATATGCTGTATACTATATGTAGATATGTATAGGTTGTATACACGTGAGCACAGACACACACAACCGCTGAAGAGGAAGAACACCTCCTCCACATTTTTCTTTTTGCTTCAAACGCAAGTGATGCAGTTGAGGCATTTTCTGTATCTCGCACAGAACACCCATCTCTATCTCCTACAAATACAACCCAATCTTCCTAAATAATTTAACGTAGTCATTAGCTAAATCGAGTCATCAATTATCTATCACCAATGAGGCAGTACAGAGACCAGCATGGGGCTTTGCTTTGATTGCTTGTGGTCACCCTGCCGTATTTGTTATGCTCTACCGTTAGGTGGGCAACGGTTTGGGCTTATTTTCAAAGCTTAATTTCTTTCCTTCACGGGCTCGTTGTGGAGTTCATATGGTCAATACAGTAAATATAGAAAACATTTTAATATCCTCCCTTTTTATTTTTACCCAATCATACGTACATGTAACATTATATTTACCAGAAAGACCCTAAAGCCTTACAGACTATCACGTTACTCCAGATTTTGGCATTTCTTAAAAGGGATTTCTTTCTTAAACCCACTACACTGTAAAGGCTCTTAAGAAGCTGTTACTGTCTCGAGTGCAAATCCTTCTTAGTTTGTGTATTATTGACCTGATCAAGTGTGATGGGGGCCTTCCATGAGCCTTTAGGGGGTGGGGGTTGTGGCTCTTGCAGGCAAGGAGTCCCGCAAGGAAACGCTTCGGAAATTTTCACTGGAAATGGGAGCAATTGAGGAGAAGACCCAGGCAGGGCAGGGGGACCCCAGCGCAGGTTACAGCCCCTTCACATGCACGTATTCACCCTGTGGAGCAGCTTCTTTAAAAAAATCAAAGCATTTTACATGAGGAAATTAAAAAACCCAACAATGTATCTGAAGAATGGTTTAAAGGTTGCCTGTGGAACATAAAAAGGCTCAAATACAGCCCTGATTCTGCAAAGACGTGTGTGCACGGTTTAGCTTTAGGAGGTTGATTTTAACAGGTCCTACGGACAAGGAATTTGTTTAAGCAACTGCCTAATATCTCAGGATGGGTAAACTCCTAAAAGTGGAATAAAGGCATTTTTCTCCCCTCTCTCAGGCATATTTACCTACAAACACTTCCCCTAAAATCAGACAGTTTAGAGTGAAAATCCTGGCGGCCACTTTAACCAAAAAAAACCCCCCCAATCCTGCAAATGATATTGTTCCGCCTTTCCACTTGCAATAAGAAAATAAAGCTTTACGCCCAATCCCGTAATCAGCTTCTCACGGGCTGACCCAGCTAAGCCCTGGATCAGGACCGCGCTCCCCTGGTGCCGTCTGGGTCACTGCAGCATTTTTGCCAGTTTATGCTTCTGCAAAATTATGTCATAATTCAGCAACCCCCCCACTATATTGGCGAATGAATAAGCAAGGAAAAAAATAGATGACTTCAGATGCCAGGCAGCCACAGATCAGTTCTCTGAAATTTTTTATTTTAGTGAATGACTTCTGTAATCTGTCCCGGTGTATTTCCCTTCGTGAACGGGTTTTGGCACAAAAATACTGCACTGTGCTTGTACTCTCTGGAGAAGCAGAAACAGGATTTTTAGCAAAAAGCAAGATGAATCCTGAGGAATAATATTGAACAGATTAAAACTGGAAAATGTCATGCCTTATCTGCTTTTTCAAAAGCGGCGATCTTTTACACGCACCACGCGCTAATCTGAAATAAAGCGGCAGCTTTGTAAGAGCGAGGAAAAACCTGGCTGCAAAACAAGGCTCGGGGTAGGTCATGGCAAAAATCGCAGTTAGGGGGAATATCTCGGTTTTGAAGGCGGTGTCTCAGCCGTTTGTCCCGTTCCATCAGGACCGAGCACCATTTGGTATTCAATTGACTTTCTAACTTAGGAGACAGGACTTTCCATCTTCAAATACTGAAAATAGATTGCATTCTTGGCCCTTCGCTTTGAACGGTTGGGGAGAATAAACGCACACCCTGGTCGTGTTCTAGTGATCTCCCTAATCTCGGTTGCACTTTGTCAGGACGAGGTAACTGGTAGTTAAGTGAAATACCTTAGATCAAAGGGGGATTAATCGCCAACTGAATCCTTGCTGAATAAACCTGTCATTCAAGAAAATTATTTCCACTGAACTTAGCAGAGGATTGAAGGTATTTGCATAACAGGGACCAACGTACTTCAGCCAGGTTAAAAGGTTCAGAATTCAGGCAGTGTTTAGCTTTTTGGCTCCTTTTCCTTTCAGCGGCCCTGTACAATGGTTTTTAATCTGATAATGCAGCTAACTATCTAAATGATGTCAGAACAGGAAAGTATTGCAAAGTTTGGCTGAGGGATGGATCAATTTCACTTTCAGTAACTCCTAAATCTGATTTGTTGGAATTTAAGATGTAATCCGTAAAAAAAAAAAAAAAAAAAAAAAAAGAGTCCCTTTAAACCAGAGGGCTGTTTATTAACATCCTTTTTTTATTTGACCTTTGTCTTAGAAACACCAGGTCCTGCCTGCTGCCTTACCCGGGGCTCTTTGGGATCATTTCATCCAGGTTTATAGCGGCGGCTGCAGGCGATGCCCGTGGATCGGCGTGCCCACCGCGCGCGTGGATCTGTGCAAACACACGCACGCAAACAGATTTTCAGGCTTTTTTTTTTTTTTTTTTTTCTTTTTAAGCCCGTCTTTCGGAGGTGCCGCTGAATTCGAATGTAAGTGAGATGGAGGTAATTAAATAACGGGACCCAACAGGCTGCCATCATTTTCTAGGATCAGTCCTTGGAAGAGTTTTAAGCACCGCAGCCTTGTTCAGGGTTTGTTGTGCGGTTGTGGCGACAATTTTAAACCATATTAATTATCTCTGGTTTATGGGAGTTGCTTTTTACTGTGACTTTTCATGGCAAATTCATTTCTCAAAGAGAGAAGAAGGGCTCTTCCAGGGTTGTAAGGCAACGGCTTTTTGATCTGTGCTATAAAAATCCGGAAAACCAGGTTAAAAACTGTAGATTTCTGGAGAATGCTTTCTTGCCGTCTCCTTCCCCAGCCTTCTGGGGGTTCATTTGCAAATGCTTCCACCTCTCCTACCTTTTGGGTATATGGGAGGATGTCAAGCTACGTGGTGGACGTCAGGTTTCATAATCAGATTTTGACAATAAATGGAATTTAGCCACTTCTGCATCTAGCCTGCGCCCGACACCATTCATTCTTTCGGTGGGCGCAGTTCATATTCATCGCAAACTCAAAGCATCTTTCAAGTTAAAAAAATCGCAAAGAATGGTTATCAAAGAAAATGAATAAAATCCATATTGAGATAATTTTTTAGAAAATGATTGAAGTTTTAACCCAAGAAAGAACTCTTAGAGTTTCTTATAGCTTAGAATAAGAACATGTCAATCACGATTAAGCTTCTGGAATTGGAATCCCTTTGAAATGCAGCTGTTTCTTCTTTAATTGTGGCAGCGGACTCAAAAGAAAAGAAAGGTCCAGCCTTAAAGATGAGTAAGGAATACAAAATAGCTCAGGATTAGTTGTGGAGTTCAAAGGTCGCTAATTACACTAAGGAGTTCCCAGACACAGGGAAAACATTAAACAGGTCACCTACCAAACGGGAAACAGACTTTGACTTAAAAAAAAAAAAAAAAAAAAAAGGGAAAAAAAAAAAAGATCCTGAAGAGATCGGTTTCTAGAGAAAATCAAAAGCGACCAGCTGATCTCATTGGGAAGAAAATGGGCTGGGTTTAGGTCTCTGCTGTTACGTGTCACTACAGATGGCATAACGCTTTCAAAAAATTATCTAGAGCTCAAGCAGGTTTCTAGAAGGCTCCATGAAAGCAAGAAAGGGAAAGAGGAGCAGGCCTTTGCCTTAAAATATCCAATTTTTTAGTTGCATTCTGGGTTGTGAGACCCTGAAAAAAACCCGTGAGGGTTGAGACCTCCCTGTCAGCATTTGGCTTGATTTCTTGAGGGAGAGGCATCTGTGTGAATGGGTGCATCTTGGATGGGATGCCTTTTGGGAGAGCCTGGCAGCCCCTTTGTGGGTGGAGAGGCGAGGTTGGGGGCTCAGTAGGCCATCCCTTCCCCTGGGAGAAGCACAGCTCCTCTGGTTTCCAGCTCCTCTCTGGCCCCGTTGACTTGGGATGGGCTGATGGGACTGCGGTCCTTCCAGACATCCTGCACATGAAGCAGCTCCTTATGGACCAGCACTCAGGTTCCAAGGTTGCTGGTTTCTCCCGAAAGACTCTTGGGGACACACTGCTAGTTGTCCTGTCTCCTGGAAGGGCTGCAGGAAGCAACGACCCTTATCTGGGTGTGGGTGGAGAGAGCCAGTGGCTTTATTGCCAGTCTGCTCACAAGAGAGATAATTTTTAGGAGAACAGAGCCTGTTTTCTCTCAGATCCTGCTCCCCCGCATGAATCATCATCTTATTCCTGCAAAAATTGGCAGATCAGTGCATCAAAGAGCAAAATGAGATTTTTTGGAACTAATGAAGGAAAATTTTAGGTAATTGAGGAGATGAACCTATCCAAGTGGCCTGCGCTGGGCCTGTACAGGGTCCTACTTGTGCCCAGAGTTTTTAGCATTGATGTCAATGGGAGATAGACAGAGTTAAAACTCTATTCTCCGTTCCCTGAACCTGAATAGCTTGGGGTGGCATGAAGAGAAACCAGTTTAGGAACAACCCCACGGTGCCCCCGTGGGCTTCCCACTGACAGCTGTAGGGTGCTATAGCAGCTCTTCCAATGAAGCTTGCACTTCCCAAGCTGGGATCCACCAAACTCTCATCTAACAGCTCCTTCGGGATTGAGGGCTGTGGGGATTTCCTGCCATGGTGTTCTCAGGATGGCCACAGCTTCAGATGAGCTTGGTTTTCTCCACCCTAAAAGGTGCTCTTGGTAATACCTTGTATTTTGTCCATGCTGACTATTCAGTAAATTCTTGCTGCAGATACAACGTGGTCCAGGCGCAGATCCTGGTCTGAGGACTGAGGAGCCAACAGACGGTGGGACAGCGGGAGGCAATGTGGGAGACCCTGACAGTAAAATAAAGCTTGGAGAACTCCAGCCATGGGAAAGAGGGGGCATAGGACCAAATTTCAGCATGTTCAGAAAGTTGGTAAGTGGGACCCTATGGAGTCAAAGAGACAAGGGTGCCCAGGGGAGCAGGTATTTTCTGAAGTGTTGCCATTCTCTAAAAGATGAGAGAACAAGGTGGTGGTGAAGGAGACAGCAAAAGTAGTGAAGGACAAACATGGGCTTACTCGCAAGCTCTGTTAGGGCTTAAAACTCAGCAGGGCTTGTACAAATAGGACGAAGTGTGGCACATCTTTAGGATAGCATGAATAAATAGAGGACAACTGCCATTGAATGTTTAATGCCTTGTTGTTTCAATGTTTACTTGTTAACAAATGGCCAAAGTAGTTACCACTGGTAAAAACAGGATAAAAACGCAGAGGGAAGGGCTAAATTATGTAGAAAGAGTAGCTGCTTGCAAATTATCTGAATTAACAGGATTTACCCCAAAGTACTTAAGGAACCATCTTGGAGCTGTCACCAAACTCCTTGGGACCCTGGTGGGAGGAAAGGGCTTCCAGAAAACTAGAAAAACACCAAATTACTGAGCAGTGGTAAGTAACAGCCAGCACAGATTTGACAACACCAAACCATGTTAGGTCAACTAATTCCCTTCTGCGGTGAGAGGACCAGGCCCTGTGAATTTGGGGACACACACTTGCTGTTTCATACATGGACACCAGTGATGCTTTTGACTCTGTCTCCCAATATGACTGGCAAGGTCAGGAGGTATGGTCAAGGTGCCTGTGGTGGCAGGGTGTTCCTGGGGGGCCTGGGAAGCTGTTCTCCAGCAGTGGTTACCAGTAAGGGAAGGTGGGCTCCTGGTCCTGTCTCACTTCTGGTACAATTTGAGATTTGGAGTGGGACGAATGCACGTAAGACGTGAAGAGACCCCTCTCCTCGCCGTGGCACCTCAGTACAACCCCTTGGACACAACACTTTGAGGGAGAATGGTGGGGGAGCAAGGGGATGGGGGTAAAGAACAAGGGAGATTTTGGCGAGAAGCTCAGGAGCTCTCAGGAGCTTCAGAGTCTGGATGTTTTTCTAGAAATGGGGGCCACATGGCTTGGGGGGAATTGCACCAGTGCCAGGTACTCCTGCATTTTTGCTCCTTGTGCACTCAGTGACTACACTGGTCCTTCTGGCCACAGCCACGCACACCTAAGCCACATACAAGGTCTTTTTGACACTTCTTGGCCCCCTTTTCCTCATCGTGTATCAATGGCATCTGTTCTCAGATCCACACCTTTGCACCTGCTTGTGCTGGAACATCTACTTTTATTATTTTACTTTTTTTCTTTTTCCTGAGACATTCAAACCATCAGGCTTTGAACGAGGGCTTCAGCACCTTCAGTAATTACTGCTTCTTGGCCATTGCACCCACTGCAAACTTCATCAGTGCAAACTCCCCATTTCCTTCCACACCTCCCACAAAGTGTTAACTAACCCAGCCGGGATCCAAAACATGTTTGATGATGGTTCCCACTGCCACTGCATTTGGAAATGTCAGCCAGGTTTTACTGTTTAATGAGTTACACATGGACTTTGGGATTATTTTAATTTCTTAGAGGTCTGTTACATCGATTCTCTTTGCCAACTAAATATGTGGTCTCATCTAAAAAGTTCATTTGACAGTATATATTTGCTTTAAATTCATGCTAATTGGCATTACCCAAAAATTTTAATGAAAAGAAGCACATTTATTTTATTAATAAAATAAGCTCTATATTAACTTCTTACTTATACCCATTATTTTGTTTGGGGAAAATGTCGGGTTGACAAGCCAGTATTTTAGTCCTTCTGGTTATTCTTTTCAAGGGTTTGCATGTTAGTTTTCTTCTGGCCCTCTGAAATGCCATGCTAAGTCTGGAGAGCTCTTTGGCCACCTCTTTGGAAAGTCTCTGTGCAAAGCTATAGATCTCATACAGTCAATACCTGTAAGGGAATTGTAAATATAAGCACTTTAAGCACCAAGAACTTCTGTAGAAAAGTGAGCACTCTGTACCAAAATTCTTATTCTTTTCCTTTTAACACAGAGTATTTTTAAAGAAACTGTTGTATTAAAAACTTGATTTTTTTAAAGAGCTAAAGGAATACCACTGACGCAGGGCTTAATCACCTTTAGAGCTCACCAGAACTGCTGTTAGATACCACCTCTGCCATGGAGTCCTCAGGCTCACCTGAGCTCTCAATCCTATCTTCCCGATTTCGTTTTTGAAGTGTTTTTTCTCCCTCTTAACACAGGAAAAATGGTCAGAACACAGAGGAACAGCCAACTTGCCTGAGGAACTACCAGGGAACAGAGAGATGCACAGAAGGGTTTGGTCATTTATAACTCTTTGAACTCTGGCTCCCAGTGTCGTCTCCCCAGCGTCCCCATTTGCTGCCCAGCCCTGGAGGCACCTGAAACCCCTACACACATCACTCATTTCTCTCCATGCCTTGTGGTCTGCAGGTCGTACCTCAGTTACGATGGATCGGAGTTGCTAGCCATCTAGTTTACTCAGCCTACCAAGTTTATCACTAAGCTTATTTACTAGTTCACTAGCTTACTCAGATTTATGAAGCATCCATGAGGGTGGACCCTTCCCCTTCCCAAAAGACAAGTGTAGCCATCAGGACAGGAGAAAGGCTTCATCCGACCCCTTCTCCGCCAGCATGTGCGTCTCGCAGTTGTTGCACAAGACCGCTGGATTAAGGTGTGTTCCGATTTAACCTGATCTGTTCTGCTGTTGGACTCATCCATGGGTGCTTTCCAAAGAAGAGGGCATGCTGCATACTTGATCTTGCCAGAGACCTCAGCCACGCTTTTAGAAAAAGGCAGAAACAGCCTCTTTCCCCACTTAATCTTACTACAGAGCTGCTGCTGAGCAGGGGCAGAGCACAGCAGCCAGAGTGTGCTAGAGTTAGAATCCAGAGGTTTATGGGGCAAACCCTTACAATAAATCAAAATGCTTGCATGAAGTTGTAGCAAACTGCTCAGGGCTAGGAAAAAAACATCACCCACCCCCTCCCTCCATCCCAACCTGCACAGATAGGTGTGTGCAAGGTACCTCCAGTCCTGAGCACCGCCGCTCTCCTAACCTTGAGACAGTTAGAGACATAAAGAAGGAGGAAACAAAAAGGCATGGTCTTTGGGAAGGACCCCCTGCTGTTAACCGCAAGGGGATTTTCTCCTAACGTGCTGTGAATCCACGGGGCTGCTGGGCAGGACAGCTCCCACCTTTCTTGTGGGTAGGTGGAAAGCAAACACCGCGCACTGAAATCCTGCGGTGGGTGCCCTGCGTACAGAACATCATCTAAACCCTTCCAACAGAGAGACCCCCTCTCCCCACTCACATCGTGGATGACTGTAAGAGGCAGGGGCTGGAACCTGGGCAAAATTATTAATTCACCTTTTTCCTGCTAATCAAAATGGACACAGCACCTCTGCGAAATGGGTCGCAGCATAGCTCTGGTTTGTAAGTTTGCATAGCTGTTTCAGCTGAACGGCATGTTTCACGTGAATTAATCCACCCTTTAGAACATTTAACCAACCAATTAGATTACTATCTCAATCTAAGCATTTTTTAAATTACAGCTTAAAACTTCTCTCCTTACATAATCACTAATCTTATTTATCACACAGCGTACAGTTAAACAAGAGGTACGGCAGGAGCAGCCGGCACGCTTGGTTATTAGATGGCATTCTTCTCTTCTTTTGTGCTGCTCTCCAGGTTCTCTCAGTTTTTCACCAGCCTTTCAGAATTTGCCCATTTCCTGATAACTTTCTTAAAGTCCATTTCCTGTGTTCCTGCAGATATCAATTTTCTTTCAAAATTAAGAGGTCTGCCTCTCTAAACCGAGTCCTTTTCTTGTACGCCTATGTTCCCAGGGAAAACGGCTTGGTGATGTTTTTTGGAACCTCCAGCAAACTTAGCAGGTTTTGCCTGCTCAGAGCTAGTCTTGTGGTTTGAAAAACCAGGTTCACACCTCTGGATCCTCACTAGCGCTAGCTCTCAGAGCAATGCAGCTCACAGGCATGTACGAAAGGGAACTCACCGCTTCTGCTAAGACGGGCAATAAAGACCCCTGTGTTGTTTCCACTTTTAGAAGCGCTGCTCATGCCATACTCCCCCTCCTAAAATTCTTGTAAATGATTGACTCAGATGCATTCTGTATGTATCTCATGAAAATAACAGAACTCTTGCTTTTAACGGTCCTGTTAATCTGGGGTCTAATCAGATTTGTGTGACTTCATGACAGGAACAAGACACTGAAAGCTTTCACGTCCCGTGAACTCTTCAGTTTACAAAACCAGTGAAGTAACTGGGAGTCCTCCCAGAAGACACACAATTGTACCAGCCTGTATCTGTACCGCTAGGCACTTATTTTGTACCAGTTAATGTTAGAAGGGAAAGCAAAAATGGCCATGGCAAGTACATTTAAAGCTGTTATCCAAGACTAAAATTTAAAACCAACTTATGTTTTTAAGAGAAGTGACTTCTTTTGTTTCTTCTCAAGAGAAATTTTTAAGCAAACATACAAAGTACAAGTGCTGGAGAATATTTATTTTCACGGTATCATGACATTACTCTCGTTAGCTATCTGTTTTGTTTAAATACAAAAATCATTCAGAAGCAAATTAGTCAAGTAAGGTTTTGTACACCATAGGCGCTGGGGCTTTGGAATTCCAGATGTAGTAATCAGAAGAAATCAGTTCTCGGGCTAAAAAAAAAAAACAAAACAAAAAAAGAGGCAAGAAAAATAAGCATTACAGGGTGCCTTACAATCACACATTCCTTCATCCAAGTTAAGAGACTACTAATCCATTCTTACTAGTTTACAGAAAAGGTATAATGACCTCTTTAAACTGTAAGACTCTTACTATTATTTGAAAATTGCTTCTGATAATGAGACACTGAAAGTCTTGGCTTCAATCACCTTTACTAATGTATCAGTCCTGAGCTTAAAATTCAAACCGAGGTTAAGTCAAAAGCAGGTGGATGGCTTGGATTTTGTTCAATGAATATAAATTGCATACTCGATATAAAACATACAGTATGAAATGTTGCTTTTTTGTATTACAATTTAGGACTGAATGTGACCTGTCACAAAATTAACAGTGCAGATCACAGTTTTCAAAAGGCATTTACAGACTTCTGCTAACATGACTGACAGAAGTTGCAACAGCTGGACAGCAACAAATAAAAATGCTTCCATTAGACAGTACTGCTCAGATTTAACGAGTGCCTACTGTGTTCCCAATTAGTGTATTCTGGGGGCAGACTTGGAAGTAGTCATGTGTTAATTCAAGAATAAGCAGATTTGGTTTCTGCTCCACAGATTCAGTGTAGAGCCACATCCACCAAGGGATGTTGGTGTGATGACACTGACGGCATTATGCAGAGCATCGTAAAACATCACGGGGCAAAGGGGAGAGAGCCCAAGAGAGCCTGACTTTGTAACGGAGTAATAAGAGCTTTCATCTGAAAGAGAGATGCCAGTCCCTACTCCAGGGACACTTTAAACACCAAAAAAAAAACCAAAAAAACAAAGCAGGGAACATTTCTGGGATGTCCCAAGCAAACCTGGAAAAAGCTTTGTCCAAGTTTAGCTATGTAATTTCAGTCATTGACACCCAGTTTGTAACTTCAATACGCAGTTTCAGTTAAGTAAATGACATTTTTAGCAACTCACATGCAGTAATTTTGGGTTTTCCTGGTACAAAGATCTGAATAGAATGCTGGTCTACGTAACATCCAGTAAGCGTAAAGTCTGGGATCCGAAAATACAGCTATAGAAAGAGAGGGAAAACATGACCAGATGCATATTGTCATGCTTGCTGCACAAATACTGGCAACATGTGTTGCACGCTCTTGGTGTGCAAGCGTACTCCAAAATGACAGGATGTCAAATCCTGTAAGCAAGAAAACAGAAAACTCCATGCTGAGAACAGAGAGGCTAATAATTATGTCCGATTTAAAATCAACGTATCTTCATAGCCAATTTAAGATAATAAAAAAATGCCTACTAAGGCCTCTTTTCACAGAGCCTGCGACTTACTTTTACGTAAGCAGTGTTCCCAGTGCAAACATAATCAGTTGGGTGCTCTTTGCCTGCAGTGCCAAAAGACACGGTTCCAGTCAGAGAAACTTCCAAAGATTTAGGGAACTTCTGTCCTAAAGCCAGAAACAGCATCTGTAAGAAATTGTACAGCTGTGCCTACGCTATACAAAACTGAGCGGGGGAGGAAGTAAAGAGTGCACAGGGGTGTTCCACTTACCGATGACCCAAACCAGCAGGCTCTTCTCTCGTGACAAATCCAGTTGGCCATAACTAACTTTGTACTCTAATTGAGCGATTGGGCCCCTAGAGTATGACAGAGGGGAAATAAAACCTTTGGAATTAGTATCATTCAGTATTTGTTAACAACCATTTTGTTAAAGAAAGTAAGGAAATGCTTAAAGACATTATTTACGTGCATACAGACAAATCATACCTATCCGAGCACACCGCTAATTTATGAGAAGAAATTACAGAGCAGGAGGAAATCACTATGGTCTCAACCTAGTAATCATAAAAGAGCTGTTGATATCTTATTGTCTTTAGTTCACTGATAGTGTTTTACTAACACCATGATCAGCATCAGCAACTTTGCATCATTTAATCTTTAAATTTTCATGATAATTATGTGACAGTGTAGTCGTGGCAGTTGCCAGAGAGGCTTAAATGAAAACTATCGTTTTAATTTTAAATAACTGTATTTTTGATAGGCTGATCTGTAGCTAGGATTAGCAGTCTTAAGGAACGGGTAACCCTGGGTTGGAAGTGATCTCGAGACTTAATCCACCTGGAGGATTGTGGCAGTGTTTCACACGAACAAATACCACAGGGAAACAGAACGCACAACAGAAGTATTCAGAACATTACCAAATATTCTGGTATAATTCTGTATGCTGGAAATTACAAGAATTCCAAGGGGACTTCCTGACATTTGCAAGGTCAGTGTCCACTGGTAGTACTTCAGTGGAGCATAGTCTGTTATATTGACTCCTGACAGGTTAATTTCAGGAAGATCACAGAGAAATGGAAGAAATTTATTTAGGATTTCTTTATTCTTACCTGTTGAAAAAAGGTATACGAGCTTCACAATACTCAAAAGAGTTCTTTATGCTTTCATGAAGCTTTAAATTAACTGTTATTTTTAACTGTGATCCTTCTTCAATGAGTTGGTAACATCCCAGAATTGGTGGAACAGGAACCTGGAAAAAACTATATTCATTTTCAAGATAAAATTAACATCATCATTATAAGATCAGTTATTTACTGTTTTAATTGCTGAAGTACTTTAAAAAATAAAACCCCATTAATTGCTGACTGGTTTTGAGCAGTATATGCCAAACTCTTCTGGCTGCATGTGATCCATACATTTGTGGCATATGCACTTGACATCTCAGCTTGGATTCGTTTTCTCTAATTCAGGCATCTAAGTGGTTCAATTAAAATAAAAGCAGCCATGCCAAGCAGTCAAAGCTACTGGCACCTCCTGAACGTGACTCAGAGGACTCAAGTCCTGAAGGGCCTTCCAAGCTATTACATTAAAAGCATTTTACCCGCCTGAATTGGACCGAAACTCATTCAGACATGTTCAGCAATACAGGTATTTTTTATTCCTGTTTGAAGACTGGAACATAACGAGGGTCAGGGATGTTATTACCTGGGAAGTGTAGTAACACAAGTTGAATGAATCTGAAGGAGGAATGAACGGAAATTTGTAAGGTCCGTTATACACGGAATCATCCAGTGGCTCGGCACTACTGGACATCAGCATGGCAGGGTCAACAGAAGTCACACAATGATGGACCACGATGTCTTGGAGCGGAGGACCATTAGTCGGGAGATTCAAACTGAGGGTTACATTTGGTGCAGATCCCTCTATGTCACACTTGAAAAAAAATGAAGTCAAGCAGTTATTCTAAAATATCTCCCTCAAGTCAGAATTAACGTTTGAAAATCGGATACAAGCATTAAAAGAAGTCACACTAAAAATTTTCAGCTGGCTTCAAACATTAGTACTGACAAATACTTCGAAAACAAAGTCCCTTTCCCATTTCTGTAGCCTTCCCCACAGCGTGGTTAGCGATGCAGTCTTAGCTAAATGTCTCTTAACTGAGAAGTACTCTTTAGCAAGAAAACAGCAGATAAGCAAGCCAAGGGCTTACTCTATAGCTACATCATTACGAACTTTACATAAACACACTTGGTGATAGTCTAATTAATTCTGTTGCTTTTACAACACTTGCTTAATGGATTCAAGCATGCTATTAATGGCCACCGTGGTCCCACGTCAGCTTTCTCACAGCAACCCCGTGCAGTGCATCCATTGTCTTGTCCCTCCATGTGCCAGCTCAGCGGTGCACGATTACACCAGGGCTTTCTTCTTGCGCAAGGCCATCCGCTCTGCAAGATGACCTAGAAACTTGTCCCTGTGAGAGCAGGAAGCTGTTCACCTACATAATCCCTACCAGCATGGCTGGTGGGAAATAACCCAGTCTTTGGAAGCGCAGTACTTAGGTTGGCTTCCTTCGGAGACGAGTATGCCACCTCTTGCAAATAATTAAATTACCATTATCCTCTTTATTAGGTCTTTCTCCTCTTAAAACACTGGCAGTTACAAATACAGTGTGCTGTGATAATATAGTGTGCTTCCTAAGCATAATACAGGACAAAGAATGTTAAATACATCAACTATAGAAAACACAAATTTTAATGTATTTCATCATTATTGTTCTTCTCTTTAGTCAGTATGCCCCAATTTTTAGTATTAAACAATGAAAAAACATTGTCACATGCAAAAATGTTCAAAATAATTATACACACCAGTTTCTTTCACCAGATTCTGTATCAACAGTTCTTACATCATCCAAACAAATAGCTCGTGTAGATTGCAAATGTTATTGTAATAGAATAAAGTAGGATAGAAGATTAAACTTTCATTTGGTAGGAAAGTTAATTAAAAATGCCCAAGTAAAGACACTTGTAGAAGACTCATTCAGAAATTCTGTTTCTAATCATTATTTAACACATTACTTTTTAGATAGCTGGAAATAAACTTGGTGTTAGCACTAACATTTCTTGGCCTCTATATGCAAAGACTCTATGAAATGATTTCTCCCCATTTCATTTGAAAAAAGAGAAATCTGGGAAAATACATGCAATGTAGCTACTGCTGGAAATCGAAGTCCTGTAAATAGTTACTGAAAAACTGCATGAAGCATGCAGGAAAATAACAGGGAAGATGAAAATAAAACCCACTGGCAACGCATCAGTCTAATACATAATAGTTCGTTACACTTTGAAATATTACAGTATTGGAAATTCACTGATCACATACCAGAGTAAAACGCCATGAGTATTTACTTTCCCAGTGTGCTTGCATGAAAAAGACTTTGGCCAGACTTGCACACATAAAATGCTCTCACCTTGCAATTTACAGCTCCGTAAACTTGCCACATGTCCACAACATCTCTTTTGTCATACTGCATACATTTGACTTTTTCAGTGATACAGACATTAACTTGAGGTTTGCCTTTATACGTGTTGGATCTCCAAGCTGGTTGATTCTCATCTGCAGGCATTTCCTGAATGTCATCAAACGAGCTGTTTAAGCTGCGAATGTTTGTGTTTAAAGGGGTGCCAAGTGGACAGGCCTGTATAAGCAAATTTCGAAGCTGGCCTATTTTCGCACTCATCTCAGCTTCATTTTTCCGACTTGGAGAGATGTAGTCCACAATACCTAACAAAAGAGCCAGTCCTTGCGAGAGCCCGCTAACGGTGAGGAGGGGTGGCCGTGGCTCCAAGGTCTCCTCAACTAGTGGAAGACACGCATATATCAGACCACTCTTCTGAAAAGCAAGCACGGGCCAGAGATCCCCTCCTTCGGTGCGAACTGAATATACCGATGAATGGTTGATTCGCGTACAAGTATCTCGATGCTCCACAAAAATATGGTCATCTATGAGCCTCAGTTCAAAAAGCAAGGCTTTAAGAAAAGCGCTGTCAGATGGTACAGGCACATGTGTTGACCCGTTGAAGGTCTCGGCACGTATTTCAACGGTGGGGTAACGTCTGTGACATGGAAATAAAAGCGTCTTAGTGCTGCTCATCTTTTCCCACCCAAAATACCACACCAACAGAGTTCCTAGAAGCAGAACCACACGATCCCTTTTCTGGCTGTCAGAGAATGCAAAAGCATTATAAAAATCTTTGGAATATTGATATAGACAAGAATGGGTTTCTCTTACATATTCAAGTAACTCCCAAAGGCCCCCCTAATCCTAAAAGTAACCTTGTTTAAGTGGAAGCCAGCAGCATCCTGATAGAAACAGTGACAGGATCAGAATCTAAATCTTTGTTGATAAAACTATTTCATGAGTAATTAGGATTCATTCTAGCAGGTGGATTTTTACTGGAAACTTTGAGCAAATACATTTACTCATTTTTTTAATAACTTGTGAATCTGTCTGTCTACCTTTCCTGTTGCACAAAGGTTAGGGGTGTTTAAGTGGCACTAATGAACCCAAGCATGACTCACACCACTGCAGCAAAACTTCAACAGCGAAAATTTCTAAGAGGCGAGATCACACTGAAAGACAAGTTTTCAGATATTTAAGAAAACGGATGTCCCACATAATGAATTCAACTACAACAGCTTTTTGCCTAGACATAGCGTGCTACAGCTTTGCTCCTCTACTAAATACTATATTTATGAGACAGTAGAACAGAATTTACTTCTACACAGCTTCATCATTGCTGTTCTGAGCTTACACAATTTGATCTGCAGCAGTTGCTTTAATTGATTAACAAGATTAACTAGAAATCTTTACAATATCAGAAATACAAAAAGATTTCACTGTACACAAGTCCATTTTTTCCAGCAAGAGCTGCATGGTTTTTGTGGGGGGAGTAAATGGATTCCACACTGCAAGTGCAATATATGTGACTTAAAGCTGTTATGACTGCTTCATAATTTCATTTTTTTACTTTCTAGTATTTAAGATGTAACCATGTTACAGAGACACAAGCTTTTGTCTATTTTAAAACTGCTATGTTGCAGTTAACATATATATTTCATATATGTTAACATATATATTTCATTTCAAATTTCCTAGAGATGTTTGAGAAAAATCACAGTAGCTGTTTAATGCCACACCTGAGATTTCTTCTTCTGAAGCAGTATTATTTTTTAAAGGAGAGAGGGACGAATTTCTTCCCAAGCTAACCTAAATCTATCAAGAGGAACTGAAGAGTTGTATTTTAATAAACAGCTGAGAAAAAAATAATTATTATTTCCACTAATACACTGGTTCTCATCCTTTTTTGGAACTACAGACTCCCCTGAGCATCTCTTGCATTAAGTTTGGTAACAGGCTAGCTTTTCGACGTTCTCTTTCGTGGATTCCCTTAGTGGTTATCCATGGACCCTCAAAGTGCATATTACAGGTTACACGCCAGGCAACTAGTTAAACCATTTTATGAATCACCTTGTAGCAGATCTGTTCTCAGGCTGCATGTTTGTTTGCACTCAGAGCCACGCTTACACACAAACATGGGAGAAAAAATACACAGATACATAAATGCCTTCATTTCTTCCCCTTTTTATAGCATCTTTTTAAAGACACATTGACAGTCTGTTTCTTAAATTGTCAGGGAACTTGTGATTCCAGCAATGTGGTACTTTTGTTTTATCTATGACCCCCATATGTATCGCTCCCCTTCTGCTCCTGAACACTTGCATGGTTCTTACCCTGTTGCCTTTAAGTCCCATCTTTCCTTAACTGAGTAGCAGAGTCTCTTGTTGGAGGCAGCTACACTTCCTCAGGCTTATTTTCAGTGACTGTGCTTTTCTGTTTGATTCTTAATCAGGCATCTAGAGCTTTTTTTTTTTCTAGTAAGGAAAAAGCAAGCATAGGCAGAGAGAAGACAGAGCTACGTGATCTGTAAACAGGATACAGATGACAGTAAACCGCCTCCCTGCAGTCTCATATCTATTTTAAAGAGCAAAGAAACAGAGTGGGTTTGCAGCTTGAAACTTTATGAGGCCTTCCAGAGCAAGGCCATTGATAAGAGGCTACATGTAACCCTGGTGAGCATCTCTTATTTTTGGTCAAAGGTTCCACAACAGAGGGAGAGGTGATATTTCAGTCTAGTTTTGTCTTATGTCCCAATCTGTCTGCTCCGTTTGCTGAAGCTGTCCCCACGCCACAGCAATCTTCTCCTCCCACTGAACCTTCCCAGCTTTAGCTGCGTCATTAGATTTTTAGTTAGCCCTTCAGATCTCAGTTTTTCAGTATTCCCTTCTAGAAAGTGATGAAAACTTAAAAAGATGAAAGTTTCTAGGGATGAATGAGCTTTGGTGATTCAAGAGAGAGACCATACTTGTTGCCTGAATTAAGTTATGATCAGCTCAAAAAAAAGTGGAATGCTTTGATGTCCCAGATGTCTTCTCTGAGGTTAAAGATCAGGGCTCACGTATCTCCAGCTGAGCGCGTAAGTCCCGAAACCAACAGTTTCCATGTGATCCGGCATTCTTTACATTGTCTCTGCGCTTTGTTGAATTTAAGGTCAGTTAGGAGGATAAACTTGGGGTTTCCACAGCCCTATTATGTCCTCTGGGAACTTGAAAGATCTAAGTCTGGAAATCACTTGAAGTATCAAGTATAGTTTGCCCTTTTCAAAGGAGCGCTATTCCTTGTCTCTGCCGCTCACTGTGTGACAAGTTACTTCGCATATCCCTGTCACTAGCCCCCCCCCCCCCCCCTTCCTCCCTGGTGATTACACTCTCAGATTTTTGGGACAAGGCTTTCTCTTTCTCTGTGTTTGTAGAGGGGAGGCCTCATCCCTAGTCCTGTAGGTAATACAAGGACCATAATACTAATCCCAAAACAATCAGAGGAATGTCCAATGCAGAGATCTGTCTGCACCTGAAGATGGAAGATAGCCTATTTGCTCTTTCTTTTTTTTTTTTTTTTTTTCTTTCTTTGCCTCCTTCCAGGTTCTTTCTTCAGTTTTACTGAATTCATACTAGGGCTAGTCACCTCTCTTTACCCAGGTCTCAATATTTTTCCTTTTCCTACCCCCCCCCCCCAGTTATTTTTCCTCTCATTCTTTGGAATTAATTCCTCTGAAACCACAGAGCACACAAAAACGGCAACAAACTTTGCCAGACTAACAAAAGCAGCCTGCCTAGCCCAAAGTCTTATTTAAAACTCTGCAAGAGTTCTGAATAAAGTCCTCCTTTGGTCCACTAACTTAAAAAAAACTGTCTTTGCATGCAACAATTAAAACCAAAGGGAAAGTTAAATTTCTGCCTGAAAATACTGTACTTTTAGTACAAGTACAGAACAAGATGAAGCAAATATAAGCCAAGCACATGCTTTCTACTTGGCCCATTTTGTTCATCCAACAGTACTTCATCATCACTACCCTGTCCTTTCCCACCTAAGGACAGAGAAGAGCTAGCTAACATGTTCACAGTGACAGAAAGAGGAACAGAGAAAGGAAAGTCATGTGCAAAATGCAGAAGTTGTAAAAAAAAAAATAAATACGTAGGCCGTTGTGGAAAAACACATTATCCGAACCTAATCATTTTCAAAACCGGGTTCACAAACGCACAGCAGCGCCCTGAGGAGCGAAGGGGTTTGTGAGGCACCAGACTCGCATCTGTTGCAGGCCCGGAGGCAGCCCCGGCTGCTCGACAACGCCGGCGCCCCCCGCGGCGGCCCCGCACCCTCCTCTCACAGGGGCCAGAAGCCCGGCGAGCCGCCCGGCCCGGGGAGAGGCGGCCGCCCCGCCGCGGGCCGCCCTGCCGAGCCCCGGCCCCGCTGAGGGCGCTCGGCCCGGCCCGACCCGCGGGGCCTGCCCG